>OZ024688.1:19841621-20441621 GCA_964016905.1 Perithous albicinctus | reverse complement strand
TCTAGCATCATAAATAACTCTTGTGCTACGTGAAAAAAAAAAAAAAAAAAAAAAAAGATTTTGTGCTTCAAGTTCGCCAGAAATATACTTTATACCTCTTGCCGTCTCGCTTCGCTTAGCGTGCGAGAAGTGTCCACTAGTACGATAAAGTTGTATACGAAACTCGTGCAAGAAAAAGTTTGATCGCACTCGTATCGTAATCTACTATTTTGATGTAGTGAATGGTATTTTTCAATCGTAACCCATTGCTACCCGTATTTATCATCTCGACTTTAGCCTCATATCATCACAGAATCTGTATATGCAAAAATTAATTTCTAATGGTCTGAAAAATCCTCATTCTTTTTTCTATACCATTTAAGATTTTCCGTTACAATGGTTATTAATGACATATTTTGAAATATCTTTAAGTCCAAGCGGTGCCTCGTGACTTTCAGCATATCAGTGGAATGACATAACACTAAGACTTTTTTTTCCGTGGTCTTTCCTGAGGTTTGTTGTTAAGCCCAAATTTATACTTGGGCAGAGGATGGGATACGAAAAATAAAAAGTTAAGTATGTGTGTGTCTGTGGTTGAAGAACTGATAGGACAAGTCGAACAACCGAAATAAAATTTCTTTTATACATCTAGTTTTGAAACGCCTCTGTATAAACCCTTTATGAATCACAGTAATATACCCACTTCTCCTGATTAGCGTGCGAGCGCAATGCCCCCTCCATAGCGCCCTTAACCCCATTTCGGCACCTTTTCGTTATGGTAGTTCTGTCGCGAACGCAATGCAAAGACTCGCACATGATTTTTTTATATATTATTCTTTAAGTATTTAGCTTGATGTTAAAAATAATCCAAGGTTCCTTACCGGTCATTTCGAAGAATAATTAAATTTTCAAAAATGATATTTTTACATAGGCTCTTATGACAGAAACTTCCGTATTTCAGAAAATCTCATGTTTCAGTTAAAAATTTTGATATTTAGATCAAAGATAGCGGAAGTATGAAAAGCGTTACGTGTTCCCTAGATATTACGGATCGCGTCTAATAAAAAAAAACTTAGGTTTACCCGCATGTTTGAAGAAATAATTACATTTAACGGAGCTAATTATACGCGGAAATGAGGCTGTTTTTAATCTAGAAAGATGGCGTGTACGTTTGGCAACAGCGCTTCATGATAGAAGCCTATAGCTAACAGCTGATTTGCGCGGTAGATTTGTATGTACCAAATTATATTAAACTATAACCTCGTAAACAACGGACATAACCTCACATGAACGTCGCACGAGAGTTTGCACATCACTGCAAATGGCCGCGACTTACGATTCACGTTACAACGTTGTCACATGTCCGACCATCTTCCCGAGCTCGTGATATTCATAAATTGAATGAAGTCAAGCTAACATTAAAGATTACAATTTTATAAGAAAAATTAGCTTCATATAATTAAATTACGTCGTGAAAAAATCTTAATTATTCGCGCAACTGATTATTATAATATTCTGAGGTCATAATTTGTTACATTTAGTCTCTAGGGTCCATGACTTCGGCGTAGCGGCAGAACTACCTTAAGTTGATTATGATTAAGTACAATTAAGCTATTGAGTTAAATAGTTGTTCGTGAATAAAGGAATGTTCAAGGACCTTTGGGATTTATTTTAAGCCGAATATATACAGAAATTCGAATTTTATTTTTTTCTCCAAGACGCGTCAACATCGACCCGTTCAGTTTATATTTTCGAAAGAAACAAAGTAATATTCAGTGATGCGGAGTGTTAAATTTGGCAAAGATCGGTAAAGGGGTTCGGTTTTTGTAAGAATTCGAATTTTTTGCTTTTTAACCGATTCGAGTCTCAAAAGGTCTGATAAAACGTTGTTTTCAAATTAAACTTCATGGGTATTTGCGGTACAGAATTTGATAAATATCGACAGAGGGTTTTGAATTTTATAGTAAATAAAACGTTGACATTCATTGTCGTCGAAATTTGCAAAAATATGACGCATGTAAATCTTAAAGTACTTAAGCAGTATATAAGAAATTGGTCACACCAGTTATGCAGTAAGTTTTCGTTACTGCTACAATTTATAACAAATTATACAGAAGCAATTTGAAGTTATTTATTTTTTGACAAAAAGAATTTCTCTAAACTTGAGTTTCTGCAACTTTTTAAAAACAAGGATGCAAATTAGAACCTTGTTTACATTGCTTCCTCATTATTTTTCACTGTTATATAAAACTTGTATGAGGGAAGCCTCTAATTGATGAAGATACTTCCTCAAGGATGGAACTCATGAAAATAGTAAAAAAAAATAAGGATGAAGCAACGTACAGCATTTTACTATGTATCCTCTTTTTGTGCTAACAGAGGAAGCGATAATACGTGCTGACTAAGATCGAAAACATGAGAAGGTGGGGAAAAAGTAGCAATGTCTGAAAGATTTATCGTAAGTCGTCGGCTTATATAGGCGACTCTATGGAAACACGTCAAACACGACACAAAGATTATTCGGCTTTAGATGAAAAAATAGTTTTAAAGCTCAATACTAATTGCTGTCAGTTTATGATGTTATGACGAGAATTGAATTCATCAAATCTTCGAGCGCTTTAATCACAATAACAATCTCTGCGTATGTTGCGATTTCCGAAATCGATGTCAATTGTTCACAAAAACACAACTATTTACTTATTAGATTTGTCCGTCGAAAAGTCTATAATTATAATTTCTTACCGAAAGAACGATGAAGGAAAATAACTCGCCGGCGAGTGTTTTTATCAGCAACAAAGAGTATGAACGGGTACGACTGTTCGACTGTTGCAACGATCGTAGATTGTAGAGCTAAACAAAGCTTGCGTTCGCTTTTGTTTCGGGAATGTCCAAGTTTACCGCGGAATAGCACTGGTGGCGTTATCTAGACAGAAGCGTCACGCCTCCAGGCGCCTGCCTATAGGAGGCTCTCTATTTCTGCGTATTTCTGCGTCACCGCGGATTATTCGAATCTGTCGAATTAAGGATAATTTTACTTTTTGAATATTAATTAAATCAGTCCTTATTTGATTGATCACCGAGAACTCCTTGACCTCAGTGCTTTGAGATGTTAACATATGGTGATCGTATTAATGATTGGTAATTATATATGGTATCAATAGAAGATATGAAATATAAAAATAGGCGTATGGACTAACAATTAAAATACGTTTGTTACTATACATTTTCCAGAGGACTACCACCGATATATACATATTAATGCTTGTCAATTTATATGTATAATCGGGTGGTTACAAATAATTAAGTCCATGTATTATGGAATATAGAAAATGAAAATATATTTTTTCTTCGGTATACAGCTTCGAGACTTTTTATTGTTGTTTAATACTTTCTTATTATTCGCTGTTACGAGCCAATCGACTCGTACTGCTGTAAAGATTCCTGATTCGTTCGTTGAACGAGGCTGCCTAGCGAATAGAAATTCGATCCTAAGTGCCGGGAAAACACTGGTAGAATTAAAATCTAAATTCACAACTACTAAATAAAACACTATGCGATTAGTTTAACACTTGTTTTTAATAAACACTTTTATCCTTTTACAACTTTATAAAACACTTCGTTATTTTTAGATTTAATGTAACTTAATAGTAAGAATAATATTCTAATTTAATGATTGGACATTTGAAAACACACAAGACTCGACTACACTTTTATTCGCGACAAAAAACCGAGAATAAAACGATGTTCCCGACTCGGGAGTTGTCATGATACTGTCCGTTGGACGCCATGACTCAAGAAACGCGATTTTCTCTCCCCCAAAAATATTAAAGTTTCCAAGATTCTTTAAAGTCAAAAGTGGGGATAGAAAAAGAGAAGTTAGCGAGAGTAACTACACGCGGTGGCCCAAGTGACCGGGGGTCGTGGGGCCACCGATCTTCGCGGGCCGAGAGGTTCGAGGGGCACGGTGGCCGGCGTCTTCCGTGACATAAAACAGAACAAGACCCTTTAGGTAGACCCGGCCCATCTCGAGCCGCCGAGCTGTAATAAAACATTTGGTGACCAGCTACTATATCGGCATGCGGCCGTTCGAGTACTAAAATACGCGACTACAGGGTTCTTTGAATATTCCTCTCAAAGGACTTATATTTGTTCTTGAAAACTACAAATCTGGAAAGAACCCTGTTTAGAAAAAGGGAGAAGAATGTAAAAGACTTTTTTTTTTTAGAGATCTGCATGCCATATGACTGAAGGTCTTAATCCTCTTTTAAAAGATTGAGTCACGTCGCTTTCAAACACTCACATTTTCTCCAACTAATTTTACACGTGCGCTTTATTGCGACGTCTGCAAAAGGAAAAGCTTAAATCTTATACTATGTATATACTCTGAGTATTTTATGTACATTGGAGGAGGGACTCATAATTTATCCTGGACGTCTCTCTCTCTTTTCTTTGTACGATTGTTCTGGCATTAGCCCATGCCCTCAGGGAAACCAGGATTCAAAAACCTGAGATAGAACAATGTAAATAATTATAACATTTATACAATTCAAAATATATAATTACTAAAATATACATTCGCTTATTATATAAGATTGTGTCAAGAATTGGTGTTGCAGGTTGCTATAATCGCGTAAGCTCCCCGCTTACGCGTGTATATGTGTGCGGTGACCCAGGGGGACTTTGTTGGATGTATTTTTATACATGCCATATGTGTCTTAAAATCAACAATCACGGCCCGGATGTGTTTTTTTTTTTTTTTTTTTTTCAATATCATAATAATAGTGTTTTTCCGTGTTTTCAGGCATAAAATACCTAAGTCTGGCTACTTATTTTTATTTTCGTGAACCGTCCAGCTGGGGAACAACGAATATGAATGTTAAACCGCTGCCAGATGAATAAATACGAAAATATTCGCGATCAAAGTTGTCAAAGTGTCCGGCGATATTTTTCTTTTTGTCATCTCAACGCATATTATTAGCGACATATGTACATATACGCGCATGTGCGTATACATTCGCTAATAGTATTATATTTATCATTATCATGCTCATTTATTGATTAAAAGTCAGCTCGTCCAAACCGCTATAATTGGTCTCTCTGTCTCTCTTTTTGCTAGTTTCTATTTGAATTTACCACGGAAGTGATGCGCATGCGGCGCGCTCGCGGTTCGCGCATCAGCAGAGATTTTCTAATTTCTGCTTGGAGCTCCTCTGGCCGTGCAAACGAATAGATAGATAGGTGAATATCTCTGGTTGGAAGTTGAAAATGGCGTCAGATAAAGACCGTTCCTGATTGGCTCTTAACCTGATCCGACGCGCGACGCGTTTGATGGGGTAGCGCCCTTAAGCTTAAGACGATGTGAAATTACTCGATCGGTAACGAAAACTGTAAACCGATTTTTTCCGTCCCGATTGATCTTAGGAATAAAAGATGAGTAAGTCGACATCCGTCTTACGATTGTGCATGTCGAGTTTCTAACTTTTTATCCAAAAGATTAACGATAACGGAAAAAATTGGGATCGTAAGATTAGTTCTATCTCTCTCGCACTCGTTGGGGTTTCACATCACCTTAAGGTGATGTGCTACTGCTCGGTCGGTAACAAAAACTGTAAAGCGTTGTTCTCGTCCCCATTTGATATTTTCAACAAAAGATGAGAACGGTTCACTGCGTCTTAGAATTCTGCAGTGAACCGTTCTCATCTTTTACCCGAAAAATCAACCGTAGCCAAGAACAACGCTTCGGGAAGATTCAGCTATCTCTCTCGCACTTGCGGTGACTCAGTCGGTGTAGCACATCACCTTAAGGCCCCTTACTGGCAGCAGTATGAAGTTTATCTTTAACCGGCGGTACCTATCACTATTATCGACATTTCGTTGCTGTTGGTTATTGTTGCCAAAAACGATAAATACAACAATATATGAAGAAAAAATGAAATCATTGATCGACAGCAAATTGGAGACTGTAACGTCGTTAAATTCGTGTACATAAGGCTGGATAGGTGTTTTTTATAATTGTGATCCATATTCAGTTGACATCCGAAAATCAAAGTGTTTTCAAATGGCTCTAAGGTTGCGAAGGACTTTCGGTTTTAGTAAAACACAAAGTGCTTTTAACAGGTGGCAGGACAACTGGACGAAATTTACCGATAAAATTAAAAACTTTGAGACTCCAGAAAGATTTAAGGATACTTTTGTCGAACGATGGGGTGAGTTTTTAGTCATAATTTCGTGGATACTAGCTTACTATAACCTATCGTTTATAGTTTCTCTTTGTTGCTTTGTAGGCCGTTTGTCACAATGAAATTCATGAAAATCGTGTGATTTGTATTTTAATGCTAATGCTTCCACATTGTTTTTTCATTTTTACATAGCTTCCTCTATGAGGAAGTAGGTTAATCAATTCTGGCTTCCTTATAGAGCATTGTAAAAAGAGAAATATATAATTCTCTAAATTATGAAATATTTGTTGGATGCTCGTGATAACATCAGTATCAAACAACGACACATTCCGTTAAAGTTTTATGCAACATTTTCTAATAGTTGCTTGAACTTCAATAAAATCATAATTATATTATTGGTTTTTTGCAAATTCCATACTAACAATTGACACACTGTATTTAAGTTTTATGCACAAATTTACATCAGTTGCTTCAACCATTCGCGAATAACAGCATTTTCAAAAAAATTACAAAAATTTTAAAATTCCATGAAATCCTAATTACTTTCCCAATTTCTGCCAAATTCAACACCAAACAATATCAAGTATAGCTACACTTAGGATGACCAAAATATAGTATGTTTTTTGACCTTTTGAACGACAAAGCAGGGCAACAACTTCACTCTTGTGTCGAATTTCAGCTCATTCACTTGAACAGATCTTCAGTTATATATTATTGAATTTTGAAAACCCTGCACGCACGCACGCACGCACGCACGCACGCACGCACGCACGCACGCACGCACGCACGCACGCACGCACGCACGCACACACACACACACACACACACACACACACACACACACACACACACTCACTCACTCACTCACTCACACTCATACGCACTTTTTGAAAACCACTTTTCTCGACATTTTCAACCATTCAACCAAGTACAAGAAACTTGCACATTGCATCCTTATATTTTTAGTCCAACATATGCAGAGCCTCTGCTATGAGAAAGTACTTTGGCTAATTTTGCCTTTCCTCACAGAGAAAACTTTGTGGACCATTGTATACTTTCATAGACATTTTTTCAGACAGTATTGAAATTTCGCTGATTAGAATGACCTGTCACTTTGGAATATGACAAATTTATTTTTTTATCAAAGGTATAAAATCATGAGGATGAAGCATTTTACAAGGTACTTCTTTGTAGGCCTTTTTGTGTATTTCCACTGACCCACATGTAAAATTATTGTTCATTATTTAAAGAAATAAAAATTTATTTTAAAGAACTTGTTGTTTTGCTTTTAGGCAAATACTGGCGAAACGTTTATCTGGATTATCAAGAAGTCGCAGTAGATATTGTCAAGGGGTGCAAGGAACATCCAGTTCGTGCTGCAATTTACTCAACGAGTATGTAGATGTTTTTTTTCTTCTTGAAAT
Source organism: Perithous albicinctus (assembly GCA_964016905.1). Classification (NCBI taxonomy): domain Eukaryota; kingdom Metazoa; phylum Arthropoda; class Insecta; order Hymenoptera; family Ichneumonidae; genus Perithous; species Perithous albicinctus. The sequence goes on along the minus strand of OZ024688.1, from coordinate 20,434,039 downwards.
CTAATTCACTGATTTGATTCTGATATATCAACACATTTTATGTAATTTTTCAGTTTTAGGAGGAACTTACTACCTTGCCAAGCACAATCCTGATGATATTTCATACAGAGAAAAGTACCTATTAAATACGATGAAGCTCGTTCCTGTTGGTGAATCTATACGTAATCATGTGGCTGTTGGACACATTAAATTGCTGGAACAATGTTACAACGAGAACATTGTGCGACATTTAAATTTGGGAATATTGTCGTTGATTTGGCTCGATAATTACGACAGCAGTACAGCTCATTACAAAGCTACTTGTAAATATTTAAGACCTCGATATTTAACGTTTTACCAAAGAATAATAGACATTGGCTTTCTGGATACTTGGTGGGTCTGGAAAGAAAAGATGAAGGATTACGACATAAACGATGCGGAATTTGAGAATAAGTGACAAAACTGTGTGAGATAGTAGGTAAATCATTCAGTATGTCTATAAAGAGTTATTAAAACCATTACGTTCTATTTAAAAGTGATGTACAGTTTTTCGAATAAACTTATTTGGCATACACACATACGTGGTAAGAAAATAGACTCGCATTTGAGAAAGTAATTGTATACAATCCAAATGCCAAGCGTATCACATGTGACGCCGTTTTGGAAGCGTCGAATTCCGTTGTTTAACATCCTATGAAAAATATCGAGTGAATTCTACATGTGACCCAAGTCTCGAAAGGTGTTCCAAGTGGTAGAGAGCTATTTTCACGACACTGAAAAAAACATAGAATAAAATATTAGCAAGTTTGTTTACACGTTGTGTCCAGATGGTTTGTTCGCGAGATTATAATTACCTCGAGCGTAGACGATGGCAGTACGGCTAGGAGTATAAATCATCATTCTGTGTGGACGATCGGCGAACGGTTCGGGCTTTGTGAAATGACTTACGTTAGCGTCGAGTCGAGCTTCACCACCAAATTGCTTTTCGTCACTGTTTAAAACTACTTTGTATTCGCCCGGCGAATACACACCGACTGTGTAATCGGGAAAAGATTGCGTTGGATGAAAGTTGAAAACGAATACGAGACCAGCCCGTTCAAAGACTATCACTTTGTCGGATTCGTGTTTCCAACTTACGTAGCCCTGCAAAATAAATCAGAATTTTGTTTCCTTATCTGTAGGAAATGCGTAATGCAGGTTGTGTTGAATTTGTTTTTTTTTTTTTTTTATTTTGCTTCCTTATACAGAAAGCTTTGTGATGGTGAAAACATGTTTTTCCAGATTTTTATGCTACAATCCTTAAAACGTCTCAGACAGAAAATCACACTTGGAATAAATTTAAGCACGTGATCTCGAACAAATTCGAGACAAAAGTAGACACAAGTAGAGCTTTATAACCTTTTTCTTTGATATAATTCTCAAGAATTCCTCCATAATTTCGGCTGTCATCGAATTTTTAATTTTCTTCTAACTTTAGTTAAAACGTCAGCTATTGAATCAAATAATTCTTCACAATTGCAGATACGTTCAAGGTATTATGGTATTGTATTTTTTTTTTAATTCTTTGAATAATTCAAAATGGCGTAAAATTCCAACGACTTTACCGATCATCATCAAATTTGGTACGTAGCAGCGCTGTATGTTATTTTTCGTCTGCAGAACATTTCAGTTGATTTGTTGAGATTCGACGTGATTTAGAGCACAATTAATTTTTCTCGATATATTCATAATTCTATAAATTCCGAACCGCTTTACCGATTTCGTCGAAATTCAATACCAAACAACATTGAACCTGTCTTCAGTTGTGAATAACTATTTAGCTAAATCGTCGAATTATTACGAAAGTTAGAGCGATCACGTCATTTCTTCGAAAAATTAAAGTTTTTATAAAATCTGTATATATAGATACATTTTGTTAAAAATCACACCAATTAAAGAGGAGTTACTGCTCTGCTTGCGTGTCAAGTTTGAGCTCGATCCATCGTGCCGTTCGTGAGTTATGGACGATTGAATTTTCTTTGGGTTAAAAGAAACCTTTGACTCTGTAGCATAATTTATAGTTGGAAATCATGCGAGAAAATACATTTTCTGAAAAGGGCTCTGATTCCGATCGCAACGTAAATGATTGAATTCTCATTTATACGTTGAGATATTACAACTGTCCAGAACGGAAACTTTACAACTACATTAACCAATCAAGCTCAAATTTATATTCCATCCTCATTTAGCTATAATGTATCCATATTTGGTCGGGAAAAAAAAAAAAAAAAAAACGTCAACACGCTCTAATATACTGTGTGACGGCCTTGCACTACATTCCATATAAGAAGACGATTCGAATGAGAGAAACATATAGACATACTTATTACCAGGACAATCCGAGTTCGATTCCCGGTAATTGCCATATATTTTCTCTCTTCGAAACTTCGTCTGGCCGTCCTCACTACCAATCTACACTGTTTCCCATAATCTCCGCCTGGTCGTTATAACTGGTTATTGCAGGAGTAAAAAAATAATCTTACAGGATTAGCATGGAGCCAACCGTGCTTTTCCTCAAGTAAATTCATCTCCCGGTCCCAATTGTTCATAAACTTGTATTTCAATAACTCATCGTCCACCAAATTCCATTGGCGTCTTGCGTAATGGTAACTGTCATTGTTTCCGACTCGCGGAAAGTCCAGCCATTCCGGATGACCGAACTCATTGCCTAGAAAAAAAAAAACAACAACAACACGAAATTTATTTATTTTTCAACTTAATTCCTCGCGATGGACAAAGAAAATATAAAAATAGCGATGCCGAGATAATATCGGCGCTAGTCACTCATTCACTCACCCATGAAGTTGAGATAAGCCTCGCCACCGAGTGCGTGCGTGATCAGTCTAATAATATTATGCAGAGCTATACCCCGAGTGATAACTGGAATCGGCGGGCTAACGACGCTCATGTGATAGTACATATCTTTATCCATAAGCCAAAAAGCGATAGTTTTATCGCCTACGAGAGCCTGATCGTGAGATTCCGTGTATGCCACCGTCTTTTCCATCCATCGACGGTTGCTCAGCACCCAGCATATGTCGCCCATATTCCAGTCTTCGTCCTTCGTTTCCTTAAGGAGTTTAATCCACCTGTCGGGTAACGCCATAGCGAGACGATAGTCGAAACCAAGACCACCCTCGTCGACCGGTCGACAAACTCCTGGCATTCCGCTTACGTCCTCGGCGATCGTCACGATTTCAGGATAGAGGTTGTGAAGCATGAAATTCGTTATCATCAAGTACACTATACCCTCAACGTCTACGTTTAAACCGTAATACTCGTCGTAGTGCCCGCTGAAACCTTGACCGAATCCTCGCGAATGATAGAGCATCGACGTTACGCCATCGAATCTAAGTGAAATTCCAAACTTTACAATATCTCCACATTAGGGTGGCCCGAAGTAACTCAATAATTTTGTTTTTCGCTCTTCTTTGGAAACTGAGTTCATAGAGCTCTAAAGTAACGATCTTCAAGTTTAAAACAAAACAGTAAAATCTTGGCGAATTTTGTGTCGGCTCCTACCCAAATAAAAAAATTTGGATTTTTCTTTAGATTTTACTGCCCTTAAGCGACCTCCAAATATCAAGTTATGAATGTAAGTCTTTGCAGAAATATTCTTTGCACAGACGGTTTATCGATTTTTTGAATTCCGAGTTTTACAGAAATCCAAAATTTCAATGACTTTAAGCGACCTCTAAACACTTATTTTTTAAAATTATTTCATGATCGTTATTTAAGACGTATATGAACTCGACCGAGGAAGAGCGACAAAAATAGAGATTTTGAGCAACTGTACATATCACGCTATTGAAAGTGAGTTTGTCTCGGTACATGTCAATCGACTACTAAGATAGAAAAATTGTTTCTGCACGTTGTCAACGATAATTTAATGTAGACCAGGTCAGATCCAAAATAAAGAGTACTTGACGATAAAAAAAAATCCATACCAATGAATTTGTGAAAGCAGAGTTCACTTTACACGATTGATCCATGAGACATAAATTTACGCAGTTTTACACAAGTCAAGTTTGTCCTTTTGTTAGATCATGTCGAGTGAGAGCACATTTTGTTTGTCGAGAGATGCACTACGAAATCACCGATAAACATTTAAAATAAAACTTATTGTTTAAAAACATGAGTTGTTTGTTTATTATCTAGAATCTAAAGCTTTTTGAAATGTTCGAACCATTCGTATTTATGCACTTTCAGTTAAGATTAAACTGCTGACTTCGATGCCACGGGTCTACCTCCTTAACGAACAAAGTGAGATGTCATTCATCAACATGAAAATAACATTACAACTCTCAGTTGTGAAAAATGGTGTACCAATATGTCTTGGCGAAAGCTAAATTACATTCCTGTAAATCACGATTCATTTTTTTGTACTTTAACCAGGAATTCTTAAATTGAGATTCGTCTATACCAGTTTCCGTTTGATAATATGTGCAAAGAATTTTCGAAATCTTGGTACTTGAATGACGTAACTGTATCGTCGAAGCCTCCTTAATTAAATCAATCGGTTATTCTCAACTGACTTACCTATAACCATCGAAACCGTATTCCTCGATGTACCACCGTAAATTCGATAGCAGAAATCTCAATACGTCGTAATCTCCGTAGTTAAATAGTCGACTGTCCCACAGGGGATGTTGACCGCGGCTTCCGGCATGAAAGAAACATCCCTCAGTGCCGTCGAACATGTTAAGACCGTCGAGAGTATTTTTTGAAGCATGAGAGTGAACCATGTCGAGAAGAACGTAGAGACCGTGTTGGTGGGCTACATCTATCAATTCTTTAAGTTCTTCCGGCGTGCCGTATCTCGAAGATGTGGCATAGAACGAAGTTACCTACAGTCATTTAAATATTAATATAAATATACTAAAGCAATTCAATTTTACAACATCTCTCAATCATTTATTTATAATTTCAAATATTGGGGTGAAGAAAAAATTGTGACTATTTTGGTCCCGTGTCCTCGTGGAAAGAAAGTATATGAAGATATAGAAAAATACCTTCATGTCGTTTTTTCATATCGAAAATATATATTGACTAAACTAGAGATACATTTCGGATATATCCTAGAATGTATCTAAGACATTATGTTTCATCAAAAACCTGATATTTTATACATAATTCAATACCGGTCACTTTTTTTTTCGACTTCCTATATTTTAAAGACATCTTATTGAGAAAAAAATATAATTTTTCAATGTTCTTTTTAACACATTTTTTTTCATAGGCATTCAAAATTAATGTAATGGTTTTTGAGGCAAATAATCTAATAACATTTTTTTAATTCTAATCGTGCGCTAAATAAGACGTCATTTTTGCGGTGAACAATAATTGTATAAAATCAAAGTGCCATGAGAAAAAAGTATAATTTTATTTAATTAAAAAAAAAACATGAAATTGATTGTAGGCGTCTACATCAAGAAAAAAATGCAAAGTCGAGGCTTGCACATTGATTTATTATTTTCTACCTTTCACAGAGCTATCTATACGCGAAAATGTGATCGGAAATTTTGGCTTCCTTACAGAGGAAGCATTGTTATAGGATATAAACGACGAAGATCTAGTGTAAAAAAAAATCAAAATTTCATCAAATTTGAACCGCTCAGAAGATTTAAACCGCCTAATTTAATCCCTAATCTTCTATGATAGTCTGTTTGTAAACCGAATTTTAGACTGGTAACTCAAAAATTATAGAAATCGGAGCAAAAAGAATTATTTTAAAAAATTAAAAATGCCATAAAATTTGAACCCCTCGGCGGATTTATTTAAGATTCAGTCCCAGCCGTTGTTACATAAAAATCTATGTTTGGTCCAAATTTCAGTCCGATATCTTCAAAATTGCGGTCGCTATCGTGCTAACAAGAAAAAGATACGCACACACACCAATCACTGTTCTCGACGTTTTCGACCATTCTGAGTGTGCTGACATGCAAACCTGGAAAAAATTATTTTACGAAAACAAAGCTTCCTCTATGATGACGCAATACCAAAATACATTCGGAAATCTAGATTTTCGACCACTAGGAATCGTTAAGCTTCAGTTCCTCAAATTTCTTTCTAAACAGGAATGGAAAATAGGGTGTGGCACATTGCTGTCTCATTATTCTCAATTAAAAAAAAAATCTATGTAGTGCATGCTGGTGATACTATGACTAAATAACACAACGTCAAAATAACAGGAGAGTGTAATGTTTGAGTACAGATAATTTGTGTACTGACTTGAAAGGACACATAATTTTTGGGTCCATTAAGTAAGCGGCAACACGCTGAGAAGACAAGAAATATATGGGCACGAATATTTTCTGACGCAATGATTTTGTGCACATAAATGTGTAGTTTGTGCCCAAACAATTATCATCAATGTACAGTGTCAGTTTTGAGAACGTCCAAAATAGTACATTACCATTTCCATAAATAATCCTAAAGAACCTAAAAGAGCCTACCAGAGTTTTTAAAAACCACCAATTATTGATTGTTTAAAAATAATAATAGTTAGTAATTCAGTTGTTGTACGAAATAATTTATGAAACCGTGTTATTTAAATGTGTGTTATTATGTCACTGTGTTATAATGATCGGTTGTTTAATCGTGTGTTATTCAGACTTGTGACAATGCTACTTTAACTTCAATATCTAAAATATTGAAATTAAGGAGTTACGCCCAATTGACAATCGAAAAGAAACGGGAATTTCGGATTTTTGTTTGTGAGAAAACTTACAATGCTTTTTAAAAAAGCCTCATTGTACTTTAAACAGTATGTTTTCGAGTATCTATTTGGCGTATCTTATTTAAGTTACTTTGCGGTTAGCACTGATGCTCCAAAACGCATTACTCGAAATAATAAATTCAGACGGATTTAGTTTTTTTTTAATTAAATGGTCTAGTTCATGAACAAAGGCTTTTTTAAAAATAATATATTTGAGAGAAAATTGGCAATGTCGAAAATCCACCATTTTCGAAAATGTCGTTTTGAGAATGTTACGTCCTGGCTATTTTTCTTGTCAATTATTATTACTTATTCTTAATATTATTATATACTAGTAAATCCTTTTGTCCCATCGTTACCTCCAATATGCAATATTCATAAACTGCCTTCTTGCCTTTTCCACATTCCAACCCCGGTTCAATGCTCCCTAAAAATCATCCGATGCCAAATCCTCGGGTGCATTGAACATTCACCTATAATCCCGCTGACTAATTTCCGCTCCCTAATAATCAGCAATTCCTTTCAATTTCCTATAAAATCCATTGACCACACGGGCCACGCACAGTCAGCACCTTTTGGGCCTCCCCACGATCACTAAATTAACTCCCACTCTTTACCCACCCAAGTCTTCTTGGTCAACCTCATTCCCTCAACTAATCAGTCTCATTCAAATCTTCAAACAGTAAACAATTAATAAGTATTTAGTCCGTTTAAGTGCCGCGTATTAAATAAGTGTAAACTGTCACCAACGTGACTAGTTATAAGTTCAAGCGTACCGTTCCAAAACCTCAGTTATATATATTTAATCGTTAATTGTAATCGCGTATTATTATTTCACTTCTTAGTGAAATAAACTTTATAAATAACCATATAAATTTAAAGAGATAAAACAAAAATCCAAAAACGTGGAATTTATTCCTTTACGGATTTAAAAACCCATCCAAATAAAAATACAAATAATGTATGTATCGTCTCGATCAATAGCCGGGACGTAACAGAGAAAAACGTGCTTAAGTTTAATGTCAAGTTTGAACTTAGATAAAATGTGACTTTTGTAACTTATTAGGTACCGAGCCATGCGCTTAAGCCAGAATAAAACGATGAGAATGGGCCAACTCGCACTTGGATAAAATCTCGCAACAAAGTTTTTTTTTGAGGAAGGACAAAGTGTCATATATTCGATGCCCATACAGACTTTCCCAGTATTAACATCTGCCGTAGCATCGTTATAAATCAAATGTCGAATTACAAAAAATGTCAACTAGTCGCACCCTCTTGAAATAACGAAAAAAAATGTAGACAAAAATAGTGATTAATGTGAGAAAAGAAAAAAAGATGTCGATATCGCCAGTGATGTATCGATATATGTACCATATAATACAATATTATCATCAGTTGGTTTTCCTTGAGTAAGCGCAGTTAACTAAAACTCGAGAAGGAGGATATTCGGCTATTGGCGGCCAGGTTAAAGAATAAATTCTTTAATTTTTGCTTGATTCGTTTCGACCCTGATCTGGGTCCTGTTCACTCATAGTTTTTATTATATAAGTTTACATAGTGTCGTGTGTTTTGTGACGTTGTGTGTATGTTATGTGGTTTGTTCTTGGAGGTTACCTGTCATTTTGGTGACACTACAATTAACGTTATCGGGAGCTAGAGAACTCGGCAAGCAGAATGATCATTCTGCTTGCCGAGTTGTCTTTAACCTGGCCGCCAATAGCCGACTATCCTCCTTCTCGATAATACCCAGTAAACAAGTTATGTTACAGCAATGTAACAGCAATGTAACCCAATGTAACAAGTAACATCACCTGTAACTTACATGTAACTTGCTATTTCCTACTCAACAATGTTACCATGTTATGTAACATGCGTTACATCTGCGTTATATTTTAGTTATGTTGCCCGTACGTTTTACGCAGGCTCCGCGTGTCTAAATGTCCCGTTTTCAGAGCTTTTGTGAAGTAAAATGTTGTACAATACTCGTGAGTAAAAGGTTTCACCGCACTCGTATCGTAATGTACTCGGGACACTGACACTCGGGAACTGGCCAAGGTGTAGCCACAAAAACTATTGAGATTATGATAAGGCATTTGGGTTTAAAGGTTCATACCTGGTATCCAAAGCTCGCGTAATAAGCGTGTTCCATAATCGCCATAAGTTGAATAGCGTTGTATCCTTGCTTGACAATTCTCGGGATGATGTCTTTTGCGAATTCGAGGTACGTTCCAACGCGCAATTCTTGCGTGGCAATACCAACGTGACATTCGTAGATTCTGAGGCTCTGCGGCCTCTTGGGCTTGGGATGCTTCATTTTATATACCTATTAACGGTAATTACCGATTTAAATAAAGAATGACATCCGAATTATTAAATGGAATTTGAGAAATTTCTTTTTTTCACCACCTTATCGCTAGAAGGATGCCAAATACGTTGTTTAAACGTAACTCCTTCACTACGATCTTGTGGCTGAGTGACGTAAGTGGCCCAAGGACTGAGACGTTCCAAAAGTTCTCCATTTTCATTCTTGACAATAATCTTTACCTCCGACAGATGTTTAATAGGACAGGACCCATCCGCATTGGGTGGCAAATTCAACTCCCATTTGCCGAACTCCAACTTTTTATAGCTTGTTTTTGTTCTGTCCCAATTATCTGAAGCAAATGTATAAATGTCCATAAATGTCCATAATCAATAAAGCTTTTTTGCTTCCTCGTAGACGAAGCTTTGTTTTCGTCAGGTACTTTTCTTTTTTTACATTTTTATGCCAAGATGCTCAGGATGATCTAAAACATTAAAAAAACGGATTTTAACAAAATGTTTCTTCTAATTTTTTTCTTATTTCTAGCTGTTGAAATTTTGTTAGATTTCGTACTCAAATGTAGTACATAAGTTGACTATCATTGGATGTCGTTTGGAATTGAATTTAGCGTAAATCGGCCAAGGCCTTCAATAATAAAGGCCTTTATCAACGTTTTTGTTTTTTTTTTTAAATACTGTTATCGCTCCAACTCTAATAAATGTCGCGATATTGGGCCAATCAAGAGTCGCGGCAGCGACTCGAAGCTAAGTATTAAAAGAGACATTTTAAATGAGCGAAACGCTAGCGCTACTCTATTTAACTCGACGTTCGCTCTTTTTCGTCTGCTAGGAAATGCTAATATATTATACGCAAATTAATGAACATTGAGTCGTGGTTGGTCTTGAATTTCGCGAGAATCAATAGAATAATTCCAATTTTATGGCAATTTCAAGCTAGTGAAAAATGTAACTAGCTACTCCAGCTCTGTAAATTCTGAGCTTCCTGGCAGCAAATTTCTGCATGAATTCACGATAATTAATAATTACAAATAAATTTGGTTAAAGGAATGGCTGCCGAATTAGGAACTTTTACTTTGCTTAAGACAAAAAGAAAAAACATTGCTGTCGCGAAAAAAACAATTCTTTAAACATTTTTCATAGATTTTCTCTACTTTTGACTCACATTTGAATCGGTAAAGAAGCTAAAATTCAATCGTATTTCCAATTTTATGAAAAATTTTGTTTGCCACAAGCTCGCGAAAATAAACGAGATATTGGGCTGAATTTTTCTACATAAGTGGACTAACATTAGACAATGATACGTATGAAATGTCATGAAATTTACAAAGCAGAACGAATTCTAAACATAAAAAAGATTGTTTCTACAAATTACGGATTCTTACTGATGTATAGCAACATCAGCAATCATATCCTCGTCTCGTTCTTCGAGATTACATTGGCAGTATCGCCTACTTCATACTGAAATCCCACGAGTATTCAGAGTTAAATATAAAAATGGAAAGGACGGACCAGGATGGCCCTCCCGTTCCGCCGTTCCGTGCGTCCCCCTCATAACGTTTTTTCGTGCTGAAAAGTGTAGCCAGAGAAAAAATTGTACGAAGAATAAAATTAAATTTTTTCGGTATTAAAAAATCAAATCATGCCGGAGGAAGAAAATAAAAGGAAAGCGAAGGAAGCCGTCATTGAGAAAATATATAAAAAGATTAAGAAACTTGAAGATCATTATTACAATCTCAAGAAATCGACGGCGTTGAGCAACCATGGTGATGGCGCAGGATCCTCGACGCGGGATGACGCAACACATAATGCGTCGAAATTGAACGACATTATGCAGTTTCTTGGATCAGGTAACTATGTTAAGAACAACGAGATCGCACGAATTGAGGCGATAGACACATAAAACGTTAGCCTTATCGATGTGTCGCATAGGTTAGGTATCTTAGTCATTATTCTTATAAAAGAATATCGATTATTATCTTGCAGATTGTCCGAACATTGAGTCGAAAAGGCAAGATGAGTCTTGCTGCGAACAAGATTCTGTACAATCAGAGCCAGCGGAGGTGTCAATTGACGTGGAGGCTCCCCAGATCCTTGGTGAAGATCCTTCGCTGAATACACCGAAGGCATTCAAAATTCATTCGGACTTGGCTTCTCGATGGAAGGCTTGGATTGTTTCCGGTTTGGAAAAAGAGACTCGCACTGAGCTACTCAAGAGTTATTCGCGTGTAGGCAACTGTCCATTGGAAGCTCCGATACTAAATGCTGAGCTAGTCTCCTCGCTGAACGAGACGTCAGTAAAAAGAGACAAGCATTTCGCAGATTCATAATGCCTCATTGGTTCAGCAATGTCGACATTGGGTTCAGCAATCACGATGCTCGTGAATGTTAAGAAAGAGGGCGTTGACAGAAATTAGTTGCTCGGAGTCTTGTGCGATTCAGGGAAGCTAATGGCAGATCTGCATCACAAGGAATTCATAGCAAGAAAGGCCTATATTTTGCCCGGATTGGACAAACGTGCGAAGACAATCTTGGGAAAGATTGAGACACATAAATATCTGTTCGGCGAGATCTGGCAGAAAAGTTGAAGTCTGCAAAGGCTGTTGCGAAAGCGGGCCTGAATTTGAAAATGCAACCGGCAAAAGCACAGGCGCAGAAAGTACCATTTAAGAGGAATCCGGTAAACTGGAAAAGGCCACCTGCGAAATCTCAGTGGACCAATCAGGCGGGCATCAGTCACAGAGGGTCCAGTACATACAGGCCGAGAGGAGGCCGTGCGCAACAGGAAAACGGGAAACCAGAGCAAGTACAAGTGCACGACGAGAAGTCGTCGAAATCGAAAAAATAGAGGTAAAAAAATCGAAAGGCTTCGAAAGTTTGTTAGGGAATGGGAGAAACTGGCCAATAACTTCGTTCTGCGTTGCATAAATGGATATAGAATAATAACGGCATGTCCGATTGTTCAAAAATCGTGGCCTCGCGGGCCAACTTTCCAAGATGAAACCGATGAGCAAAACTTCAGTCGAGAAAGAGAGAAATTGTTAGAAATCGGACCTATTGAATCTTGTAATCCGGCGAAAGGGCAATTCATTCATGTCATGTTACTTTTTGGTCCAAAGTCTGATGGTTCTTATAGATTTGTTTAAAATTTAAAGAAACTGAATGAGTTTTTGTATACCGAAAAGTTCCAAATGGAAGACTGGAAGACCGCAATAAGAATTGCTACGCGTAACGATTTCATGGCAAAAATCGATCTGAAGAATGCCTATTATTCTGTTCCGATAGAGAAGAATAGCCGAAAGCTTCTTCGGTTTTTGTTTAAAGGGCAATTATACGAATTTACATGCTCGCCAAACGGTCTGTCCACAGCGCCATGTGTTTTTACAAAAATGATGAGGTCGGTAGTTAGTTCGCCAAGAGCGAGAGGTTTTGTATCCGTAATTTATTTAGATGGTCTATTGTGTGTAGGTAGAAGCTATGATAGTTGTTCGCGAAACGTGACTGCGTCGATTGAATTGCTCGAATCACTTGGATTATTAGATAAATTACGATAAAAGCATATTCAAACCCGCACAAGTGTACGAGTTTTTAGGGTTTTGCATTAATTCAGTTGAGATGACGCTGGCGCTTCCTGAGAGGAAGAGAGACAGTGTAAAGACATTAATACAGATGTTTTCGCGGAAAGCTGCGTGTAAAATTCGGGAGTTCGCTCGTTTCTTGGGGACACTGGTAGCTTATAGTCCGGCTTTGGAATATAGCGGTGTATATCTAAAAGGGTTTCAGAGGGAGCTTTTCTTAGCTCTCTTAGACAATTGCCAGGATTATGAGAAAACAATGTATATATCAAATTCGCTGCGCGAGGATTTTGAATGGTGGAAAGACAAATTACAATCATCGAAGAGGTCGATCGCGAGCCCTGAGTATGTTCGTGAAATTTTTTCTGACGCCTCGCTTACTGGCTGGGGCGCTCATTGCAATGGCGAGGGAGCTCGTGGTTTTTGGCGAGAGGATGAAAAATCGTTGCCCATAAATTATCTCGAGCTCACGGCAGCGTTTATAGCTCTTCAATGTTTTGCATCTGACTCGCGCGGAGTGCAAGTATTATTAAGAGTTGATAACACGACCGCGATGTCATACATAAATCGTATGGGCGGGGTGCAATATCCGGGATTAATTAGTCGAGCAAAAGAGCTATCGGCATGGTGTGAGCAGCGAGAAATTAAAGTTTGCGTGGCATATATAAAGTTGGCAGATAATGAAGAAGCGGATAGAGAATCTAGAAATCAAAACGTAGACACGGAATGGGAATTGGCGAACTTCGCGTTTGAAAAAATAGTTTAAAAAACTCGGAGTGCCGGAAATAGACTTATTTGCGACTAGAGCCAATGCAAAATGCACGGATTTTTGTGCTTGGCATAGAGAGCCGGAGGCTGTGATTATTGACGCGTTTACCATAAGCTGGAAAAATAAGTATTTTTATGCTTTTCCTCCATTCGCGATCATCCCGAAGGTTTTGCAAAAGATAATTGCCGAACAGGCGTGCGGGATTGTGATAGTGCCCGATTGGCCGAATCAACCGTGGTACCCGGTTTTCTTTTCATGTTTCTGTGAAAAGCCTATATATTCCAGACTATCTGATGATCTTTTACGAGGGATCATTGGCGAGGGATCTGCGTTCAATTGCCGGCAAGTTATCCGCAATGCTTTCGTTAAGAAAGGGTTACCGAGATCAACAATAGAAGTTTTCGTCGCGTCGTTGGCCGTTTCCACGATTAAGCAATATGCAAGCTCATTGAAGGCTTGGCGGCAGTTTTGTGAAAAGGCGCAGATCGAACCACACAATGCGGAAAAGAATGATCTGTTAACATTTTTATTTAAAATATTTGAGGCGGGAACGTCATACGGAACATTTAACGCAGCGAGATCGGCCATGTCTTTAATTTTGTTACATCCCCAAGTTTGTACGCGCCAGGGGCATGCAACCCTCCAGACATCGCTGCACGACCCAAGCAGGATGGCCTGGGTCACGGGGTCAGAAGAGCGGGGAGATAGGGGTAGTTGAGGAGTAGGGAGGCGTTAGGCCCAGAGCTAGAGGCCAAGCCGAGAGAAAATCTCCCCCGCGTTAATTAGGAAGTTGGAGGTGGAGAGTCTCAACCAATTAGGCCAGATGAACTCACCCCCGCCAACCCCTCCAAAATATAGGCTAAGGTTAAGACATAGCAAAGTTTCTATGTGACACTGGGAAGTGGGAGACGGGGACTTTTTGGGCCAATAAGGGTCCAAAGAAGTTGCCCTCTCCAACGTTCCCATAGCTTTAGTATGCGATTCGAATAGTATTTAAGCAGCGATTTTTGTACTATTCATCAGTCTTAAGATTTTAAAACTCGAACCACCAACTCCGAAGAAACTGTATCTCAAAGGCATTAAAAGGTGTGGTAAGAACAAACTTCGAAATTTTCACCAACCCACTGAAATAGTCTAGAGTCTTGCGCGGACCACCGCGATTTCTCTGTCTTTTTCAATTCCTTAAACTCAGAGTCTTGCGCGGACCACCGCGAATTCTCTCACACACACATATACACACGTTCACACTTTCACTGGACAGACTAGAGTTTTGCGCGGACCGCCGCGAATTCTCGAAATCCTGTTCACCAAACACAGAGTATTGCGCGGACCCCCGCGAATACACAAAACAATTTTGACGACATTAAGTTTTGCGCGGTCCACCGCGAATTCTTAGTCCTCAGGCTAATTCTAAGAGTCCAGAGTTTTGCGCGGACCACCGCGATCTCTCTGACCTCTAGAATTATTTTTCCTCGAACATTATTCTTATTTAAATGGGTAAATCTCGCTCCGGGGGTAAAAAGAACTATTTGAGGAAACTGAATTCAGAACTCCATGGTTATTCAAGGAATAAATCTCACGGATATATGACTAGCGAATATTTGGAATCCCTCAACATTAACTTCACCCCGAGTGTGGATTACAAACTCGAGAAAATAGATGTTATAATTAGATTCCTCAAATCGAAGCATATTCCGGAGACCGACCCTCGATTCGCATTTTACAAGAATATAGAAATAAATTTGTCAAATCGTTCTGCCCAGATCCCAGACCAATTAGCCGTTGCTAAGGTCTAAAATAGGGCAATTTTATAATTTGTTACTCCGGACGTAACAATTTCGATAAATGACGTTACCAAGGACAATGAGATCACGAGATTTTTCAAGGGAATTTTTAGATTACGTCCAGCGAAACAAAAATATAATAAGACATAGGATCCTAGCGTCGTGCTGCACACTCTGGCGAGTCATTGTACGATAAGCGATTCGAATCTCCAAAAAATGTCTGAAAAACTCGTAACGCTAATGGCGCTCGCGACGGCGCACAGGATCCAGACATTAGCTGTGATAAAAATAGAAAGCATTAAGCGCACCCAAGAGGGACTCGAAATTGAGATGCCCGACTTGATTAAGACGTCGAGGCCAGGACATTGTCAACCATTATTAGTTATACGTTACTGTAGGGAAAACCCGGAAATAGGCGTAGCATCGTTCCTGAAAAGATATTTGGCTCTGACAGGGCCTTTAATGAAAGACTGTAATAGTTTATTTATAACGTCACGTAAGGCGTTCAAAGCTGCAACGACACAGTCTATTAGTAGGTGAATAAGAGCGATGCTCAGACTTAGGCTGTGCTTGAAAAACAGATATTTTATTAAAAAAAAAAAAAAACTTTTGTTACACATGATGTTCTTGAATAAAGAGAAGCAAACAAACAAACAAGGTGTTTAAAGGAATCTCTAAACATCTACCAATGTAATCTCGAAGAACGAGACGAGGATGTAATTAAAACGATTAAGGGGTAAGGCCACTGTAAATTTTTTGAAAAATCGATTTTTTTTTTATTGGCTTAAAAAATAGTTTAAACCCTCTTGAATAAGAAAAAAAAGGTCCTGTGCGAAAAAAAATTTGTTGTCCTTAGGAAATGAAGGTCGCCGCCAAGCGTGTCAAAACTTGCTCCGAATCGACTACCTGCGGTAAACATAATGACGAAAAGGGACGACACAATAGGTCCCCCCCCCCATTGCTCGTAACCGCCGGTATTAATGTTCCACGTGTCCTTTCGATCCTTTTGAGCATTATCAAGAAAAATTCCATTAGTTTAGAGACAACAAGCGCACAGTAAAGAGCGATTGATTCTTCATAAGCGACGATTTTTGCGTGTTTTTCGTGGTTTCTTTACAATTTCACTGTAAAATTTACGAACGTGTAGTTGAAATGAGTGCTCGAGTGTATCTTGGAAAAAAAGGTACGAAAACCTCGTATCCAACGCGGCGTCGGTCAGGCGGGAAGAAACGACCCTTGAATCAATACGAACGTGAGAGTGATGAGCCGGGCGTCAGTGCTTCGGCGAAAAAACTGAAGGACTGCAACGAGGAATTCGATGTTAATAGTCAATTCGGCTATAGAATCATCAATTTCTGCGCCGTTTTTGCCGTTATTGCCCAGCACGTGAAGTGCAAAACGTGCGGATCTGACATTGCGTTTCGAGAAAGAAGTCCTCGTGGTTTAGGATTCAAAATTGTAATCGTTTGCCCAAAATGTCCCGATGTGGATATTCCGAGTTCCAAATTAATTCGCAATGCATATGAAATAAATCGTAGAATCGTGCTTGCAATGCGACTGATTGGAATAGGATTACATGGAATCAAAAAATTTTGCGCGTTCATGGATTTGCCACACCCAATTTTTCATTCATTTTATGATAAATTGGTCAAAACGATAGCAATCGCAACGAAAGCAGTGAGAGATGCAAGCATGAAGAAAGCAGCGCAAGAAGAGAAGGAGGAAAGCCAGAAAAATGGACAAACTGACGGAGTAACGGTTTCCGGCGAGGTTTATCAAGCCATCAAACCCATCTACATGGAATTGAGCCGGGACGAGTTGCTGGAGCGTTGCTTGGGGGCCTATACTCAAAACAATAACGAAAGTTTCAACGCTACCGTTTGGAGTTTGGCCCCCAAATCATCCTCAAGCGGAAAAACTGTACTAGATATCGCGACGGATATCGCTGTTTGCATATTCAATGGCGGCCTTACCAACGTCTTGCAAATATTCAAGATGTTGGAGGTGGAAATTGGTGTACAGTTATATAATTTCTGCATCGAAGCCGACGCCAAACGCATCACGCACGCGGAGACATCTCTGAGCGACGCGGCTAAAAGTGCGCGCGCGCTCCAAAAATCAACCAGGAAAGACGAAGAAGACGAAAATTTGGCTATCGAAGGACAAATGTATGGTGCTGGGATTGCAGACTAACGGTAAAAATTTTTTTTAACTTCTTTTTTTCATTTTTTTCAATAAAAAACTATTCGCAAAACTTTAAACGCGTTTTTCTCGAAACATGGTTTTTCAAAATGGCACGCAGCATAACTCGAACAATTTTCATTTTTTTTACTTGAAATTTTAACCAGATGTGAACATTTACATTATCTTGAGAATGTCGATCGGAATTTTCAAGAACTTTATTTATTGATTTTTTATTAACAAAAAACTTGCCGTTTTTTTCGTCAAAAATCAATTTTTTTTTTCAAACGCACGCCAAATCCACAAAAATTGATACTTTTTAAAATCCGATCGACATTCTCTAGCTATAGCCCTCTAGATTAATGGTTTTTTTTTTTTTATTCTAGATTCAAAAGTGCACCAGTGGTGCTGCGTGCCGCGGAGCCCTGGAAGCAAAACATGTCCCGGGAAGATAGCTGTGGAACCGCCATTTTGTTTTTTTTTTACGGTTAAAAAATTTTATAATAAAGGTTAATGTATGCCCGATAACACCATTAAAAGTTTTTTTTCAAATACCTTCAATTTCGGGAGCAAAAAATTAGTGAAAAAACCTTTTTTTTTGAGTCGTTACAGTGGCCTTACCCCTTAAACGAACTTACCTGTTGTGAAGTTCAATCGTAATTATATCCGGTGTCTCGTTCGAGAGATAACACACCCACCCGGGTAGAGAAAGATGTTTATCATATTTCTCGAATTCCCACCCATAATAACAAGTCTATAAACATTATGAGGGGGACGCACGAAACGGCGGAACGGGAGGGCCGTCCTGGTCCGTCCGTTCCATTTTTATATTTAACTCTGAATACTCGTGGGATTTCAACATGAAGTTGGCGATACTACCAATGTAATCTCTCAAACGAGACACCGGATATAATTACGATTGAACTTCACAACAGGTAAGTTCGTTTAATCGTTCCAGAAACAACTGCACAATAAATGAGTTATTATACATCTTATCTAAGTTCAAACAAATGACACACTCATGGACCTCATCGACTCCAATCGGTTTGGAATTTTCTTGCTTTACATACCAAATTTGTTACACGAATTACAGGAGATTACTCTAGTTATCTGTAAATTATTATAGTAATCGACAGACAAATCGTCGTTGTAATTCCTTTTGATTTTTCTTGCCTCTACATTTTTGAAAATCTTTTTTTCTTTTTGAGATTTTCATGTGAATATACTTAAAATGGTCTAAAACGTTGAGAAAAGTAGTTTTAGGAAAATTGTCCAAATCTATGTATGTGATAAGAGATCTAAAATTGATATTACCATAACTCGTTAACTGCTTGACAGAATCAATTGAAATTTGAATGCCATGTAGAGTACTGGCTAATCACCACTTGGTATCAATTTTATAAAAATCCCTTCACGAGTTTCATTTTTATGAGATTTTAAACATTTTGAAAAATGTCCGTAAACGCTCTAGTTCGAACAAATTTGTAACTGTCGGTCTTAAACTTCCTACTAAATTTGAATAAAGTGATGCGACCTTTGGTATTGAATTTGGGCAAAATCGGTAAAGTGGTTGGGTTTTTTTAAATGAGATTTTGAAATTTTCCAAAAATTTACGTTTTCCTCTAAAACACATCTCGTCTTAACAAATCAACTGAAGTTTTTTACAGACGAAAAATAACATTCAACGATACTACAATATAACATACAACGTACCAAATGTGGTGATGATCGGTAAAGCGGTTCGGATTTAGGTGATTTTGATATTCTTTTTTAACTAACTTTTTTCATGATCGAAATGTGATGCAACCGCGTTCGTAACGGTATTTTGTAGGAACGTCGCTTATATTTTTTTTTGGATTATACACTTTTCATTTCTAATAACCATAGGTAAATTTTACACACAAGTGGAGTATTAACTCCTCTCTGGTTACTGTGATTTCCAACAAAAAATACACACATGGATTTCATAGAATGGTTAACTTGAAAAAAAAAAAGCAGGCGAGGTAGCTTATGTTTTTGTGTTGTTGCACAAATAACTACCAAACATATAGACATGAGAAAATAAAAAAAATGATAAGTAAAATAAAAAATGATGCAAAGTACAACTTTGCTCATTGCTTTCTCATAAAATATCATTTTTCACAAAACTTCCTCTATGATGAAGCTATGATGAAATAAATTTCCTTATAGTGGAAGCTTTGTGAAAAATGAAATTTCATAAGGAAGCAATGTGTAGGGTTCTACATGGCACTATTTTTATATAGAAATACAAATTTTTACAACATTTTCTTTTTAGTAGAATGTTGTGGTAATTTGTAAACATGTTCTCTTCCTTGTAGAGGTGACATTTTCAAAGCTGTAAGATAATGAAAAGCCACTTGTAAGACTCTTGTGTACAGGCTTTTATCTCAAGGTAGAAACAGGAAAAATTTGATTGAAAAACATTACTTACTGAAGTCCCCGGTAAGAAAAAGTTCCTGTGCACCTGGCGCCCATTCCAACGCCGTAACACTGTTGTCTTGGTTGATATGAATACCAAAATTATTATAAGCTTTTGAAAATTTCTCAAGATCACCATCTCCTGATTCAATTTTTTCTAAATAGTCTTTGAACAAGGCATATCTGGAATAAAGATTGATACAATAGCAATAAGATAATTTACAAATTATAGCGGACATGCCAATATATATTACTATCCTCTGTACAAAACTGGATGTTTTAAACAGTTATCATTATGTAACCGAAGCTCTTAATTATATCAGCTAGACAGCTTCTTAGTTGATTAATTAGCGTGTTAATAAGAAAAACTTAATCTTACCGGAGTTAATATTCATGAGAGTATGCCAGTGAGTATAAAGTGAAGAAAAAAGAGAAAAAAAACACAAACAAGTTATCACACAAATGGATAAATTGCATGTGCCCTTTATATTTATATATACTACTATTTTTTATTTTTTTAACTTTTTTTTATAATATGGATGGGAGAAGCTTTTGAAAAGCAAACAAGAGATGGCAAAAAGAAAGCCATACTATAATAGCATCGTGAACACAATAAGTCGCAATATAAATCAATAAAAAATAATCATATAAATCTATATATATATATATGTATATATGAAAGGAGAATATTAAGAAAAGATGTTTTGTATTTGAAAGTGCACCAGCAGCCAAGAATGATTAAAATGAGAACCTTTTGCGAATTTCCGTCTCGTAGGGTTTGAGGTACGGATCTCTTTCGAGAAGTTTGTCGATTTCTGGAATCTCGACTTTCGAAGGATCCATGCTGGACCACTTGCCTCCCATTGTTAACGACAATTGTATTGACGAGAAGGAAAATCACAGAGTGGAAGATACCGCACGAAACAACGTGTTGCCGGCACGGAAGCGATTGCGCAAATGACATATCAAGGTGACCCCCACCACGCAATTTTCGAGACGCAGTCAAAGCCATGGCTGTAATGTCTCTATGTACTGGTATGTATAAGACAGTGACAAAGCACAGCTTCCCAGACCAGTCGTCGAACCTTCATATCTTTTAGTCCAGGAGCGGAGCATACTTCTGTGTGCGCTGGGCGTTCGTGATATATATATTTTTTTTTCAATATTCTTAAGCATTTTTGTACAGCTACAACCGGAGTTGGCTATAGATATCAGATTGTAATGAGACATGATGAACATAGAGAGTATAAATTTGATTTTAATCGAGAGTAATATTATCGAAACGATCGAAATTTTCGATTTCAGTAAACATTGCTATTTTGAACATCGATAAAAAAAGTTATGCTTGCATTTTCATTTGAAAATTTTATCGCAACGAAGATTAGGTTTTAAAAATATACGACCCTGAAGATTTCTGCACTGCAAATGTCATACTTGTGTCAGCCATAATACTGTGTAACCCGGAGATAAAAAATTTTTTCTCCGCGGCAGATTTTTCCTTTTTCCAATTATCTAATGGCGGTAATTTTAATTTTTTTTATTTTGATAATATTGAAAAAATGCTGTCATTATCTGCATTTTTTTTGCTGATTCTCAGCTGTACCGTTTTACCTGTTCATGCAACAAATTTTTTTCCACGGCAAATATTGTCGTTTTTCGATTATCTAATAGCGGTAATTTTTAGTTTTTTTATTTTGTTGATTTTGAAAAAATGGCCGTCATTTTCGTAACTTTTCTGCTGATTGTCAACTGTACCGTTTCACCTGTTCATTCGATACATTTTTTTCCACGGCAGATTTTTTCGTTTTTCGATTATCTAAAGGCGGTAATTTTTATTTTTTTTATTTTTATGATTTTGAAAAAATGGCGTCATTATCTGCACTTTTTTAGCTGATTGTCAGCTGCACCGTTTCACCTGTTTATGCAACAAATTTTTTTCCACGGCAAATTTTTTCGTTTTTCAATTATTTAATGGCGGTAATTTTTTTTTTTATTTCAATGATTTTGAAAAAATGGCGTCATTATCTCAATTTTTTTGCTGATTGTCAGCTGTACCGTTTCACCTGTTCGTGGACCAAATTTTTTTCCACGGTAGATTTCTCCGTTATTCGATTATCTAATGGCGGTAATTTTAATTTTTTTTTTACTTTAATGATTTTGAAAAAATGACGGCATTATCTCAATTTTTTTGCTGATTGTCAGCTGTACCGTTTCACCTGTTCATGCAACAAATTGTTTTCCACGGCAGATTTTTTCGTTTTTCGATTATCTAATGGCGATTATTTTTGTTTTAATTTGATGATTTTGAAAAGATGGCGTCATTATCTCGATTTTTTTTGCTGATTGTCAGCTGTCGTCATTCTGTTAGATTGACGCCATTTTTTCAAAATCATCAAAATGAAAAAAATAAAAATTATCGCCATTAGATAATCGAGAAACGGAAAAATCAGCCGTGGAAAAAAATTTGTTGCATGAACAGGTGAAACGGTACAGCTGACAATCAGCAAAAAAAAGTGCAGATAATGACGCCATTTTTTCAAAATTATCAAAATAAAAAAAATAAAAATTACCGCCATTAGATAATCGCAAAACGAAAAAATCTGCCGCGGAGAAAAAATTTTTTACCTCCGGATTACATAGTAATGGCTGACACAAGTATGAAATTTGAAGATGCAGAAATCTTCAGGGTCATAAAAATATCTGCGCGATATATCGATAAGTTCTAATCACCCTAAATGAAGGAACCCATTAAAACCAATTAAACTGACAAAACACCGATTGAAACCTTTTAATTAAAACCAATTAATTTTTAATCGGAATTTGGTCCACTTGATCGCGGTTTCTATCAGTTTTAATCGGAAATTCTAAGCAGAATACGGACATACTAAGGGGCGATTCGTGTCGGGAAAAATTTACGAAAGGCAAAATAATAAAGGTGAAGGTGAAAATGAAGTTAACGCGAGGACTTGTGTCGCAATTCCCATATTTATATCTAAGGGAAAAAATAGAACTGTAATACAACAGGGAAAAATCAATTGAGATGAAATAGAACCACAACATTCTTTACAAAAGAAAAATATATTTAAAAAAAACAATAATAATGCAATTTACAATATTCTGGTTATGTTCTATCAAGAGTCGCGGTATTAGCGACTCGCCGCCAAGTATTATCTACTATTACAGGACATCTATTATTAAGAAGCAAATTCATCATTCAAAATAAGAAATTTAGAGAAACAACCCTTTTATTGGACTTAAATCGTCCGCCACCATTCGGTCTCCAGCTGGGAGATCTGAGCGCCATTTGAAAAGAGACGAGAGGTCGCGACAACACACCAATTGAATCGACGATATCTATTCCAAATATTCGGTAACATATATTTTTTAAAGGACGTACGTATTCGTGACATTTTTCTCGATATTTCGAGATTTTAGGTCGAAAGGTGACTGACTTTGAAGAATGATTATTTCTGTCTGAAAAATTTATCTGGGAGAATTGCGTATGTAACACGTACTAAATTTCTCAATTTTGCGCATTAATTATTATTGTAAATGGTCGGTAACGCGTTATGAAATTTAACGGACGACATTCTCTAAGCCTTCTCTATAGCATATAAAATAATCGCTTTTCTCACTGATTGGCAGGTTCGTCAAAACAGCTATACAAAATAGCGATCAAAATAGCTAGTTAAATGAGTGTTGGATTATCGAGGTGTCGGTATTATAATGTTGCAATACTGAGGCTTCGCGCATAATATCAGAAAATTGTTACACACTATATAGTAAGTTGTACTTTTTACAAGAATTTATCTCTTCGACTAAGTTGTAGAGAATTGCAATACACATTCGTAAGTTATAGTTTTTACAATCGATTACAATAATTACTGCCTCTTGATCGCGTCTTTTCGCTTTCGATCAAACTACTTGACGTAGAAATTTGTATTCAGTGATAAATAGTTGCAATTTATATTTTAAAAAAGTACAACTATTTTATTGTTGTAGGAAATTGTAGTTTATCATGAAAAGTAGGATAAATTTTGTACAGGAAACTGCAAGTTTTTAAGAAACCTATAAGTTGTGAATTTCGCAGACTTTATGATAGTAGCAAGTACTTTGTTCTTGAAATGGCGTAGTGAGATGCAGAATTTTTTCCGTCAAGGTTCTGGGTGTCGTATGAATTTAGGCGATTAAAAATATTTTGGGGACGTAACTCTTCATGATAATTTTTTACTCCTGCCGTGGTATTAATGATATCTATCATTATTGTCTATAAAAAATAGAGCGATGATGATTTTATTTCTATCGATGTAGCCCCCGCCGCATGTTTTTCCTTCTTCAAGTTTTCGAAACAAAAATTAATTTCTTGGTACAAATAACAAACGAAAAAAAAAAGGCATAACTTAAGGAATAAACGGATCATACGTTTTAATGCAAGCGACAAGCGACGTTACTGGATCTACCAGACTCTCCGTTGGTCGCGATATCGTAATTGCGCCGTACCGGCAGAGATTAAACATCTCTGGTAGTGGTGCCTAGTTATATGGTTAAACGACAACTGCCGAAACAAAGAAGATTGATAAAGTATGACGCAATATATTTACTGTCTAATTATTTTTAGGAAAATGACATAGCCAGTGTGATTGATGAGTACATGGAAAGATTTCAAGAGACAGTGGTTTGAATAGCAAAAGTGACGTAAAATAGCACAACGTATGGTTGTCAGTATATTATAGGAATTTAGCAATCAAGAAAGATCCTATGATAAGGAATAATATTGGAAATATTTTCATTCAACATCCTGTCAGTTATTCAAAACTGTTCTTGCTACAGAAGTTTAACCCTTGCAAGAACTGCGAAATATCGGCATTTGTAACGATTTGTAGGAAAATAACAAATAACCGTCCTTTTGCTCGTAGTTGAGAGCTATGAGAAGACACGGAGTTTAATCTCTGGGTGGGCTCCGACTAAATATCTCGCACCTAAATAACTCCGAGAAAATACCTCCCGACATAACATCTCCTGACAAAATATCTCCCGAAATGATGTTTCTCGACAGATACGGCGGCAACCGGGGCTGCCTACATCACAGCCCCGATTGAATAAATAACCGGATTTTGTGAATGATGAGGCTTTTATTACCACATGACACGGTACAATTCAATCCTTTAAATCTTCAAAAATCTCGCTAAACATATTTTTATTATTTTCATACCGACTAGAAAATTCCGAGTCAAATTAAATTTATAAGTACCAATGAGAAAAAGTTGTGTTATAGATATTACAAGTAATTTTGTAGGATATTTTGTCGGAGATATTTTGTCGCAGGATGTCTTGTGGGTTCGCATACAAGTCCCCGAAAATAAATGGCATAACACTGATCGAAGCGGTTTTATATAATTCCCACTCACGGAGATTGATATTTGAGGATACTGCGAAATCCCAATAATATGCTCCCATTTGATAGCGATATCCATGAAAGTCTACCCAGCAGGATTGATGAACCTTTTTCGAGTCAAATTATAAAATTCACATTTAACCAGATAGACAAAAAACGCCAAAGAACAATTACTACTTTGATACCATTCTAGTTGGCGAATCGTCAGTATTTATATTTGCGGTCTTTGACATTTTCTATTAGGGTAACAAAAGGAGAATGCCAAACATCGGGATGTCGATTCAATAGAATTCCGTTTTTGTCGACTTGATACTTGAACGGATAACGAAACAGCCAAATGCTTAAACGACAGAATTCCGATTTACTTAATTTACAGAACATGCGAAATAAAGTACTATTATCGCTTTGGCTACACATCCAATTGTCGAATCCATCATATGTCGATTCATGGTTTTGGATGAAAACGCAGATTCCCATACCGCGCTACTGACACCCTTCTCGTTTGTATAAACTATCCTTTCCAACTCTTCAGAATTGACAAACTTCTAAAATTCGGCCCACTCACGGTCGGTAATCAACGAGCGATCGTTTTTGTCCCCGAATGATGGCGCTAAGTATCAATTTTGAAATTACAGAGCACTGTTAAGCGACTTTCAGGGCCGTGGCTAGACGGACTTAAAAGACGAGGTTTAAGGTTTCTGCATATTAAAAAAAAAACTTTGGGCTGTCTAGCCGCGGCCCTGAATCTCGCTTAACAGTGCTCTGTAATTTCAAAATGTAACGAATTCTGATACGCGATTCGCGAGCGCGACGTACGCGCGGCACCTCCGCGAGGTTGAGCGCGGTAAACTCAAATTAGGAATAGCAGAGAGAGAGACCAATAATAGTGACTTGGGCGAGCTGACTGATGATAAGCAGCAAACCATTATTCATTGTAAATATATTACTACGAACAATAATTATAGCATGTACAAATATTTACAGATGTACGTCGTATATAAATATTCCCACGTAAAGCAAACGGAAATATCATGCTGTGTAGAAGAATCTACCTACGCTCCTTGTACTGCAATAAATAAATGCACTAAAATCTGCTTTCCCAAAGTCGAGTTCTGACGAGTCAAATGGCCAGCATGTAGGTCCAAATATACATTCTTTCAAAGAGCGTTTTTCGGGAAACGCAAATAATAAATAAAGTTAAATTGTAGAAAGTCGAGACTCTTAGTTTTAACGTACAAAGGCGAGTCCTGGCGCCAGACACTCATGAAAGGGCCAACCGTTCTTCGACGGTGGGCCATGTGGTGTCTAATTTGAAGTCAAGGGAACAATAGCAACTTTCTAACTCAGGACGACGCGGACGCTTAACGTAAGCGTCTCGGATGCTTCCGCGTGGGTGTGAGCTTTGGCGTCGAACCGAGGGATGATTGGCTAAGGGTCGGTCCTCTGGGGCGTAACCCCGGGCCCACCAGCAGACCGCGAGACCCGCGAGTCTTAGAGCAAAAAAGAGCGAAGACAGATTCTTGGGAGTAGTCGAGCGCGGTAGTACTCCTAGTTTTTACTTTTTGTATCGGGATATTTTCTTGTGTAAATTTATAACTTTTGTGATAAAAACTATTAATAAACGCTGGATCTAATTTCGCATTTAAACTCTATGTTTTCTTTTGATCTTATTTTCCTCGATTAGCCCGGACGAGGTGAGCTTCAGCTCCTTAACGTGGGACGGACATCGGTGGTAACCACGCTCGTGCTGGTCTTTAATTCTCCGTTTGAATTAGCGCGTCAACGGCGAGCGAGAGTGTTACACAAAATTGATACTTAGCGCCATCTTTCGGGGACAAAAACGATCGCTTGTTGATTACCGGCCGTGAATGAGCCGAACTTTAGAAGTTTGTCAATTCTGAAAAGTTGAAAAAAGA
The DNA here is from genome assembly GCA_964016905.1 of Perithous albicinctus. Lineage (NCBI taxonomy): Eukaryota > Metazoa > Arthropoda > Insecta > Hymenoptera > Ichneumonidae > Perithous > Perithous albicinctus. Next base: position 20,406,925 of record OZ024688.1, on the reverse strand, counting down.
TAGTTTGTACAAACGGGAAGGGTGTCAATAGCGCGGTATTGGAATCTGCGTTTTCATCCAAAAGCATGTATCGACATATGATGGTTTCGACAATTGGATGTGTAGCCAAAGCGATAACAGTACTTTCTCGCATGATCTGTAAATTAAGTAAATAGGAATTCTGTCGTTTAAGCATTTGGCTGTTTCCAACTCTAAGATTCCGAACGCGCAACAACGACAAGCGACACGTGTGAAAGAAAAAGACAACAATATCTTTTTGTCTCTTTTGTTACGCACAGTTGCGTCTATATCGAATTTCGAATAGATAGTTGATCACCGTATACCGCGGGCCGCACGAAACTTTGTTAATTCAAACGTAGATATAAAATATATATGAAAGATAGAAATGGTCACTCGAGGAAAGTAGCGTTCCCACAAAAAAAGGGCTTTCTACGTTACAATTCTGTGGAAGCCGAGACGAGCAGCAGACCACTGGATGAGGACAATTCGTAAAACCCTCAAAGGACTTACCACCAGCGGAGACTCTACGTGATTTTTGAAGTTTTCCTGGCTTAGAGAAAAACATGCAATTTAACGAGACAAAAAACAGGCCTATGTGCGAACCTCACACTCCGGCCACGTGCTGACCACCAGGCCCCACGACGCTGGACCCGGCGGGCGCGACCTCCCACTACATCGAGCAGGCAAGGGATGCCAGCTAGCCTTGAAGAAGGAGAATCAACGGAGCAACGACGGTCAGGATTGGCCGACGTTCACCCCGGAGGGTGAACCACCCAGCCAGCGACGGATCAACGAGAGCTTCTGAGGACTTGGAGCTCGGAAGAAGAATTATATTAGACACATTCGATATTTAACTCTTGTAGACGATCGATCGTCGTATTTTGTAAATTCAATACAGAACCAGTTATTTTCAAAGTACAAAACGTACTTCTTGTCTTTTATTTATTAAATTGTGGATTCAAATAAAGTATCCTTTCCCGAATACTTGAGTGTTCCACGGGCAAAACGAGCCATCGCGCGACAATAAATCCAAATTCATAAATGACCAGGAAAGTGGGTCATTACAGCTTGTTCGTCGCGGTCATGTGACCGTGATACTTTGGGTAGGTGAATTTACGAGCTGGATAAAGTTAGCCATACAACATTATTTTTTTTAAATTTAGCATATACCATTCGATTGGTGGTCGTTTGGTAGTGTTTGGTAGTCTAATTTGATCGTTTGGTGGTCATTCGTTTAATTACAGTAATTAAAAGAAAAAATAAGGCCCAAAGTTAGCCAAACAATTTTTTTTTCTTCTAAATCAATTGAATTACGGCTCAATCGATGCAGAATCGTTTGGTGGCCACGAATATCATAATTAAAACGTTTGGTAGTCGCTCGTTTGGCTAATAAACGTAAAAAACTTAATTGGCGGTTTCCATGAGATCAACGCGCATCGGCGGCGCGCATGCGCCACGTGTCACTTCCGGTTATACCAATGCGCATCTGGGATTCATGCACAAATCAATGCTTAATCGACGAGCTGTCATCTGTTATTTAATGTCATTGAAAATAATGATCGGTAAATTCATATCTTGAATCAAATAATTCTATAAGTATTAGTTAAATTATAAATAAAGGCTAAGCTCCACGGCTTGAAAATTGCTGGAGAAAAAAGTATTAAAATACTGTATATATTTACAGTATTTTCCTCACCTTAACTATAAATAGCCGCTTAATAATAGTAATTGAAATTATACACGGAAACTAGAGAGATTATCGTTGTAAAACTAATAAATACCAGATGACAGCTCGTTGATTAAGCATTGGTTTGTGCATGAAACCCAGATGGGCATTGGTATGACCGGAAGTGACACGTGCCGCATGCGCGCCGCCGATGCGCGCTGATCTCATGGAAACCGCCAATTAAGTTTTTTACGTTTATTAGCCAAACGAGTGACTACCAAACGTTTTAATTATGATATTCGTGGCCACCAAACGATTCTGCATCGATTGAGCCGTAATTCAATTAATTTAGAGGAAAAAAAAATTGTTTGGCTAACTTTGGGCCTTATTTTTTCTTTTAATTACTGTAATTAAACGAATGACCACCAAACGATCAAATTAGACTACCAAACACTACCAAACGACCACCAATCGAATGGTATATGCTAAATTAAAAAAAAATAATGTATGGCTAACTTTATCCAGCTAATTTACGGTTACGTCGAGGATCAATTTACCGTAAAGTTACCGGTCACAAATTTGGCATGAATCTCTACTCCGCTTCCTCCATCTGCTTGTAATCCACGTTCCAAGAGCAAGCAGTCCAAGCTTTGCATCCCGAAGTAACCACGAAAATATGGAGTTGCCCGTTAATTATTGTTTTTGCGGTATATCCTACGAAACCGAACAGTTTATGATACAATGTGACATTTGCAAGAAATGGTATCATGGCGGGTGAGTTTGAGACGTCTCGGTGATTGAAACAACAGTGATTTTATGGACTAGTAAGCATTGGAAAGTCGTCGTACTCTACGCGCGACGTTCTTCGATATTTGTGCTTTTCGCTCGAATTTCGATCTATCAAACGCACGTTACGGCAGTGAGATCGCTAGCATCTCGATGAGGATGAGTCTATGAGATTTTCAACGACTTTAAAGCTCGTTTAACCCTAGGAAGCGGTGTTATTGTTTTTGTTGTTGTTGTCAAAAAGATAACCTCGTAATGCATCGTTAGCTGCACTCACATAGATTTCCGCTGATCCTCGGGGCACATTTTCATTCTAATTATAAGCTATGGCAACAAACAATAAAAATCTTATTGAAATTGTAGGTGTGTTGCGGTAAAGGAGTACACATCATCAGATCTGGATAAATATCATTGTCCGCAATGTGAAACAACTTGTGGACCGTCCATAAGTAAGCAGCTCAATGGAATATTTACATCAGGCTGATTCGTTGATACCCCTATTAAGGCCAATTTGGATCATTTTACCACTTGGATAGGTTCCATATAAAAAAAATCAAAAAAATTAAAAGCAAATCTGCAAAGGTCTGAGCTGTAGTCCAATGGAAAAATATGCCTCTAAGCTGGCTTTGTTGGACAAGTCAAGCGAACGCCTGTTTTAATGTTAACGTCAAAAGGAAGTGCATGAATGTAACATCCAAAATATTGATATACTATTATTATCAAATCCATACTTATTTACGCAGTGTTACATGCTTTCTATGTGTAATTTTATCATATTTTCTTTGCTTCTACCTCTCTGCCTCTACCCCAACAATCTGAAAAAATGCCTGAAATTAAATGTAGTGTTACTGCAAGTTTATGTGCATAAAATGGTATATTGAATTTGACGCTCAAGTGTAGTATACAATTAATTTACAGCATATTAAAGACTTTGAAAGTACTTAAATTTTAATAAGTCACTTTAATTTGAAAATGAAAGTATATAAATTTGACATCAGAATACTATATTCAAATGAATATACCAGTTTATACATATAAACATCCAATGACAAACATTATCTTACATTTTCTTTTAACAGTGCTGTGCCATTGCCCTGTGCTTCTGCCTCTCCCTCTTCTTCCTGATGTACTGATGCCAGAGATTAATGTTATGGGCAATTTATTTCATTTTATATTTATTTCTTCACTATTAGCAAGTCTTGCACATCCAAGAAAAAGTATCAAAGTACACAACTGAAGCTGTCAATCAAACAGCATGCATTTCAGGTACATACAACAACCAATCAGAGACCAAATAAAATGGCAACAGTAAACATATAGAAAATGCGAGTTATATTGGCCACTGATTGTTTGAAGAGGGATTATGAATTTATAATTTTATTCAAACATGCCTCTTTCTTTATACAGAATTTCGATGTTTTTGTCTTCAATTTGAGTCCCATTGTTGAGACAAAGTGACATTAGATATCGCATTATTATCTGATGTGGAGAAGGGCTTCGCCACCCCTGCCCCAAACCGCTGACGAGGTTTCCGAGCCCAGACATCCCCCTCCATTTTCTTCATTGCTTTTTTTTCGTTTACATAAAAAAAGAATTGGCGTGGAAGGAGGACATACTGACAATTCTTTAAGAAAACATGCTGACATGTCGACTTTAGTCGCAATCCTGAATTGGCTGTTTTATTTAATTCGTCCTGCACAAATGCTGTAGTACACAAGTTGCTGTGGGCCTTTTTTCCATCGGCTACTTTTTCTGCTGCTATTTTTTTCTAATACCCTAATTTGTAGAAAGTACAAAATTAATGCAATCAAAGAACAAATAATAAATAAAGGAAAGTGAACGTGTAATGATTGGTAGTTTCAAAATTGTCATGTAGTCATTGTTCTGTTCACAAAGTTTTTTTTCGCTTTTGTTTATGTTAACACTTTATCAATGCGCTGGCGGAAAAAATGTACAACTAAGCTTAAACTACGCCATACCTAGAACTTTTTACTTAAGAAATACTACCCAAAAAGTGCAACTATCAATGAGAAAGTGCGAGATTTGTAACATGGCTATAGACTGTTGTAGTTTTCTACAAGGACGTACAACGGATAATAGATGTCGGTAAACATCTTCTATGAAAATTTATAGCAGTCTATAAACTTGTTTCAAATCTTGCTCTTTGTCATTGTCAAAGGTAGTGTAGTTTTTCGATATAGCAATATCTTATATACACCATGATAGTAGATCGTGATATTAGTGCGGGAAAGCGGTTATTCCACGAAGGTTAGGAAGCAGCGCACGAGCCGAATTGAGCGCTACAGTGACACGAGGCAAAGCCGATTGTTACATGTAGCGCGAGAGAATGCGAATCCGCTTTTTCGTACAAGTACCACTCACTGCTTTTTTAAACGAATGAACGGTATGTCCCGTGTCTCGTGCCTGTAACGGGTGTGCGGGGAAATTATCATCTACAGATACTTTTGCGCACCCATTTGCGTGCGTAAAAGTATCTTAGATTCATTTCCGCACCCATCTGCGTGAAAAAATGTATCTACATCGGTGGTACGCATGCGCAAGTATATTCTCGCATGCCTTACTACAATATGTCCATGGCCGTACGGTCTATTCCACTGAAGAGTGGCGACCATAGCCAGCCCAGATCTATATAACTAACTAACTTACTACAATACGCCATTTCTGCCACGCGTTACAGTCACGAAACGAGGGACATTGCGTGCATGAGTTTAAAAAACTCTTTTTTTTTAAACTCATGCTTTCCTTAAAACTCGCCTTCTCTCGCGCTGCTTTCTCACCTTCGTGGAATAACCGCTTCCCCGCACTAGTATCACAATCTACTATAATACCCTATATACCTATAATACCCGAATTCCTGGCGGACTTACCCAACCTCGACCGAGCGAAAACCAACTTGGGTTGGTTGGTGCATTATGTCAACCCTGATCCGACCATTTAAGGTCAATTTACAGTTGGAACTTGAAGTCCTAACCATGTTTCAACCATTGTATATAACGCGACGGTAGTTGATTTATAGTTGGATTTTTGTGGACCAACCTTATTTCAACTGTCGTAAAATGAAGATTAAAGGTTGATTTACGGTTGGTTTTTTGTAAACCAACCATTTGAGATGTACATAAAGTTGCAGAACTTGTGTACAAGTAGCTTCAAGCTCTTTCGAAATCTATGAGTGGTAAATATCGCTTTGGTTTAAAAATAAATAGTTTATTGTTAACATGGCATGGAAAATTGATTATCCGTTTGCCTCTTTTATAACTTGATTGCCTTCGAGACGGTACTACGCTTCTCTACGATCTTATATATCCTTCCATCTTCTTCTTCTTCTTCCACTTTTTGTTCGATTTGTGCCTCTTGGCCAAGTTCCATGACCTTATATATCTTTTTTTCGCCTAGTTATTCTCTCCCTAAAAACTTGGTGGGTCACGAGATATCTCGAAAATATCCAAGATTTGCATTGTTGTCTCTTTATTCGTGCTGTGATTGGTCGTTGCTGTCAGACAGACTGTGACTGGAACTAAGTCACACATTGAATCTTTTTGTTTGTGTCAAATGTCAAAACTGACACAAAGAAACAAAGACGCCTAAGCCTGGTCTTAAACGATTGTCATCGTTTTAATCGTCCTGTGATTGGTTGCCAGGAAAGTGCGTGGTAAACAAATTCAGTTTGGTATCATATTTGACATAAGAGGACGGGAGGTGCAGCGCCCGTAACCTTTTAAACCTTTATAAGAGCGCAGCAGCGTAAAAGTTTTTCGGGCACATGCCTCAGCGCGTGCGATTAGCCTAGTATTTATAGACAATAGATGTATATGTATTAAACATTTTTCTTAGGGTTTAGGGAAGAACAAGAAAATAACCAGATATACATTTGAAAACCTCCTGTTATTCGAATGGGAAAGAAAACGAGCTTAAAGACATGCTGTCACATTGGACTACAGCTCTTTTTTTTTTAGACAGACCTGTTTTCACTTAATTTGGAAGATATTTAGGGTGTGGAATGGTTAAAATTTGTCGTCATCCCTATTGAGGACAACTGTAATCTATCTTATTTGTAATTTCGTATGCTAAGTTGGATCTGTTTGATTTCAGTGAAAGTCAGATCTAATTGGCACCGTCATGAATATTCAGAGTCAAATGCAGATACAAAGCCGGTTCAAACTGGCACTGCGGTATTTATAAGAGAATTAAAGTCCAGGCACTTTCCAAAAGCCGATGATGTTATTAGGAACATCAGAGGACAGCAGTTGACATTGGAGTATTTAGAAACAAATGGTTTTGAAAACCCTATAATAATCGATGGGAAGGATGGGCTGGATATGACAGTACCACCGCCTAATTTCAGTGTCTACGATGTTGAAAGTTACATAGGTAGATACAATGCCATTTTTTCGTTAAACATTTTACATTGTTTTTATAATTCATGATTTAATTGTTATTTATGTTCGTTAGGCGGCGATCGAGAGATGGATGTGATAGACGTCACGAGACAAAATAACATACGCATGAAATTACGTGACTTTGTCGAATATTATAACGATCCTTGTAGAACGCGAGTCCTGAATGTCATAAGTCTCGAATTTACCAATACTGGGTATATAGAAGTTGGATGTATATATGGCTTAAAAACATTGTGCCGAGCATTGTAACGTAATGTATTCATCAATAAATACATTGCAGTCTATCTCCAATGGTCGAGGCGCCTTACATCGCTCGGAAACTCGATTGGGTGAATTCGGTATGGCCGCGCGACTGGTCGGACGAGAGCGAGCTCAAAAGGCCCGAGGTACAAAAGTACTGTCTAATGGGTGTGAAAGATAGCTTTACAGACTTTCACATCGATTTTGGCGGTACATCCGTCTGGTACCACGTATTAAGGGGAGAGAAAGTATTTTATCTCGTAAAGCCGAGCCCGGCTAATTTGCAACTCTATCAGCAATGGATGTGCAGCTCGGCGCAGAGCGAAACATTCTTTGGCGATCAAGCCGATGCTTGCTTCAAGTGCGTTATTAAACAGGGACAAACTATGATGATACCAACAGGCTGGATTCACGCGGTATTGACGCCTGTCGATTCGCTCGTATTCGGAGGAAATTTTGTTCATAGTCTAAACATTCCAATGCAGATACAGTGAGTACAAAATCAACCTTTTATCCTCTAGCACTATTATTTTTTCGCGATTTTTTACCACCCAAGAGAATCTTGTAACAGTGATGTAAAATTGACATTTTATCAAATAACATGTATCAAAATAAGATCACTTGTGATACACCAGCGTTGAATTATTTCGCGCTCAAAGGAGTCACAGCTTGGAGAAAAATGTATGTAACAATTCCGTAAAATTACGTATATTCATGTCTCAAATAATTATCACGTTACAGGAAGCTTCTACACCTGTTATCTTATCGTAGTTTCTATTTTCAGTTAATTACACCACGAGCCCCAAATACGATATGAAATAAACAAAAACAGCGCCTAAAACTCTTTTTTAAGGATTCTCCTCGGTTCCCCAATGATATTCCTGTAATAATTGCATAGAAAAATTCTAGTGTCTTTCAAAGTACGTTTTTGTGAGATTTCATAAAAGCAAAACAAAGAAATTGTTCCAATGTCAAAGAAAACAAGCGCAATCATTACCATTTTTTGCAATTGTCAATATAAAGTGAATTTACGATACATTTTTTAATGACATTATTTATAAAAAATTTATTACTCATATTCATATTTTTATTACTTCTGATAAGACTAAATAAAATTACGAAGATTTACGTCATCACCAAACACCATCTGTCGTTATTGTTTACAAAAAAATAAAATGATGATCTTATTACAATCGAGATGTGCTATTGGTCGCATTCTTTTTTCCTGTTTCGATTTCCGGTAATAAAAATTAGTTTTGGAAACTCGAAAAAAGAGATGGCACAACGAATGAATTGAAAAAAAATCATACTTTAAGAACATAAACTATAAATAAAAATGATGTCATGTTGTTATGTCACGTTTCCGTAACAAAGCATATGTATATTGGTCATTCTTGGGGTAAGGCCACTGTAAATTTTTTGAAAAATCGATTTTTTTTTAGTGGCTTAAAAAATAGTTTAAACCCTCTAGAATAAGAAAAAAAGGTCCTGTGCGAAAAAAAATTTGTTGTCCTTAGGAAATGAAGGTCGCCGCCAAGCGTGTCAAAACTTGCTCCGAAACGACTACCTGCGGTAAACATAATGACGAAAAGGGACGACACAATAGGCCCCCCCCCCCCCCATTGCTCCTAACCGCCGGTATTAATGTTCCACGTGTCCTTTCGATCCTTTTGAGCATTATCAAGAAAAATTCCATTAGTTTAGAGACAGCAAGCGCACAGTAAAGAGCGATTGATTCTTCATAAGCGACGATTTTTGCGTGTTTTTCGTGGTTTCTTTACAATTTCACTGTAAAATTTACGAACGTGTAGTTGAAATGAGTGCTCGAGTGTATCTTGGAAAAAAAGGTACGAAAACCTCGTATCCAACGCGGCGTCGGTCAGGCGGGAAGAAACGACCCTTGAATCAATACGAACGTGAGAGTGATGAGCCGGGCGTCAGTGCTTCGGCGAAAAAACTGAAGGACTGCAACGAGGAATTCGATGTTAATAGTCAATTCGGCTATAGAATCATCAATTTCTGCGCCGTTTTTGCCGTTATTGCCCAGCACGTGAAGTGCAAAACGTGCGGATCTGACATTGCGTTTCGAAAAAGAAGTCCTCGTGGTTTAGGATTCAAAATTGTAATCGTTTGCCCAAAATGTCCCGATGTGGATATTCCGAGTTCCAAATTAATTCGCAATGCATATGAAATAAATCGTAGAATCGTGCTTGCAATGCGACTGATTGGAATAGGATTACATGGAATCAAAAAATTTTGCGCGTTCATGGATTTGCCACACCCAATTTTTCATTCATTTTATGATAAATTGGTCAAAACGATAGCAATCGCAACGAAAGCAGTGAGAGATGCAAGCATGAAGAAAGCAGCGCAAGAAGAGAAGGAGGAAAGCCAGAAAAATGGACAAACTGACGGAGTAACGGTTTCCGGCGAGGTTTATCAAGCCATCAAACCCATCTACATGGAATTGAGCCGGGACGAGTTGCTGGAGCGTTGCTTGGGGGCCTATACTCAAAACAATAACGAAAGTTTCAACGCTACCGTTTGGAGTTTGGCCCCCAAATCATCCTCAAGCGGAAAAACTGTACTAGATGTCGCGACGGATATCGCTGTTTGCATATTCAATGGCGGCCTTACCAACGTCTTGCAAATATTCAAGATGTTGGAGGTGGAAATTGGTGTACAGTTATATAATTTCTGCATCGAAGCCGACGCCAAACGCATCACGCACGCGGAGACATCTCTGAGCGACGCGGCTAAAAGTGCGCGCGCGCTCCAAAAATCAACCAGGAAAGACGAAGAAGACGAAAATTTGGCTATCGAAGGACAAATGTATGGTGCTGGGATTGCAGACTAACGGTAAAAATTTTTTTTAACTTCTTTTTTTAATTTTTTTCAATAAAAAACTATTCGCAAAACTTTAAACGCGTTTTTCTCGAAACATGGTTTTTCAAAATGGCACGCAGCATAACTCGAACAATTTTCATTTTTTTTACTTGAAATTTTAACCAGATGTGAACATTTACATTATCTTGAGAATGTCGATCGGAATTTTCAAGAACTTTATTTATTGATTTTTTATTAACAAAAAACTTGCCGTTTTTTTCGTCAAAAATCAATTTTTTTTTTCAAACGCACGCCAAATCCACAAAAATTGATACTTTTTAAAATCCGATCGACATTCTCTAGCTATAGCCCTCTAGATTAATGGTTTTTTTTTTTTTTTATTCTAGATTCAAAAGTGCACCAGTGGTGCTGCGTGCCGCGGAGCCCTGGAAGCAAAACATGTCCCGGGAAGATAGCTGTGGAACCGCCATTTTGTTTTTTTTTTACGGTTAAAAAATTTTATAATAAAGGTTAATGTATGCCCGATAACACCATTAAAAGTTTTTTTTCAAATACCTTCAATTTCGGGAGCAAAAAATTAGTGAAAAAACCTTTTTTTTTGGGCCGTTACAGTGGCCTTACCCCTTAAAGAAGTGAATATTTTTAGATTTGTAGACCAATTTTTTATGCCTTTTTTAAGCAGCAAAAATACATTCTTATGTGAAAAAGTCTTAGATCTCTAATAAATATATTTCCCACTTAATCGAAATTCTGGAAAGCAATTAATGTCTTTTAAAAAAATATACAGAAAATTCAATTATGTGAATATGCTTCTGCATTTACCTCGACAAAAATATTTGTATGCACGTCGTTGAGCTTTGTAAATATAATTTGTACGTTCTGTCAGAATGCGAACGCCGCGGGTTGCATGGGAATAAAGCAAAATATACATTCATTTCCTTCTGTAAAAAAGTATTAGGTAAAATATCTCGCATTTTCGATATTAGCATTGATGTCGGTTTATTCGTTCTCTGATTGGCTGTAGGAGCACCTGAATCTCGTGTTTCATTCGACGAGCAGTTTCAGTCGTGTTATTGTATTTTGACAGTTTTCGGGCGCGCGGGTATAGAGTTCGGCTAGAGTTATTTTTTCCCAGTATCCTTATAAGTCTTGATTTTCTGGCAGATGCAGAGGAAGAGTCGGGAGCAGAGGTTATTGAAAAAATGTAAGTCAATGTTCATGACTGCAAGCTATTATATGGTAGACTAATGTCCCAGTGGCCGCATACCCATAACAAATCGTATTTCAAGCTTTTTTTCTTTTCACTCACGCGTCTTACAGACACTGAGATCTATGCGGTTATTGGTACGTTCAACTTAAAATGATATATATGTGTGATATAATTTTTATGTAAAACTGTGATGCAAAATTAATATACTTTGAGGGTTAAACTAATTTCAATTACAAAAATTAAAGTACCTATAAAGCTTTTCTTTAAATATATGGCAATTTCATTGTACATCACGCCCGTGTACCAAATTCACAATATACCGAGTTTATACGTAAAAACTTCCGGTTCCGGTACATTAAATTTTATGCAATTTTCTTTACAGTGACAAAGCTAGAAAAAAGACTTGAAAAAAAATAAACAAAAGAAAATTCATTGGAGCGACCAATATTTTTTTTATTTTCATTGTCCAATAATTGGTTTCATAAAAAATGGTCAGTCGCAAAATAGTACTTTGCGATACTAGTGCGTAAAAGCGGAATTTCGGTGAAGGTTGGAAAGTGGCTGCATGAGTCTGATCGAGCGCTACAGCGCTGTTTGTGGCGCAAGAAAAGACGAGGGCGGACACTTTACAACCGCCGTCGGGAGTCCGCTTTTACGTACAAGTATCGCATACTAGTTTTTGTGACGAATGCATGGAAGGTGCCGGGTTATGTTGCTGGCCAGGCGCGACAATTAAGGAATAACGCAAACGGATGTGCGCATGCGCGCACAGTATTTTCGATACGGTTTTAAGTATTTTTGATACGCTTCCTGTATTTTCGACACGCTTCCAGTATTTTCGATACGCCTTCTCGAAAAGTGCAAGTTTACGTCGCGGCTGGCCCGCACATAAACTGGCACTTTTCATACATGAGTCACAAAAAAAATATATATGTCATAAAATAATGTAACAAGAAGCGTGTAGGCGCGCGTATGAGCAGTTAAACAGTTTAGAGGATTATGTATTCTATTTGATTACCATGTAATCCACGGAGATCCCAATCTAAAAAAACGTATATATGCTGTTAAATAGCTCTCAATAAGATGAAGATTGATATTTTACTCGCCATAAATGTAGAGGCACCAATATAAAACCTAATATTTGATACTTTTTTCGATATTTTAATTGCTTTCCTGAATTTCGATTGATGGGAAATGTTCAAACCCTAATAAGTTCATGAGTAATGAGATTTTATCGAACCATTGTCATCGTTTTATTCGTCCTGTGGCAGGTCGATATCTAAAATTTATTAGAAAGCTGAACTTTTAATAACAACGTATCGTTTTTGCGTAATGAAACATATATTTTTTTTATTTCGCGTAGAGTACAATTTTCAATTTGTAAAGCCTTTGTAGGAACAAAAAATCTTGCAATTTGCTTCCTCGTTGTTTTACACTTTTGACAAAGTCACCTAGATGTGGAAGTACGTTGATAATTTTTTTGTTTTTTTAGAGAGGAAGCTTTATCAAAGGTACGAAATAACGAGGAAGCAATTTGCAAAATTACACTAGTTTATCGATACAATATTTGTGCAAATCAGCGAATCCTCAGTTAAATGATAAAAATCACGAAAAATATAAATTTTGATTGTATTATAACTACTCGATAGATTTTCTATGGAAAATGTCATCCAATTACCTCGTAATTTCAGCGGAATAGTGCGCGAACGACATAATTAAAAAAATATAAGATGTTATCAATTTTTATCGCTTGACCGATTAGAGCTCAATTTGTAAACAAATCTTGTTCTAGGGTTAATCCAGACGTGAACCAAAAATTCAAATCTCCGAAAAATTGAAGAAAGAAATGTTACTTTACAGTATCACAGTGTTCTTCATTTTCTAGAGCAAAATTGAAGCCTACCAACGCAGAGGTCGTTCTTTTGGACTAAATTTAACTTTGGTAATCAATTATCATTGATTTACGTACGAAGTTGCAGCCACATGGCTTGGAATGTAGTAAGGTTGGAGTGTTTACTGGCACAAAAAAAACTTGAAATTGTCATAAAATTTAAACGTCTCGATCGATTCTCGCCACACTTGGCAGTAATCATGGGTCAATGTTACTCCAGTTTTGTAAAAAAATTTCAAATAGATATATCTGTACTTCAAAAATATATACTGCGTGAAAAGTCTTGTTTCAAAGATTTCAATATCCTATAAAATTTGAACCCTTTGAACGTTTCGTTCGAAATTCAATCCCAAACGTATGATAGTGAACTTGTATAACAAATGTGAATAGGATCTCTAAAAAGTGACAAACTCACCGACAAATAGACATTTTCTTCTAAACCTCTTCTCCTGACGTTTTAGACAATTTCGAGTGTGCTGTCATGAAATAATCCTCAACATTCAGGGCATATGCTACAAGTTATCGCGGAGTTACAATCCAATCGTAAACCACGAGATCTACGAGCGTCCTTTATTTAAAGAACGACCCACAAATTGTTACAAAAATATTATGTAATGTTTATATTTTGTGTAAGCACCGTTAATGCATCACAATTACATAGTCAATATTACAGAATATCCTTATGTCTCTACAGAATTAAAAAATGACTGTTACACACTATATTTGGTGGATTCTCTTTGAATCATATTTGCATACATTCGCGTTTTCCATATAATTAATAGTTATTTTTTGTTTCAGAATATATGAATTAGAAAGGAAGATAAAAACTCCGAAAAAGTTTAGTTACCCGGGCTTCGAAACGATCAACTGGTTCGCGGCAAAAAAATTGCTGAAGGAGCTCAGAGAACTCAATCAGGAAGAGAAAAAGTGTCCCGCGTATTTCTTGCAGGGAGTAAAAGCGTTACTCGTGGTACTGAAGCAGTGGAACACCGACAAAGACGTGAGCTTTCCATGTGCCAAGGGGGAGAAAAAAACTATTAATAAATCAGCTGGGTTCAGAAACACATAGTTTATTTATAAATTTCAGTACAACATGATAAGCCGCAGTCAAATACCGGAGACAGTCAACAGTCAGAAGTTGCTGAAAGATTTCAGCAAAGAGATAAGGCACGCGGAGCGGTATCTGATGTCGCTGAATCCACCAAAACCCGAACGCGAGAGTAAGAGAAAGAAAAAGAAACCGTTGAACAAGGATTTTGTGAATTACGACGTCGCCGACCGAATGGCCGGTAATCCTTTCACAGCGACGCTCAGAGCCGTAGCTGTGAAAACGGAGCCCGTAATCGAGCAAGTCCCACAACGCAGGCCTCCTCTCAAACTCACATTACCGAAATCCTCGACGTATCCATACGCCAAGCCTAAACCTGTAGTCGAGGAAAAAAAGCAGGTAGGGACATTGAAACGAACCAACAAACCGGGAAAGCAAAGTCCCACGGTCATTAGATTCAAGCTCGGTGACAACGAGGTCGTGAGAAGCACCAACGACAATATCAACGTTTACGGCAACTTTGCGACCGATCAGACTATCGAGACGCCTAAAGAATTGACGTGGAAGCAAACGTCAGTCTATGATTTTCATGATGGAAGTAACGAGAGCGATTATGGTGGTTTCACGATAGACGAAGGCCCTAAACGCAAGAAATCTACGAAATCGGCACAGAAGAAACAGAAGAAAAATTTCGATGGTGATATCGACATGTTGAACGACATCCCGAAGAACGGTATCGAGGAACTCTTAAAAGCTTCGGCTTATACGTTAGGCAGTGGCGCTGCTGCTCAACGATTGGAAGTACCGTATGTGAACTTTATCCTTTGATTGTCCAATTAAATGGAGATGTCATTCAGTAGCTGATATTTAATTGCTTCACTCAGTTAAGGTGGTTCTTCCACTACTTATGAGGCAAGTAACAGTCTATTTTCACTTTCGGTACGAACAAACGGTCAAAAATTCATTTTCTCGTTAATCATTTAGTCGCTCACTTCACATTTTACTACAACATTATTTTTCCAGGTTATGTATATATTTTTTTAAGATTAGTCTTTAGCGCTATCTTATTGCAACACTTTACGATCAATCAGCCTGGATTTTTTAAGCCTCTTCAAAAAAGTTCACACTTCATTATTTGCTTATTTACTCTGAAAGTTGAATATTTTCAAAGATAAAGCATTGAGCAAAGCTTCAGATGATATATCTTCGCAAATATTCGATTGAGCTACTTTCAACCTTACAGATACTTTCTAGTATTATTAATCTTGCTTTTCCTCGTTTTTGCTTCTTCAAGAAGCTTTGTTTTCGTGAAAAATTTTGTTTTCAAGATTTTTGTGTAAACGTGTTCAGAATGTTCCAAAACGTCGAGAAATCACATTTAGAAAAAATGTCCGGATGTATGTGCGTGCGTGCGTGCGTGCGTGTGTTTAACAACCATTTAACATTTATAACTTGAGAACGTCTTGAGATATTAAGCTGAAATTAATCACACTTGCTGAGTGATCAATTATACTCGCTCGATCAAACCCAATCCGTTCACCCAATCGTTCTTTAACATAGTTTTAGTTGTAAAAAAATATTCAGCTTGATAGCAAGAAATTTGCGACAACTAGAGCTCGTACGGATATATTTCGAAAAATCTAAAGTTGAATAAAATTTAAACAGATGTTTGACAACTTTTCTTAACTTTAGACCATTTTGAGTATACTTCTACGATTTTTTCATGAAAACAAAGCTTCCTTTATGAGGAAACAACAAAGTGTTAAATTAAACCTTTGAAATAGTTTCCTCATTATTTTCCTCCTTGCACAAACTTCCTCTATGAAGAAGATAAACTCTATCGACATTCTTCCATATCGAATAGAATAGAACAGAATTTAGATTTTTTAAGTTCTGGGATATTAAACCCCCAAAGGACCAGAGTAAAAGAAAAAAAAGCACAAGAACAGACAGCAAACGAAAGAACGAGTATAGCAATAATCTTACACTAAATGAGGCGAAACATAATAGTGGATGGAAGGTGATATAGAAGAGAGTTGCGTGTACAAAGTGGAAAATAATGAAAAAGCTATGTGTAACTTTCGACTTTGCAACGTTTTTTCTAGGTATTAAGGTGGTCCTTGCATCATCATAAAATTTACATTAGTCGATAAAAAACGCTGCAAATTATATTTGCACATCGCTTCCTCGTCAGCTCTGCTTGATGGAAAGTACGCCCATGTCACTTATGGCTTCCTCAAGAAGCTTTGTTTTGCGATTACTTTTATCAGAACTATGCGGCTGGTGTAAGAAAACATATGTGATAAATTTCAATTTCATAATTCAACGTGTCTTTAAATTATGAAGGTACTTCACTTTTTTTTACAGACTTTTAAGCAGAGAACTTTAATTGTTAGCAAACTTAAGTCTAGTTGTGATGAAACATACAATTCTTCAAACATTCCAAGGATTCATATGACGGTATGCATGCAATTTGCGACAAAAGACAACGGTTCCCTCGTGAAAGTAAGAGTTCTATCAAGAATTGAACCCAAACCATTTTCATTCATAAAAACGTGAGAGCTGCTCTAGCTCTCACAATTTTAGTATAGAGACATTTTTGAAAAAATTGAAAATCGCGTAAAATCTGAACCGATTTTGCCCAAATTCAATACCAACCATTGGTCTATAACAGTTCAACTTTGTACCAAATTTTACCCCGATATCTCAAAAATTGTGCGAGCTAGAGCACGCACAGACATTTTTGAAAAAATTCAAAATCTTGTGGAAACAAGAGAATTGCATGGATTTTCGTATTCAATTTTTAGCCCAATATCTCAAAAATTGTGGGAAGTAGAGCGCGTACAGACATTTTTGAAAAAATTCAAAATCTTGTGGAAACAAGAGAATTGGATGGATTTTGCCCAAATTCAATAACAATCCTCGTTCTATGATAGTCCAACTTCGAATCAATTTTTAGCCCGATATCTCAAAAATTGTGGAAACTAGAGAGCGCACAGACATTTTGTGAAAAATTCAAAATCTTGTGGAAACAAGAGAACTGCATGGATTCTTATGGTATTTTGAATTTAAAAAAAAAAACATTTAATTAAAAAAGCTTTTATTTTTGTTGAACCTTCCAGAATTTATTTTACATTCAATCAGTGCATGCAGAGATCAGCTTAACGTAGTTATTTATTTTTTCAAACTACCAATTGACGAAAGTTAAACATTATGTTCTATCGATTTGTAGACGTACTTAGCCAAAAATAAAAAACTAAAGTAACTAATCGTACAATAAAGCTTCCTTTACGGGGAAGCCAAATAGTTTTCAGTAAATTATACTTAATATCGTACCTTTTGAATCTTATTGTCGATTCAGGCGATTGACTATTTCTATTCAATACATTTATATTTAAACAATATAGCCTATTTGCGTTGTTCAATACTTTATAATGTTCGCAACATGTACATAATAGTTTCCAATTTTTAAACATTTTCGCTCGCATGTCAAAGCAGTTTTCAAATCTGCCCCTTTGCCCACGAGTTTAACAAAATTCAAATGATTAATTTTCATAACTTTTGAACCCAAGATGTCAATTCGACACCGTAAAATTAGTTGGAGTCGACGAGTTCTCAAGTTGTAAGCGATATAGTAGTAACATCCTAGTAAACCCTACAAAACCGAATATACTGACATTAAAAAATGAACAAAAAAAACATTGCCACTAAAATAAATTTTTCTCTATGCGGAAGCAAATGAAACTTTAAAAATCAGTTACTGAGTTTCGGCTACCTCCACCTTGAGTCAATTTGCTGGATTATATTGCCGCTTACGTATTCTTGTAGGTCATCGACGACGAATAATGCACCACTCGGACCGGCTGTCCCACCGCCGATTGGGTGAGTTTTCAAAAGTTTCGAGCGTAAGAACGAGCTCCGAAAATGTTAATGATTATTCTTTCACGTATTATCCGTATGGTGACGATAGAGGCATGATATAATGCTTATAATTGATTGTACGTTTCTTCGAAAGCTATTTGGCGTGTACGACACGTTTGCTTTTTAACTTTTTTCCGCCAGGTTCAACCGGTAGTTACGATTTTATTTTCTCGATGTCTTAGTATTTATAAATTGAAAACGGCCAGTTCTGGCAGGGCATCGCCGTCGACCCGTGAGGCTATTGCGGGGATGCTCTCGTTCAGCGAGCAGTGTTACTCTACGACATCCGAGAGTCCAGCCAAGTCTACGAAATCTACGAGGTTGGCGCACGATGACGAGGACGATCAGTCGATAGAGAATATCGATAAGGTTCATCAAGACGAAGATTTTAGTAAGTCTGTTAGCTTTACGCGGCAATTATAAAATGCCGTTCGCTGCTTTTTTTTTTACTTCCTCAAAAATTTGTTGTCGTGAAATACATTTGTTTTGTTAAGATTTTCATGCTAAAATTCTGCAAATGGTATGAAACGTTCATAAAAGAGATATGGAAAGAAAGTCCCTTGTGTGCATTCCAAGGGTAAAAAAAATTGAATGTCTTATAACGGCTTGGACAGTCTATCTGAAATTTATCACGCTAGATGAGCCGTGGCTACCCATTCATCGTTGCAAATTTACGTCCATCAATTTGGAATTGGTTAAAATTTTATTAGAGTTTTCTTTTCATTCAAAATGCAATACGACGTAAACGCGTTGACTTGAGAAAATGTACCTAAAACAAGCTATCTATCTAAAACTTACGCAAGAGTAATTCCGACCAAGGTTCATTAATATTGCATTTGGCAATGAACTGTGACACACAAATTAAGCAGTCACTACCCGCATAAAGTCGTAAAATTGAAACAAATCTGTACTATCATGGATATATAATAAGAATTTAAGTCAAACAAACAAGCTAACAGGCTAACTTCCTAATGGACTTAGCTGTGTGAAAAATGAAAAATAATCACATAGCACTGTGCAAGTGTCTACTTTAACAGCCATCTTCCCCCGTTTTCGTGTGTCACTCATGTTCTTCTTTGCTCCAACAGTATATCCAGCTCTGGACGCATCCGATGACGAGGAATACATATTCAAGCCTAGAGGAAAGAGACGCGTGGATGAAGCTTGGAATCCAAAAGCGAGGGTGGGTCCTTTACTTCCGAAGACAAACAGACCGGCCCGGGAAGGTGCGAAAAAAACATCGGTAGAAAAGGGGTTGGAAGCTGCAGCGGCAAAACGAGCGAAACAACCGGTGAGCCTCAAACTGCAATATTCCTCTCGTGATTAATCATTCGGTTAATTTTTCTTTACCTCATTAAACTTTAAAACTTCTCGATAAATCTATGAACCCTCATTAACGTCGTTCTTTCTTTTTCGCTAATTCTGTATCAGGATGACTTTACGGAACATAAGATGAAGAAAGAATGCAAGAAGCGATTGGTAGGCATAATGCATATCGTATTACGTGGGTCAACATTGTTGAGAATCATTTAAATATTATTGATGTAGATTTAGGAAGACACAATTGTATGTCAAATTTTTCTATTAGAATATCGTTTTTACTTGTCTCTGATTGAATTTAATCACCAGACGACGTCGAAGCGAACATACAATAAACAGAAAAAAGAAGCGCCGGTGAGCGTCGTTGCACCAACATCTCCAATTCCAGTTCCGGCGGAGGAAGTCGCGCAACCCTTGATCGGTTATGGCTCAATCTTAACGAGCCCAAATCGACTGAAAGACGTTAAAGCAAAGCTAGCCGCACCCGTTCCCGTTGGTAAGATTTATTTCAGTCACCGATTCAGCGTTAATCATTCATTTCCAGGTATACGGTGTATGGACAGGTTTGATGATTTTATTTCCAAGGCCGTTTTTTTTACTAGAAATTCAACGTAGATAAAATAATTATACTTTTGTTGTTATTTTGACCAGTTTCGAGTTTTTTAGCGAAATATTCGACAAATCGATACGCTACATTTTGAAGAACGCTTATTCTGTTTATACAAAGCAAAAAAAACAAACAAAGATCCCCATTTTAATATCTTCTACCGGTTAGAGTAGGTTCTGTTTTAGTCCCGTATAGCTTTTCGGAGTTTTACGGCTGCCTCTCTCCGGTGTCACTACGTGCAATTTCGTGTACAATAACTTCTAATTACATGTTTATAATAGAATGTCGATACGCAAAAAATAAATGCGATAAACATACTTACAAATTAGACAGCACAATCACTCACTCACATGAAACAAGTATTTTATTTGCTTAGGTAACCCGCAGCAGCAAATGGTCGTCTGCTGCTACTAGCGATAGCAGACAGGCAAATTCAAGTGAGTTCAAACATGTATCGACTTGTCCTCTTGAATACTGCCAGAATATTTATGCTTTTTTAGATCACGGACATTTTAATTAGTCTGAACGCGATTTCATATGCCATTACACAACTTTAAATCTATTAAAGTTTTTTCCCTTGCATTGCTCTGAATGCCATGAATGTCAATGTACCAGCGTTAAGTATTTTTCGATCACCGATTTTAATAGTAAATCTTATACGGAAAAAATGGAGATATACGATTGATAAGACCCGATATTACTCATTGCATCCAACACTATGCATCACTTGACTCCGTTTTGAGTCGAAATTTTTTCATTAAATGTATCAAAATTGTTGTTTCTTAGACGAAAGGGTCAATATTTAGTGTAATAATGTTTACTTAAGTAGAATTGTAAGATGTTGAGACGATACATAATTCAATATTCTGACTGACAGAAAATATTAGAAACAGATGATATAGTAATAATTCTCATGGTGACATAAACAGAAGAACGATGGAATAAAGGCACGTATTGATTTCGAATATCGATTCAACACTCCCTCTTAAAGCGTGGACGAAGTGTTATCGTTAGTTTGTTTAAAATCCGAGATGTATTGGACACCCGTGATGTTTAGCACTTGTTAATTTTGCATCCACTTAAAATGGTATCTAACATCTATATGCTTTGTCCTGGCATGAAATATGGAGTTTTGTGCCAATAATCGCGTTCCCTTGTTGTCACTGAAGATTGTGACATCGATCAACTCTAAGAGTCCAAGTTCCTTCAGAAAACCTTGAAAATATAAAGTTTCTTTGGCAGCTTCCGTGATCCCCATATATTAAGCTTCCGTTGAAGACGTTGCTACAGTACATTGCTTTCGTGATTCCCAATTGATTGCTGAGCCACGCAATATGAAATCCGATATACGAGCGGCGGCCGATTTCGCATCCAGCTCAATCAGAATCTGCAAAGCTCTTTAGTGGACAAGAGTCTTTCTTGAATAATAACAATTAATCTATTGTTCCTTTGAGATATCTTAACACTCGTTTTGCTACTGTCCAGTGTCGTTCGTCATAACAATTATTAAATTGGCTCAGGTAACTAACTGTGTGAGCAATGTCGGGTCTTGTAGCCACAGCAAAGTACATGGGTGTGCCAATTAATCCCCGGTAAGGTTTTCCTCGATGATCATCCAACTTGTCATTGTCCCTAGTAAGTTTTGTGCCGTGCTCCAGTGGTGTATTGGTTTAGATTCGTTCATATTATATTTTCGTAGTATGTCACGCATATATGCTTGTTGACATATATGAATATAGTTCTGTTTTTGTTGAATTTAAATTCCGAGACAATAACTTGCTCTTCCCAGATTCTTGATTTTGAATTCCAAAGCTAAATCTCGCTTGATCTGTTCAATTGCCATCGAGTTTTGAGATGCTATGAATATATCGTCTACATAGATCAATACAAGAAGAAGTTTTCTTCATATGTGGTAAAATATAGACAAGGATTAGCGTTCAACAACTTAAACCTATTTTTCTAAGTTTTTCATCTAGTCTCTTGTGCCACTGCTTTCCAGATTGACGAAGTACATATAAAGGCTTTCTTAACAAACAGATTCTATCTCCCTTTTGTAATTCATGTAGCATTTCTTCTGCATGTTTCCCAATCTGAGTTTTACTCCCTTCTCTAGATCTGATTTCGTATAGAAATTCTTCTAACATTTCCGGCTTTTCCATGAAGACTTCTTCGTCCAATGTTCCGTTGAAATACGCCACCGTGATATCTATTTGCTGTATATCCATCAGCTGAGTAGACAAACTCCTTGACCAAATTCTCCTCTTGACTCACGTTCTTTTGCGTAGTAAACGAAAGGTACAATATTATATTCTTTTCTTGTGTGTCCAAACTCGATTCATCTTTATTTTAGGGCTACCGGGTTCCCTCTTCTAATTGCTTCGTGTACTTTTGTTCCTGTAGTTTCTTCATCGAATCCAAGGAATTCTCCATCAGTTACCATGCCATCCTCTTGTCGATCAATTTGTTCTTCATTAGCAATTTCTTCCCATGTAACGATATCTTCTTCCGCAGCTATAACAGGTAATCGATGATTATTTCAGGTTTTCTGATTGTCTCGTAGAATTCTGAGCAATATCTACGACTGTGCATTCTTTTGTCAATTCCAAGTTTCGATTTCTTTGATTCAACGATTCTTCAGATATGATATCCTCAATTTCCCTGTCCTTTTCAAATTCGTCTTGCGGGATTACTACACGATTCTCAGTCGGGATTCATACACGATAGGCTTTGTAGTATTTGGAATATCCGATAAAGTATCCCTCTCTGGAACGTATATCAAACTTTCCTTTTCCAGGTATTTTGTCCAAAACGTAAGCTTTGATAACGAACGTTTTCAAATATAGTAGATGTGGTCGTCTGCCAATCCAAGCTTCGAAAGGTTCTTTCGTTAACAGTTTTAGTGGGACATCTGTTCCGTATTTAATTTGCCGTAGCAAAACGGCTTCAGTCCAGGATGAGGGTGACAGGTTTGATTGAATCATCATACACATGGCCATTTCTACTAACGTTCGATTTTTACGTTTTGCAGTGCCGTTTTGTTGTGGTGTATAAGAAACGGTAAGTCTTATGCGTATTCCCTCGTTTTTTAAAAAAGGTATCAAATTCGTTATTGCAATATTCACGACCGTTGTCGTATTGTAGACTTCTGATTTTCTCGTCGGTTTGCTTCTCTACAAAATTCTTGTATTCTTTGAATGTTTCGAATATGTCACTTTTCCTCCTCAAAAATCGTACCTCGCACCATCTCGAGTGATCATCGATGAAGGTTATCATGTATTTTGCTCCACCTTTCGATTCCGTCGTCTTTGGTCCGCATATGTCTGAATGAATTATCTCGAGCGTCTTCGTGCATCTCTCTGACGATTTTCGAAAAAGGAGTCGAAGTCAGCTTATCTCGCATACAAATCTTGCAGGGAGGTAATAGAGTATTCTTGTCTAGTTCAATCCCAGTTACTATTTTATTTCTTGTCATGTTTTCGATATTCTTTCCGTTTAGATGATCTAAACGTTTATGCCAAGTTTCTATACTCGATTTCGATTTGTTGTTGATGCAATCTGAGCTTTTTCCATTTCTTCGCGAATATAATATAAATATAAAAAAAGAAAGTATTTTTCAGATTAATCTGTTTACAGTTAACTCCATTGGTTGCTGACAGTTTGACCGTTCCTTTTATCTTTGCTGTCGTCGATGCATTACTTGCAAGATTCAATGTAGAACGTTCTGATATCATTGTTTCCTGAAATCTTGATTTATCCTTGCACAAATGTGAGGTGCATCCACTATCAAGACACTCTTCTAGCAATTATTTTCTGCTTGTAACGCTGTATATTCTATTTGTGTAACCAGGTAGTACGTATGTTCGGCTATTCCTGCTGTATTATTCTTTTCTGATAACCTCACCCTACAGTCAGCAGCCTACAGTCCAGTTTTCCCGCATCTATGACACTTGGATTAATCTATCTCATCGTTCCTGTATCTTGGATTTTTCTCGCAGTGATTTGTTTTCTAGAAATTGTTGAAATTTCGTTCCGCTGTCATTGCTCCATGTGTATTGTCCCGTACGATATTTTTTCTAGCTTCCGTTTCTTCTATTATATTTTCACCTTTAATGATTTAAAATCTAGTAACTCATCGCGCGATGTAATAGCACATCTAACATTTTCGTAGCTTTCTGGAAGACTTTGCAGTAGGAGTATTGTAAGCAAATCCTTATTTATTTCAATCCCTATTGCTTCTATTTTATCGATCGCGTCAAAATATTTCATCATATGTTCTCAAACATCCTCACCTTGCTGCATATGTTTCGGGACGAGACTTTGCAAAAGTATTGCCTTCCGAGCACGCCCCTCCGTCTCATAAATTCTTTCCAGCTTTAATCACATCTCTCGCGAAGTCTTGCATTCTCTTATCTGTTTCAATTCCGATGTGCCCACAGATAGAATTATATCTGATTTTGCCTTTTTGTCTGCCAAGTTCCACGCTGATTCAGCTGCGATTGATGTCGCATTTCTGTCGATGGCTGCCGATTTCGCAGTTTCACCGCTAATATATCCCTAAGCATTATTCTTTGTTAGTAGAGCTTCAATTTGTATTTTCCATGTATTATAGTTATCCTTTGATAAAACTTCAATTCGTGTAGAGTTTACCGTATTCATCTCTGGTGGTTCATTCCGTTCAACTTTTCTATACCTTCGATTCGCTGGATCTTTCTTTTACAAGTGTATGTTCTGAGTCCATAACCTGTTGTTTCTTAAACGAAAAGATCACTACTTAGTGTAATAATGTTTATTTAAGGAGAATTATAAGATGTTGAGACGATACATAATTCAATGTTCTGACTGACAGAAAATAATAAAAACAAATGATATAGTAATAATTCCCACGGTAACATAAACAGTAGAATGGTGGAATAAGGGCACGTATTGATTTCGAACATCGATTCAACAAAAATACATCACAAAAATACATGTATGTACGGTCCGCGACAAAGCCTGGAATGATCGTCTTTTTTCACTATGTATGGAGAATTTTTGTAAAAGAGGGCGTTCCAACCTGATCATTGTAACAACGTGCCGACCAAGCAAAGCCTGTGATAATAGATGCTAAAAGACATCGTGATTGCTGGCAAGTAGTTATTGCCCCTTTTCATCTTCGTACACATACCGAATACCACGTTCCTTCGTCATTTGGGAGATAAATTCCGCTTCCCTGAAGGTGATGTGCTACTGCTCGGTCGGTAAAACAAATCTGTCAACTGTTATTTTCGGCCAGTAGTAGTTCTCGCCTTTTATCCGATAAATCAACCAACACTTCATGAAAATTCATCTACCTTACTCGCTCTTATGACAAGGAGCGATAAACGATATGTAGCACATAATCTTAAGGATGTAGGAGCGCTAGGCTTAGTGTAATAATAGTTTAACTGAAGATTTTAGGTTTTGTAGTTAAGATATTTCACTATATTTTGTATCTGTAAAATTTCAAGATCCTTTAACGACTATCCGGGGGAGCAGTTAATTCTTAAAATCGATTAAGTTTACATGGATTGTTACAGCGACCATATAGAAAAACCGGTTTACTCGTACTTCAAGTAAAAAGATTCATACTGATCAAAGTTAGATGCCGCCGAAAGAAGAAAAAACTTTCGTACATGAATTGAATGTCGTAGATTCCAACTATATCTTACTAAGGCCATGTTAACGACTAATTCATTAAGAATTATTGAGATGAAGCGACGGACTGTCAAGAGTCTTGCCAACATGGCGGCGCCTTAGAAGTGACGGCAGACGGTGCGTCTACCCAACCTATTCTAAACATCTGTGATAGACATGTAAAATCAGACGCTTGCTTTTTTCGTAACATATGTGAATTTCCAACCATTTTATTAGGTCTATTCATTTGCACGGCCAGAGGAGCTCCGAGTGCTCTCGTGGTTGTCAGCGGTCATCGGTTGTCTCTGTAGGAATATGCTTCTAGAAATGTTTATATAATTTTCTTCTCCACTCAGAAATTATCTAATAGTTAGTTCAATACTCTTTTGAGGAGCACGCGGCACGCAGGTTAGGGAAGTGGGAGCCACTTCCCTAACCTCGCTGTATCGCATTCGCCTAGGGCACAGGAAAATTGACTAAAACCTGTGCCGATATAGTCGGCGTCTACCTAAGTCCTCCGGTGGCAATGCGAGTAAACTCGGAACACTGCCACCTACGACGTTCAAGGCAGCGTCTCCTCCCGGTGCCACAGGCATGGTAGTTTTAAAGTTTGCTTTCGCGACGCGTGTTCCTCGGGTTTTCCCGCACTAGCACTACTACTCACGTCTGATGGTTGACGGAAGAATTTGTTAATTTGCTCCATAGGCAGTTCCGCCACTGTCAGTTGAACGTCATGTTTTTAAGTGCAGTTGACCTGGTAAAACCCTGCCTTCGCTATTTACGGGCCCTTAGACAAGTTGAGCGGAGACTCTCTTAGCCGACTTAGTGACACAGAGACGTTGAAAACCCTCTGGATCACCGGGACCTCTATCCAACGAGGGCCACGCGGAGGTGGTGTCACAAGTTGTACTGCTCGGCCCCAGAAAGTTAACCCGAAAAATATCCAGGTTGTTCTTGATAGCAGCTCGACTGCACTGACGACCTACATGCCTTTCAAATGCGACCCTTCTCATCTGGCTATCACACTCCAATCAATACCGCTTATAATAATGTAGGTGTTTGTTTAATTATTCTGTATTAACATCACCAGACGTAGCCCAGTATGCTTTATATATCCGCAGTAAGACGTGTTTCTGAGTTCCAGGGAGAGTCCCTCGTGTTTGCGCATTCAACAAGTCGATCCAGCCGGCTGTATGTAACAATGGGTAGTAGTAGACCTTTGAATAGGGTATTCAGACATCTGTGCCTGTGTCCCCACTTTTCTCTTGCGATCTTGGTTCTTAGTTCTTAGCTCTTATTGGATCTTGATCGTAGGTTAACGTCTGATGTCTAGGCGGCATTTTAGCCAAATCGTTACGCTCTTTTTCCAGAAACCTTAAGCTTACTTGACGCACACCAGTTTTTATTTCTGTGGCAACTGTCTGACCTGCTCGTTCTAACTCTGCCCGGCTGACGTCGTGAATGAAAACCAAAAAGTCGTCAGCATAAGCAATGTGCTCAAGGCGTAGTTCTGTCAGTCTCGATATGAGATCGTTGAATATAAAATTCCAACCGGGTGGGCCAAGGTTTGAACCCTGCAGGCAATCCTTGATTACCCGTTTTGTAGCAATTCCATGTTCTGCAACTATGCGCACCTGTCGGTCTTTAAAGGACCTTTTCATAAATTTGTGTAGATTCGTAGGGCGACTCCTTTCGTGAAGTGCTGCGAATGCGCTAGGCCGCTACACGTTTTATCAAGTGCTCCCAAGATGTCAAAAAGCATCGCTAATGAATACTTCTTATCTCGTGATTTCGCTAGTTTACGAAATTTATCTAGAACGTTCTCTGTAAACTGGTTAGGCTTAAAGCCGAATTACATGTCGGAGAATTTCTCCTTGTGGAGTGTTCCGTTTAGCCGTTTAATAATTATTTTTTCCATACTTTTGTCCACTACTGGGAGTAAGCAAATCGGATGATATTTGAACTTTGGGTCAGTCTCACCTTTGTCGAGTCCCTTTTTTAATATACATATCGAGTTCAATATCCATGGTGTTGGGAAAATTCCCCACTTTAGGAAACTGTTATATAGAATAATTCGTTTAGCACTATTAAAGCTGACCTCTTGAATATCTTAAACTCAATTTTGTCGAGTCCAGGTGCCTTACCATAATCAAGAGTCTTAACTGCTCTTCAGACTTATTGTCTCGTACATATTAGCCTCAGTAGTGTTAGGCTTCGTTTGAGAAAGTTTACGTGCTATCTCTAAGCCGAACACCTATCACCACGAATCACCGGGAGGTATTGGGCATGGATTTTATGATAGGTGGTGTCCGAAAAACCGAAATTATGGAAAAACCATTAAAAATAATTTACATTAGTGCTGGCCGGGTATGGAACCGGAGTTCATTGCATAGGAAACTCGAATCTCATACACTGAGCTATTGCTCTCCCTATATCTCCTTCTATACTTTATGTATTTTCTTTGGATTTCCTAACGTTTTTTGTTCAATTTTCTGCTTAAAATTTCAAAACACACATTTTTCTTTATCAGTGGTGATGAAAATGTATTCTTGATTTTTCTTCAATTTTTTTTTATCACGAGTAAAAAAGAAAATCTGATATTCAAAATCCGTGTATACAAAAAATTAAAAACAAATCCAATTATAGCTGCAACGTAGTGGACAGATGGCTTTGCTGTGAAACGCTAAAGTCTGTATCGATTCCTCATCTGTTGGTCGAATGTTCCTTTTTCAGCCTCACAGCGATCAGTACTTACAGAACTTTGTTTATCCGCATAGTTTAGAGCTCCTTATTGCAGGCAGTATTAAGAAGCCATTCCACTTTATTTTTGCCAGCTGTAAAGATCGCTCCTTCGTACTTTATAATTAACTCGTATGTAACCTGAACTTAATGGTTCTGAATTCTAGTAGAATTTTTTTACTTTACTTATTATGAGCATACCTCGCAATGTGCTGTATTTAGTTTAAACGTACTTTAAGAACACACAGTACATAACATGTTTTGTTTAGAGAGGCTACATCTTACATAGTAGTTATGTAAAAGGGATTACCTGAAACAAATAAAATTTTATACTATTTTATTCTAATGGACCGTTAGGTATCCGAACGCTACCACCATTACGAAGTAAGCAACGCCAAAAAGGTAAAATATATAAAGCATAGAAGACAAAAATGAGGGGTCGTCAATTCATTCATATACACAAACTAACTTTCTTAAAAATATAAGCGTATTGGGTTTGGCGATAAATAGCCTTGGAAAAAAATGTATATACCTGAAAATGAAAGTCTGCCCTTCCCTTAATGTCCCGTGTGTCTTTTAATAAGTAAAAAAAGCGAGTAACTATCTTTTTCTGTTTTTAGAACGCAAACCGAGGAAAGGAATGAAGACAGCGAAGCAGCGATTAGGAAAAATCTTGAAACTTCATAAGATGATGCACTGAGTAATAGGAATATAAGTTCTCTCCGCCAAGAGAAGATAATGAAAATCATGTGACACTTTTTCTCGTACTGCGGGATAAATCCCAACAGGTGTACATTGCTATGTAAATATTAATTACTTTTGTCGAAAAAGAAGGCGACGAACCGTCGATAGACTTGTAATGTCGAGTCGGGAATGTTTATTCGCGACGGCTGTCGCCACGTTTGGTGAGAATCAAAGTTATTACAAAATTCAGTATTTCGCGTGAATAATTTAGTGCGTATATGATGATATTTCTCTGATAGAGGGTGATAGGGGGTTCAGAGATAATCTCTGATGTAATGTAGCTGATTAGATAGCTTAATGATAACATCATAGCGTTTCTCGAATATAGTACAAAGAATCTCAGAAGCGTCCAACGGTACTACGAAATTTGTTCGAGGTGTTACAATGTCCGAGCGCCCCGACAGACAGAGGTTGTTGCGTTTTGTCACTTTCCTTTCTTTTTTAATCGTCTTTTTTACGGTTGACCCCTGTCGAATTCAAAATTTTATATTTATAACACTTTCATTGATTTGAGACAAGAAAACTGTGTACCGACCAATCAGTATTATTCTAACGCTGCAGCGGCAGAGGTCGCTAAGGTTGTCGTCAAAAATTGTTAGTCACGAATGAAAATTCTAAATTGTGATTAATCATTTTAATTGCAACTTTCGCGAGCTCTGAATTATATTCTCCTTGTGTGTTTTGTAGACGTCGTCGAAGAGTCTGACGTTTCGTCGAGTAACAAATAAATTGAGGATGTGTTTTTTATTGGTATTTATCGCTCCAAATGACTCGGAAGATCCGTCGATAATGAATTACAAAAAAAAAAAAAAAAAGAAGAAATAATATAAATAGTGCGCAAGATCTTTTTGTAAACGGACGGTGGCAACTATGACGATAGATAAATTCTATAATACCATAGACATGTGTGTAATCTGATATTCTGTGCAACAATTTATCGTGCACATTATTCTAAATAGTATACACATATATACATATTTTTTTACAGCATACATGTTTATCTATGTTTGTTTATCAGAGGTGCGACTCATTTTAATTAACGGATTTTTATTATTTCGTTACGTGTTCTACCATCGATCCACTTTTGATCGTTGAAATTTATGGGATAATTGCCGTTGACCGATCAACAACTGAAGAAACTACTGAATGAGAGAATTTACAAACGAGACTTTTTTTTGTAGTTGGAGCGCGTACCGCTTCCTCTTTCATAAAGCTTTTCACGCCAAGTTCTAAGTTGGAAAGACGATAAAGAGATAAAATAAATAACACTGCCCTCGTAGTATAATCGTATTGTAAGAACAATTGTATAGCGAAACTCAATATTTATCCGCAAAGGCCCAAGATTTGACCGATGACGATGGATTATTAATTTTACCACGTGCATTTATCGGTGGTCAATGGAGGAACACGAGAGATGAAATAATGTCCTAGTTAAAGTGACATAATTGTATATACCTATGCATTCATAAACTGAAATGAAGAAAAAACTGTGAAGCATAGACATCACCGCATTGTAATAATTACATCACAATTTAGAAGCTAGAAGCTTCCAAACATTCGCGCGTAAGCTTTTCGTGTCGCTATATTTAAATAAAACGATTCAAGTATCACACAAGGTCTACCGTTTTTTAAATAAGTTGAACGTCCCAATTAGTGGCCGTTTATCATATTATTTTTATATATTTTTTGGTCTGGTCAGTGTGCGTGTGTTAGAGGGAATAAATATTATAGTGCTATAATCCGAGAAGTACTCAACCGAATCGTCTGAAATTTTTCTGCCATTTACAGGAACCCAAAATTGATCAATATACCTCCTCATGGAGGTAGCTTCGTCAAAAAAGGTTTTGTCAAAGATACTAAATAATGAGGAAGCAATTTGCAAGGTTCTACTTTGCAGGTTTGTTTTTATTTGTAGAATCTGCCTAAAATTATGCATAATCTATAATCATGCATAGTCACTAATGACGGACACAACTATAAGACAGTATAGTTTACTGATTGGGTCTTCAATATAAATTATTCAAAAATAACACACAATACTTTATAAAAGAAAATATTATTATGAAGGTTGGAGATTCATAATCTAAGTTTGAGTACTTGTATTTAATGTAAGTATTACACCATTGTGTTTTAACATTTTTTGGTATATTATTAACCTTTTAAACATGTAAATGATGCAAAGTAGAACCTTGCACAGTGCTTCCAAATTAAATGTAATTTTTCACAAAACCACCTCTATGAGGCAGTTTTTTTATTAGTTTTGGCTTTCTCATAAAGAACATTTTGTGAAAAATGAAAGTTAATGATGGAGCAATGCGCAGATTTGCGGAGAATTCGTCTAAAACAATTCGACTAAAAACAATTCATCTAAATAATAATCCGTCTTAAACAACACATGCTGTGCGTCACTGCTGCGCGTCACCATTTTTCTATGGGCGCTGCAGCGCATTTTTAACTAAACGGACCCGGGCTCTGCAACGCCCGAGTCACACCTTCTGTCAGTTTTGACATTTGACAAAAACAAAAAGATTCAATGTATGAACTTGGTCACAGTCCCGGTGTCTGACCAAGACCAATCATAGCACGAATAAAACGGCTTCACATGAACATAGCTGACTGCCAGCAACTTTTTAAAAGGGGACTAGCCTAATCACACGCGATGGCGCGCGTGTCTGAAACACTTTTGCGCTCTTATAAAGCTTTAAAAGGTTACGGGCGCTACAGTGCCCGTCCTCTTATGTCAAATTTGACACAAACTGAACTTGTTTATCACGGACTTCCCTGGCAATCAATCACAGCGCGAATAAAGAGGCAACAATGCAAATATCAAATCTTCAATATTTTCGAGATATTTCGTGAACCACCATCTTTTTAGAGTGAGATAGCGGGAATATCTGTAGAGTTTTTTAATTTCACTAGGCAATATCCACAATTTGTTTTCACTATAGCGGAAATTGTTTATGGAGTTTGTCAACTGTAGCGGAAATGTCTATAGAGTTTTTCAAATATTGCAGAAAACATCTACAGTGTTTTTTTTAACTATAGCGAACAGTATGCACAGTTTTTTCTTATAATATTAGAAATTATGTAAGGAGTTTCTCAACTGCAGAGGAAATATCCATACAATTTGTTAACTACAGCAGAAATATCTGTAAACAAAAAATACAAAAAAAGAAAATGAAAACAAAAAATATTTTAATAAATGGACTCGGGTAATCGCCACGTCCTCGATCATTGACCCTGGGTTTTAGCAAAGAGCGGAGATTTTTTAAAGCAAAGAATATTACAAATTATTTTTCAATAGACAGTTATCAGACGAATTGTCTTTTAGCTGAATTGTTTTTGACGACTTTTTTTTTTTTCGACAAATTGATATTAGCCGAAATGTTTTTAGACGAATTTTCCACAGACGCAATGTGCAAAGTTCTACTTTGCATCATATTTAATTTAAATTTTTTTTTCATTTTGTTACATTTTTCGGTAGTAACTTGTGCAACAACACAAAAACATAAACATGCGTGCTCACTTTTATTGAAAACTTGAAAATTCTATGAAATCTATGAGTGTATATTTTTTTGTATGAAATCATAGTTACCAAAGAGGAGTTAATACTCCACTTATGTACAAAATTTCAGCTCTATACATTGTGCTATTCGAGAGCTATGCGCAATTGAATATTGATACTTAGATGTATTAGAAATGAAAAGTCAGAGCAAAAATGAAAATTTTTTCAATAACTCAAAATCATTACGAAATTTACATAGTACATAGCAGTGCTTAATTTTTGTTTTTTTTTTTTTTTTGTCTGAAGAAAGGTTCTGTTGTCTTGTTGAATTTTGATGTGAGTTAGAGCAAAACGTAATTAAAAAAAAAATTCACATTACTTTGCTCAATTTTATAATAATACAAAGTTTCAGCCCACTAGTACAAAATTTGGTTGAGGTAAAGCGTTTACAAATATTTATCAAAATTTCAATAATCTCATAAAAAAGAAATACGTGAAGCAAGAATTTGATAAAATTTATACCAAGCGAAGAAGGGGCCAGTGTTCTATATGGCAATAAAATTTGAGCTGATTCTGTCGAATAGTTCACAAAATATGATAATATGAATTTTAGGCCTTACACCAAACACACACATGTACACATACATACACCTGGACAATTTTTCTGAAGCACTTTTCTTGAAAATGTATGAAAACAAAGCTTTACCTATGCAAGTATTCAATGCATAGGTAATTTACCTATGCAAGTATTGCAATCCAAAAAGGTTTTTAACTTGCAGATTTTTATGAAAATAGATGTTTTGGGTGTCCTAGACTTAAAAAAAACACATTCACTCATTTCTGTCTGTTTATCTGTCTGTGCTGTCACAAAGCACTATAACTTTTGATAGAAACTGCAGATTGCGCTGAAATTAATTGTCCATCTACCATGAATTAAATATAGTTTTGTTATTAAAATTGCAAAAAAAAACCACTCATCGCTTTTAGATCTCTACAACTGCAAAACAAGAACTGATTTTGACATTTTTGAGATAATATACCAAAAGGCATTACCAACGTTATATTTTATTGAATGAAGATTCAAAAAAAATTGTTGATGCAGTCTATTGTTTACTACATATATAAACTATGTAAAAGACAATTGTCCAAAACGGAATAACTATTCAAGGAGTGCATGGATCATGGAGAAACAACATAGTTTTTGTATGAGAATTCAAAAGTAAAACACCAACTCCTTCTACTGATTTACTTGTAATGTAAAAAAATGAAAAACTGGTAAAAAGCATATTTTTAATTTGCAGTCTGATTAAAAAGTTATGAAGCTTTGGTCTGAGATGTAGAGACAGACTTACATGCCAATAGCCAGTAGAGAATGAATAATTCAGTACAGCAGTGCCTCCTTTATGTTAGTAGTCACTCAAATGAGATGAAAGGATCATCACCCTTATGTATAAAAAATATGCATCAAGTGAAATATGAATCTTGTTTTAGATCCGAAAGGATAAATCCAGAGGTGATTTAAAGCGATTATCAATTAGGAATGTACAGATAACTATTCGCACCGAATGATAAAATCAAAAAGATTAATATGTATAGACCGATGATATTTGACGTTGAGGTTATAGACACATTTTATACACTTATAATTGTTATTCCTGACATGTCATTTGAGAAAAATTAGTAATCTTGCCACCTTAAATTCCGATAACTTTGATACGAAGAGTATCGAGAAAAATGAAATTCTGTAAAATTATTGACAAAACTTGATCATTCATACGTCCGGCAGTACGCTGACACGACAACAATAACAGTTGATAGACACGTGAGAGCGCAGCATGAGAGTTTTTTTTTCTAGCATGTGAGTTACTGGACCACATTGCGCTTTACGCAGCGCCACCCTGTGTCACGTTTCGTATCATTACCTGTGCTGTAGGTCTTGTATTTTTTAACGTAAAGATAACCAATTCTAGCGGGAAATGCAGATTAGCATTACGAAAGAAAGAAAAATTGTACTCTATATACGTGAGTTGGGTAAAAGGACGATTTTTACAAAAATCTGTCCTTTTCATTATGTCAAAAACAATTGGTCTCATTTAATTATCCTTGCTCATAGAGAAGCTTTATCTTCATGAAAACAGTTTTTTTTAGATCTTATTGTTAGATACTTGAAATTGTCTGAAACGTCGAGAAAAACAAGAGTGTGCGGGTGAGATAGGAGCTTCGAAAGTAAGAGGAAAAGTAGTTTGCGCAGAAGTAAAGCACCCTTTATCCGATAGCGTTTTCAACTGGTTACACTGGTGCACACTGGGAGTACACCGAAGTTACGCGTTTTATTTGTATGGTGATACTCATTAGACTTTCAATGCAGTATGTTTTACTGGGAAGATTGGGGGAAAAATAATTTTCTCGAAAGTGTACATCACTTTTTCGGGACCTCGTGGAAGTGTAGTGTGGCAAAATGGCGAGACACATTCACGTTGCAACGGTCATGAATCCACTGCTATCACCATCAAGTGATAGTGATAATCGACAGATGATGTATTATTTTTTCGGTGGGAACCATTCTCAACCATTCTCGTGAAAATATTTCCTTGGCAATTTGTCTGAAAAATTCTAATCGGATCGTTTCAGTGACTTTCAGAGATTTTCCTACTTTTTTTTTTCAAAGTTTCCTTAATATTTACTGAAAATACGAGATGCCAATTAACGAGTTTTCTCTAAGATCTGCTCCTTCTGTTACTTGCACGAAGAGTAGACTTTCTCAGTGAAAAATACGACTTATTTTCTGGA
This sequence comes from Perithous albicinctus, assembly GCA_964016905.1. Classification (NCBI taxonomy): domain Eukaryota; kingdom Metazoa; phylum Arthropoda; class Insecta; order Hymenoptera; family Ichneumonidae; genus Perithous; species Perithous albicinctus. The sequence continues at coordinate 20,371,541 of OZ024688.1, read as the reverse complement.
AAACTCTGTTTTTCTCGGATATCGTGATTTCAGCGAATTTCGGCACAATCAGGAATATTTAGTTTGAGAGAAAACAATGACTTTCTCTGAAAAGTGCGAAAAGTGATAGAAATTCACAGCTTCTTTTAGGTATTTTTAGAGAAATTTACCGAAATTTTCAGAAAAATATTTTCACCAGGACTCCAGTTTTGCTTTTTAGCTGTTCCGAAATCTTCAATTATCGAGTAGCCAGAGAGGTTTAGCCCATTTCTATCATACTTCCACATCGTCACCTTAAAATTTGGGCCCGATCCATTTAGGACAAAATAAGTTTTTAAAATCTGAAGATGGTGAGCGAAGTGGTAGAGACTCTACCGTTCTTGATAATACATCACAACGCACATATATTTCACTATAAATAGTTATCATTCTTTCATAAGAACAAGAATAATAAAGATCAGTTCCATCAGTTCCAACAGCATTTTAGCTTTGAAAAAATCGTGGCATCAAATATAATTGTAAGATACGAGTCATTGCAGTGTTATCCGTGTGGCAAAAGTCATGGAGAAGCCGTGATGGAGCGGCTGGAAAACAGCCGATAAACAAGTGTAACGTTGGATTGCACTGGATACGAGGATCTGCACTATGGTCGTTCCGTTGCCAACTAGTGTAGTATTATCTGTTGACTCTGGTGTACACTAAGTGTGCACGAGTGTAACCAGTTGAAAACGCTATGATATCATTTTTGACACAATCGTTAAAACAGTTGAAATTATATAGGTTTTTTAATTTTCACAAAAGAATCGGTGAACGCGACAAATTGTGTCAAAATTACGTTTAGTTCAATTACGATCACGTTTCGCAAAGCTTCCTTTACGAGGCAGCCAAAATTGGTGAACAAGTGGAAAGTGATGTGTAAGCTATGTGCAGGATCTTGTAAATCAAGATTTAGGTTTATCGACGATGTCTTTAATTTATGCATATAAAAAACTTTGTTTCAAAGAAATCGTATAAGCAGTTTTTTTCTTTCAATCGCGCCCACCAATTTCGAACAAGTTGTTTTGAGAAAAAACGCTGCTAATTGTATGTGACGCTCCGCCCTAAAGCGCTCGAAATTCACTAGCCACAGCACCTATACACCTTGTAAACGTCGCTAAAAACATTGTAAACTATAATAACATTACAAAATAATGGATATTTTTAATGATTTATACGAGTGTCCCCCCATAAAAGATGAAATACGTCTACACGTTTTAGTACAAAAAGTCTAAACTTTCCAATGCTGGTGAAGTTTGTTTCCTTTTTTATGCTGTTAACAATCGTCTTTCTTTTTCAATACGATGTAGGCTTGGGTGGTCCAAGCTTTACTTGTATTTATTGCGTCCTCATAGAGGAACTTTGTTTTCGTGAAAAAAAAAAATAGTTTGCAATATTTTTTTAATCTGTAACACCATGTATACACATATATAGATTTTATAGAATGAAAAAATGTAACAAACGTGATTTAAAAAGGCGTGATCCTTATAAAAATGTATTTATCAAAATGTCACGATTCAGGTAAATTCTTCATAACTGAACCATTCATGACTTCATGAAGATACATTCGATAGTTTTTGATCGTTAAAGCGGATCAGATTTTACGGGATTATGAAGTTAGAGAATATCCAGCGGTGCTATGTATGAAATTTGATGACGATCGATAAAGGCGTTCGGATTTTATAGGGATTATCATTTTTTATGTTTAAACCGCTTCTACTTTTGAAAACACTGACAAAAGGGACTAAATATTGCATTTTTGTATTCATAATCGTTTTATTAATTTTAAAAAGATATAAGGAATAGTGAATGTTTTATTTTAAAAAGTTTGTGGAGAGTCACCAAGAAATTATATGTAAATATAACATACTTTTTAAATGTTCTTAAAATAAGTACGCAAAGTGGAACGTTGCACATTACTTCCTTATTATCTTTCTCTATTTTACAAAGCTTTCTCTACGAAGACGCCAAAATCGATCAACATACATCCTCATAGAGGTAACTTTGTAAAAAAATGAAAAATAATGAGAATGTAATGTGCAAGATTCTACTTGGTTCATATTCTGTTTGGTATCCGGAATTATAGTGTGAGAAATAAAGCAAAAACCTTCGTAAATCAATGAGGTGAAGAAATATTTAGAGGTCGCTACTGGTGTTTGTTTCACTTTTATTCAGTTTCTCTTAAATTCCTTTTCCTTATTATAGTACTTTGGAATTGTTAATCGGCCCTCAAGAAACAATGATGCAGAATGAGAAATAAAGAATGCTCGTGAAAATTCCACGATATCGAACAATATTAACACGTCACTTCCCAAGTTTAATATTTTATTTTATTCAATGTATTATAAATTACAAACAATAAAGGTAGCCGTGAGCGAAAATCGAGAATTTATATTCAAGTTACAGATAACTGTTATCGAAATTTATTATACCGTTATTACTATTGTGAAAATGCGGTTTCACTTATCACAGGGATTATTTTACTTACAACTAGTGACACTCATCATTATATAAATAATGAAGATTTCCTTTTATTATTACGGGTTAATGTTTCATTCATTATTATAGATATTTGTTTTGTGTGGCCAATATCGATTTCATAGTATTTAGAAGAAACGGCAGAACGAGCCGAAGGTCAGTATTTATTGCACCACATGAGTTAAGAATAGTGCATTACGATACGAGTGCGGAAAAACTTTTTCTCACGAGTGTGAGGTTGCAGCACGAGCCGAACGCGAGTGTTACAATAATGACACGAGCTGAGAAATAGATTTTCCGTCGAGTATCGTACAAAATTTTATTTGACAAGATGCGAAAATGGGGTTTCACTTACGCGAAGCGTGCGTAAAACCGCGTTTCTCGCACCGTGTGGCATAAAAAATGTTCCCTACGAGTATTGTATAAAATTTAAATACAATTCACTCATTCAAATAATTTCGCTGATTTTTCAGTGATTTATTTAGAAGCAGAAACAAATTTCATTTGATATTGGGATCTTTTAAATTCATCAAATACTAATTCCTTCTGGAATTATCGTGTAAATGAAAACCAATCACCAATTCCATTAATAACAAATTAATAATAAACTCAAGGTAGAATTTGAAATTGTGATTGCCTAATAATAATTACGGAGTTATTATGAAAGCCATAAAGGATGTTAAATCAATAGAATAAAATAATGTTAGCCGCCAGCCGCGAGGTCTAAGTATTTATTTATCTTATTGAGGATTTACGGAGGTTTTTGTTTTCGTCAGTTCTGACAATAAAATGAGGTGCTCAACGGCGTGTATTAGAATAAAAATAAAGTTTGGAGCAGCCTAGAGCGGGACTTTTAGGTGAACACTATAATTATTATATTATTCGAACACTATAATATTGCGATTATTTTCGTATTTCCCGGGAACGAGTAGCAAGGAAATCTCACCGCGCCGCGGCAATCGACCCGGTCATCATCCCAGATCCTCGAGAGATACAAGTCGACAACACAACAGTCTGTGGTCGGCGCGAGAAACCTCCACGAAATATCTCTTGAGCTGCTAACTGCAGCATAGTTTGCCAACTGCTTCAGCATTCCGTCCACGCGGTTTCACTCATACTGGCCAATTCTAATGCATGCCGAAATTTTGTTATTTCGTTGTATCGTCGATAAAGAAATGAAATAATTCACGGGAGCGCGAGTGTCACTGTCATAAATTTGGTAAAAGCTTAACGAGACGTATTCCACTTTGGTCTTTCGTTATCGTACCCTAACCAAGTGTACAACTTTCAGACTCGTGACTAAACACTATTGAATTATGTTTACATTTCTGACTAATAATCACTTGAATCTCTTAAGCAGAACTGTCGACAGTGACAGAGCGGAAAAAGCCGCGAGTATTCTGCCAGTATTGTGTTGAGACTGCTATCAAGTGCGTTTATAACCGATTTAATTACAGAGTAATTAGAGTTGAGTGTTGCCTTATTAACGGATGCAGTACGATCAAGAACCGAACGCGAGTGATATTATTCTGTACCTCAGTGTTTGTCCTTCTGTTATTTCACGAAACGCATTCGGTCAGATATCAAGTTGCTCGTTTCCTTGTAATTGAGGAAATAACTGTTGGTGTCAACGTGTGCTTCTATCCCGAACACACGGTGTAGTGCCTATTCCAATCGTACTAAACCGGAGTCGCTTCAGTCAGTGAGGTATGCACGTGCGTTATTACCATTTCTCCACTATACAAGAGTACATTGTACAATAACCAATATGCAATATGTAATTTACTAACAAACCGCGATGTACGCTTTAGTAATTCCATTTAAATTGCTTGAGTCACAAATTACCGCTTTAATCACATCAATTATTACGAGTAATTGTACTTTTCTTTCCTTTTTTCTCGAGATTTTCGTGTCACGATACGCACAAATTACGTGTATTTGTGTGTGTGTTTCTCTATTAACACGTTAGCTCTGGCAATGTGATGGATATCGTGCTGCAATTTGGTACGCGAGTTTGTTATCATGTAACGACAATTAGAATTGAATTTGGTACGATAGATCAATGGATTGAAACTATATGGGATTGTTTGATGTTTCAAAAAAAGTTTCTTGACGCTATCATTTTTCGAAATATAAATTTACCTGGCTAAAATTTTCGACGGAAATGGATTAACACCATTATTACTGTTGAGCTTGGCGAGCAACGATCGCATGGTTTCAATGTTATGACAATTTTTTTTTTATCTTAGTAAATGTTTGATTATTAAACAAATTTAGTCCAATGAATGGATAATTTGTTGGAAAATTCCGATTCTACTCTGGAAAACCGAAAAGATTTTTACTATCGCGACAAAAGAGGATTCAAAGTTTTTTGGCAGATTTGGATCGAAAAAGTTCAGCGATAATCTATTCAGTGGTAAAAATTTAATGAAAATTCATGTGTCTCATGGTCTTCTTTTCACTGTTTATTGATTGATTCGCAAATGTAAACTATACTTTAAGTATGCAATATTTAAAGAAGCCTGGAAAGTAGAACCTTACAAATTGTTTCCTCATTATTTTATACCTTTCATAAAGCTTCCCCTTTGAGAAAGCCAAAATTGATCGAGATACTTCCTTAATATGCATGTGCTTTTGTTAAAGGTATAAAATAATGTGGAATCAATTTTCAAGCTTCTACTTTCCAAGCTTTTTTTCATTATTTACAATTACTCAAGTAATATGTAATTTTGCTTTGCTCATAGAGGAGGCTTTGTTTTTATGATAGAGCAATTTTGAGATTTTCACATCAGGATACAAAAAAAAAGGCCTAAAACGTCGGGAAAAGTAGTTTAGAAAAAAAATTCCGAGTGAGGTGTACGTACAAAGTAAAACCCATACTGAAAATTCTATAGTTTTAACATAAAATTGTGTGTCCACAGACGTCCACAAAATGTTTGTGTTAAATATATATAAATAATATATAAAAACATAAATTATTTTTATACACATATTTTCTCATGTTATACATTCAAAAACGTGAAAATTCCATTTCACACAATAATTCTGTTATTTTTTACACAATTACTTTGTCACTTTTGATGTAACAGAATTATTTGTGTTAATTTAACACATTATTTTTGATAAATTCCTCAAATTTACGCTTTTGTCCTTTACAATTCAATGTATTATAAAAATCTACACAATCTTTGTTTTCCTTTTTAAATTCAACAGCAAAAAATGCGTGAAATGTACAACACTTCTAACAATAGATTCGGTAGCGCCTCGACGCAAAGCATTAAAGAAAATTTAAATGACGAAACTCCTCTGACGTCACACCGCTCTGACGCGCTACTGCTACACTTACTTTACTCGACGGCGGCTCTCTATCAGTCGTTTTCAAATTGTAACTCGAATCAAGTTCAATATTTTGTATTTATTTATTTTTTGCTGTGCCAGATCGGCCAAATTCACTGCATTTTTTTAAAAGTACATTATTTTTTCGCGAAAATTCAACACATTTGTCGGACGAATAATATACAGATATTAGAAGATAGAACATACCCGGACGAATAACTGTATATTATTCGATCGAATAATACTCGAGAATCGTTAAAAAACGTATCTGGACAAATAACTGCATGTAATCGTCCGTACATTTATATTTTCTTTAACAATTAAACAAATTATGTGTAACAATAGATGAAAGGGTGCCCTCCGATTCGTCCATTTACGCATTTGCACTAACGTTCTTTTTTTTGGTAGACTTCGTTACAAGTAGGGCCGAAATTACAGCCTTTTTGTTGGGCTCAGCTGCTGCCTCACGCGAGCGTAACTTACCTGGGCGATATCTCAGGGAAGTGTTTTCAGCCGCCAGTCTGACAATATTATTTCCATAGATACTGGCGGCTAAAAACACTTGAGATTGATGAATTGATATCTATTGGTTATATACAGGCGATATAAGTATTTCTGAACAGGCTCTGCATCACATGACCAAAACGTAAAACATTTAAAAAAGACTATACTCATTTCACTCCTCTAAAACCTGGAGCTGGCCAACCGGTAGCCGCACAAGAATCCTCAATCTGGGTTTTCTTTGCTTTTATCAATGTGAATTTTTACTTTCTCATCACATACGGTGTATGTAAAAGAGAAAGTATTGCAATCCAGAAAGATGTCGACTTCCAGATTTTTATGGAAATAGACGTTTTGAGGGTCCTAGATTCCAAAAAAAAGCATTCATTAATTTCTGTCTGTCTGTTTGTCTGGCTGTCTGTGTATTGCAGGTTCCGTCCGAAAACACAATGAATTTTGTAAAAACTTGTTGACCGCGGTGGAATTTTACGTGTGTCTTCTTTTTATAAAATCTAGTTTTAGTATTGAAATCCAATCCAAAATCTCCACTCCTTCTGACACTTTATCTCATACATAAAAAAAGAATAAAGTGATTTTGACATTTCAGGTAAAGTACCAAAAGGCATTGGTGTTTTGTTTTCAACTTTAATACCAAAACTATATTTTATTCTTGTATTAAAATTCAAAACAAAACACCAACTTGTTAAAAACTTTACTTTGGATTCCCGATATAATTATTCATTCTTTTATGGTCCCGGTATTTTGTCTGGATGGACGTATGCATTTGAGAGCGCACTGGGACGGAGGCGGGGATCGGCACGGGATAGTGAGCCGGAGCGAAATAAACTTGTACTCCGAAACTCGAGTAACACGCAAATTATTTTTATTCGCGCCACGCTGCTCGTGGCGTCGTAGCACAACAATGGAAAATCGAATTTAACTAAATTAATTCATAACTTTTGTACATTAAATCGTAGCTTTTTCTTTCGCAAATTTAACTTTAACTTTTCGTAAATCAGACCGTAAACTTTTTGTAAATTAAACCGTAAACTTTTGGTAACTTAATTGGTAAACTTTCCGTAAATTAATTGGTAGACTCTTCGTAATTTAACAGAGGACTCTTCGTATACATTACACTTTTATCTCCGTAATTTCGCTTTTCGCTCTTTCGTGGTGAGGCGAGTCGACCCGTCCGATCTCGTCGACATTTGACACGGCACTCCCGATTCCCTCAATTCCCTTTTCTCCGCCGATATCGCGACGTGACTCGGTAGTCAGTCGCGCATCCATCCATCCATCCATACTTATTCGCTATAATTCTCGGTGACTCGCGTATTACGCGTTTCTAACAAAATATTCAACGACTAAATTCTGCCACCCTTTTGGTCGGAAAAGCATCTCTAGTCGCGAAAAAGCTTCGAAAAGGATGTTATATCGAAACAGCTAAATATTATATATAGGACGTTTAGGCCCCCTGTACCAAACAGCAAAATAAACGGACTTACATCCTGGTAAGTTCTGGACATTAAAACACCTCCTCGTACACTGCACAGACCCTAACAGAAAAGGCGACCAGTGTATATCTTGGTCATCTCTCGGGTCTGCTATGTCCCGACATTTTTTTTAGCACGACGGCTACGTCGGTTCCCGTAGAGCGACGCTTCCAAACATCGAAACCGTGTAACCAAAAAATCTGCGAGGGTGTTGCTCTGTTTGCATCCATGGATAAGTTGCGATTTGAAACACGACCTTCAAAAGACATTGCAGCAACTGAAAACGGCGTCGAAATCTGAGTGATATGTTGAATAGCTATAAGACGCTTGGGATCAACTGCTTTAAACTGACGTGAATTACTTCACCTATATATGTATACCTATATATTCTTTAAATATATAGTAAATAAATATTTTTTTTTAGGGACATGAGTAAAGGGTAAAGGGGATATTTACAAACACTGGTGATTAACCATTTCACGATAAGTTAAAAAATACCTAGTACGAAAACGACATGGAAACCTTGCAAAAAGTAAACAAATCCCGCAAAAACACCTATGGTGTAAAAAGACTTAAGACAAGAACATTTAGTTTCTCCCCTACTTTGCAAAAAGTCGACAAATAATCGAAACCAAACGCTTCTCACATTTATTGTCAAGTACACTCGATTCCTATTTTTCAAGTAAATTCGAAAATGAATAATAATAGTGGCAATAAACATTATGATATGATAACTCGAAACTGCATAAGTCAATTTATAAAAATTACTTGTCTGGCCGTTCTACTTGGCGAATTAACATATAAATTCGTGTATTAGTTAATACGCACAATTAACTTTTTCGTCGATCGCCAACACCAACAGTCGATACTAGGGGGGAAAGTAAATGTACTTCTCTCAAGTTTTTCACCTTAGATATTTTTGTGGAATTTAAATAGTTGCAAGCATACCTGAATAGTTGAATTTATTTGAAGAGCTAAATTCCCGACTAATAAAACGAATACGGTCAATGAAGATAAACCAAGAGTTTTTCCACTGCTCTTAAGTAAAAATGGTTGTATTGCGCGTACTGCTGATGTTGTGTTGGTTTTCATCGATTTTATAAATAATTAAAATCGTGAAGTAAAGTTTTAACGCAGAACGTTATAACTATTTTATATGAATACAAAAGCATTCAAGTATGAAATAACGAAGCGTCGAGGAATTTATCAATGAACTAGGTGTTTTGGCGGGCTAGCTGCAGCCGTCAAGAAATGTAGAGTGGCGCGATTCAAGGTTATGGACTCGTGCAGTCAAAATATGAAATAAACAGTACAAAATCAAATTGCGGGAATAACAAATTAATGATTTATTCAAAATTAATAAAGCTCAAAAGACTCTAATTTTCCGTAAAATTACCCAAAAATGTTAACAAGAATTGCTTAACAAAACTTGGCTTCGGTCGGCCACACGCACACGCACACGCACTCGCACACTGACGTACAATTTCACACAATTTATCACACGAGAGAGCGGGATTTTTTTAATACGAGAACCTAACAAAACTATAATTTACCACGGGATGGTTTCGAACGACCCACAATCCACCCGGCTTAAATAAAAGAACAAAGCTAAGAATTTACTCGCGGGAAGGTTTCGATGATCCTCCCGGAAATAAACAAATATTCAGACTTATCACGATTTTCAAACAAATACCAACAATACAGGCCATTACCGAAACTTGTACTAGTTTTAAGCGAAAAAACTATATAAAGAAAAGGATCGCTCGTTTCCTCGCCGCTTTACCCTAAAGGACACGGTCTTTTCCGTCCCTCTATCTCACTGTTGCTTACGCGCGGTGTAGCAGAAAAAAACACTCTCGAAGTCATGCACTAAACACTGAAATCGCGACACTCATCTCTCCCCGAACAAGAACCGGCTACTCTGTCCACCGGACAACAATAAAATATTAACGCGTTTCGCACTCACTCTATATCATATCGAATGTTCCGCACACCTAAAATATCGCGTACAATAAACTATATAAAATGGCAAATACCTGGGAATTTACTCCCGACAGATTTTTTTCTTTTTTTAACCCTTCGAGTGCTCACCTCCGCAGCGAATCGTTAAGTGGATACGGGGTCAACTTGACCCCATGCTATTTTCGGTTTCGAATATCTTGCGAACTATGCACTTTTAAAAAAATAAAAAAGTTTAGGCATTTTTTGCAGTAAATCAATCAAACTTTAAGCCCGTGGAGGCGGATTTCCAAAAAAACTGTTTTTACCCATTCAAAAACTCGCTGAAAGTTGACGCTAGGTTAAAAAAACACTTTTCTCTGACTGCGCTGTAATAACGTGATTCCGTCCCTGAAAAGCGGGAGGAAAGTCGCCGATACCTGACCGCGAGCAGTGCGCTTGTGCAGCGGGCAACATATACGAGCCAAAACTCCCTTGGGCATTTTGCCCCCTATTTTTGCCCACAAACAGGGGACACGATGCCGGAGCGAGTCTTGTTTCGTACACCTGCCCGCTGCGCGTGCACACGGTTCACGGCCAGGTATCGTCGAATTTCCTCTCGCTTTTCAGCGACAGAAATCACGTCATATTTCAACGCAATCAGAAGAAAAAATCGCGAAAGGGAGCGCGATATTCACCTCGTGCTCATGCATGCAGCCCTCGCTTCGCTCGGGCAGCAAACCTCGCACACGGTGAAAATCGCATTCTTCCCTCCCTTGTAGCATAATGTACTATTTTTTCTAAAAAAAAAACCGTAAAAATGTAAATTTTAAGATTTGAGGAAAATCCTTTTAGGCTTTTATAGGTAAGGGTTCACACTTTAAGGGAAAAATAGTCCGCATTGCCGTCGCTCCAAAAAGTATATTTATTTTGGAGTATGGAGTCGGTCATTTTTCAGGCTTCAAAAAGAGGTGAAAATAACAGATTGCAACAAATAATTCATATATAAACATACAAATTCGTTTTTATTTTTATATTTCCGAATAAATAATATGAATCTTGAGGAAAAAAATGTGTCGGCGATAATTATTTAATCGGTATGACCGCAATCAGTGCACAAATATGCCCGATGATCGTTCCACATTGGACGATGGCACGAAGGATACTTCGCTTTTGTTTTGTGGTCCTTTCTGCGATCGTAGAGTCCACACCGAACTCGTTTCTCGAAGGTAGGCCGATCCATCTCCGGTAACTCTTCGTCGACAGGCAATATCGACTCGATACTTTTTCGGAGTCCAGTTCGCAGCGACGGAGTCTCGAGTCGGCGTCGAAGAAACGGCTTCAGGAGATTATAAGCGATATTCTTTTGACATTTTCTTCCTGATTGACGTTGGTCAGCCTTCTCGATATCGTGCATCTTGTGGCACGTGTGCAGAATTCGACTGTTCACTGCGGCTTGGTCTAACATCCCGAAGAAAAACCGTAGTGGCCAGCGTTTTGTGCCTCGCGCGACAATGTACGAATGACACAGTTTGTCGAAAACATCTGTGTCAGATTGGATCTCGCGTTTGTTCTTCCTGATAGTGCCCGTTATTTTTAATTGATACGGATCTTTCAGCGCTTTTTCGATTAAGGGGATCGAAGTGAACCAATTGTCACAAGTTACATGAATCGGTTCCGCAACTTGTAAAAACACATGTTCGGGAATAGATGATCCTTTCTCGATGGTTATTCTGCCGGTATACGGAATAGCATTTATGAGGTAGAATGTTTTTGCATCGTTCAAAGTGACGATCTTGATCCCATATCGATCGGGTTTGCTTTTTATGTACACTCGAAAGCTACAGCGTCCTCGAAACGATAGTAGCTGCTCGTCAATGGTACAGAGATCGTGCGGATTATAATTCGTTCTGCACTTTTCGATGAACGTTTTCCACAATTCGTCGTGACAATTTGTCTCTCTGTGACTTATCATCGAATCGGATAGGCTCCGCTAAAAAAACAAACCTTCTGCCAGGCATTGTAGCTCGATACACATTATACCCTTCGGTATAATGTTACTATAATGTACTTATAATGTACTATATTGTATATAATGTACTATAATGTACTTATAGCACGTTTCGTCGATTCGATTTTAAAATTCGTGTATTTCACGATTACTTCGCGCATTTCTGTCGTAAACAGAAGCGCCCAGAACTCAAAGATTTCCTCACATTGGGGAGTGTCGTTCGCCTGCCCTGGTATGCGGATTCGGAGTGACGAATGCCGTCCTATAACAGAATATATATATATATATATATATATATATTCGGACGGCTGCCGCAAGTTAACTGCAACAGCTGCGGGACCGAACTTGCTGCCTACTTTTAGGGAAGGGATAACGGTTCTCTTGCATAAGGATTTGAATGCCCGGGACGCTTACCTATAAAAGGTATTCAAGCGAGAATAAAATTTTGGGGTCTGAATGACCCCTAGTAAACAGTAAGGGTATGCTAGTTATCAATATCGCCCGGACAACGTTTAGTGGTTAGCCACGCGAGACTACCGTCTACAATCGTAATCGATACAAATACCTGGGAATTTACTCCCGACAGATTTTTTCCTCTTTTTTTTAAACAAATTCTAATTATCAATATTGCCCGGACAACGATTAGTGGCTAGCCACGCGAGAGTACCGTTTACAATCCCAATCGATAGCTCGTGGGCTATATAGCACACGGGAAATCGCTGTCACTGCCGATGCAAACATATTAATACGAATTCTCAGATATAAAAAAATATTAAGCGATAAGGCTCACCTCGACCGGCGGGAGAAATAATTTTGCCCGATGTTTCGGGAATGAGTTCCATTTAGCGCAACGCGCTCTACGCGTCACGACGTATCCTCGGGAATTGCCAAGAGATTTATCACTCACGGTGGCACGAGCCATCTAATCCCTACCCTTTTCCAAAAATTAGGCGGCCAGAAATCAGGCGGCCAACTCTGACATTCCGCAAGTGGTTATCAACGCACTAATTGCTAGTGCTTCAGGCGCGCGAAGTCTAAATCGAAAACTCGCAGCGCAGCGCATCGGGATGGACGATAGCGCTAATTCCGGCAGGTTTTCTTTGCTGTACATTGTTCTTCGAATGGCGGGATATTATTCCAACCTCCCACAGGATGTCTTCGGGAATAAATAGCTCTGTGAGTGCATCGTAACACCTCATGAGCACAGAATCTTTTTGCATTCGGAACGCGACGCAGGAATTATCGCAGGGCAGCAAACCTTCCCTCTCCTACTCGCCCGTCGTTCGGCGTACATAAAGAAAAATAAATATAAAAAAATACAACAATTAATAAATTATATTAAATTATTTATCGAAGTCCTATGAATCTGCCGGGAGTTGTCGTGACGTGTGGAGCTTTTCAGGGTTCTCGGGAACTCGCAATTTTGCCACGCTACAACACACTGTGACTGTATTTTTTGGCTCTAAATTAACAAATAAATTAAATCTAAAGCCTCTATTTAGAATACACTGATTTTTAAAAATGTTTATGTTGCATCGTTCCATAATCCTCAAGACTCGAGATTCTTGATTGATCTCGTTTGCCAGTGCAAGATTTTTCGGAATATCCTATCAATCGATCGAGACGAGAATCATATATGTGACGATCGAGATTCTTGGTTGTTGTGGCATCAACAACCCTCCCTTTATACTGGAGAGTCGTGTTCCTCGTTCAATTTTCGATAATTTTGTTTATATTCTCTATATGGTTCTGTCGATAGTTCTAGATGTGGAAAAAGTGCTACAACTCTGGAAATAAAGCGCTACAAGTCTACGAGCGGAATCTAGTACAGCCAGGATTCAGAATTATTTTCCTGAAACGGAATGCTGGGACCGTGATTGGCTGTCGCTAATTGCGAGTCACTCACTTTAGTTACTGAATCAGGCTCCAGATAGCGCGCGACAGAAAATTACGCCTGCCCCTACCACGCGGATCGCCAGCTCGATTTTCCTATACGGAGGCGGCGGCGAGATCTATTTTATAAAGTTAGTGAGTAACGCGGTATTGTTGTCGATTTATTCGGCCTGTGATTGGTCGCCGATGTCGCCATAGATACACGAGGCCAAGTCCACGTATAGAATTTTTTTGTTTAAATGTCAAATGTCTAAACTGACAGAAGGAGACCCGGGCGCTAAAGCGACCGGGTCCGCTAATATTTTTATAATATAGAGAGATTTTGTTTTTATTTACTAGTTTTTAAAACTTTTTGGTTTATTAATCAATTTATCTACTAATTAGTAATTAGTTAATTAATTGTTACTTAATTAATTAATTAACCAATAGTAAATAATTCATTTCGCAGTTTAACACTTGTGACGGGCCAGATAAGACCGACGGGGAGCGCGGGTTCTGATGTCACAGCGCGCTTTGCAGGTCTGAATGTGCACGGAGGGGCGTGGCACGACAGCGGAATCTTGGAGGAAATAAAATCTTGCCGTCGGTGGTGGCGGGTCCTAAAAATTCCGCCGGCGGAATTTTTCCCTCCGTCTGGCATCACAGTATACATGAATGGTTATTTTGCATATCACTATATATTATATTGATATATTCTGTATATCAATGAGTGGTTATTCTGCCCTGGTATACACGAATAACCGTGGCTTTTGGGCAAAAATAAACCCGACTTGTTGTCAGGTAGATCGTACGTGCTTTCGAGAAACATAGTGCGTGATTTAAGTGCGGTACTCCCACGATCACCAAACTTGCGTTTTTGTCAGAGAAAAGGGACTGTGGTGAAAAGCTCGAAATAAAAGAAAATGTCGCCTTTCTCCTGTTCAAAAAGAACGTGCGATTTAGGTGCTTTTGAGAAATGTAGTGCATGATTTAAATGCTCCACTTTCACAATTCAAAATTCACGTTCCTCTTAGAGAGATGGAACTGTAAAAAGAAAAACTATACATTTTAAAAATGTCGCCTTTTCTCTGTTAAAAATTTATCTATGAGTTAGGTGCTTTCGAGAAAGACATTGCACCTAAATCGTACGACCTTTCTGTACAGGGAAAGAGCAACCTTTTTCTCACGTGAGACCTGTTTCAGAGTCCCGTTCCTCCAATAAGACCGTACTCCCGTGTGTCGAGGTCGTGGGAGTGGAGTCCGTAAACCAAGCAATACGTTTCTCGAAAGTGTCTAAATCGTACGTTTTTTCTGTACGGGGAATACAAATGTTTTTGTACTTCGTATTTTCGCGTCACAGCTCCCTTTTCCTGATAAGAATGTGAGTCTTGTGATCGCGAGAGTGGAGGACTTAAATCATGCACCAAATATGAAATTAAAAGTAGTACATTATGCTACAAGAGAGGGAAGTGCTAGGTTTTCCCCGATCGCGAACTTGATGCCCGAATGAAGGAAGGGTAGAAATTCACAGGAGGTGAAAATGCACTCAATTCCATGTAAAATAATATATTTTTCTTCCGTATTCCCTAAAAAAATAACCACATTTCGCGTGTGCAACAAGGACCGAGAAATAGCTCATTTTTAACCGGTGACGAGTACGCAGTACTCAACTATTTTACTCCCTAGGGAGTAATGAAACCGGATTGCGCACGAGTCTAGTCGCTTCGCTCGGGCATCAAA
Source organism: Perithous albicinctus (assembly GCA_964016905.1). Lineage (NCBI taxonomy): Eukaryota > Metazoa > Arthropoda > Insecta > Hymenoptera > Ichneumonidae > Perithous > Perithous albicinctus. The sequence continues at coordinate 20,356,157 of OZ024688.1, read as the reverse complement.
TTTCACAATCAGTGAAAATTCTCACTTTCCTCTCTTGCAGCATTAACGTGCTATTTTTCCCGAATTCACTAAGATAACCACATTCCTTGCCTGTTTCGCCGGCAGAAAATCACCTATTACTTCCTAGGGAGTAATAGGTGATAATAGGTAATAATAGGTAATAGACCCCTGCCGTTCTTGTTTTAGCGTCTTAAAGTAGTCAGCCACGAGCGGCGCTACTAGTACGGCCTCGACTATAAATATCTTTTTATAAATATCATTTTTCATAAATATAAAATATGTGAATTATATACAAAACGTGGTTTTTTGTTTTTTCAATCAGGTAATGGTGAATTTTAGAAATTTTCAGTTTACTGAAAAAAAAACTTCATTATGTTACTGTAAAATAAAATATATTAATATTGTACATAGTCCAAAAACGTTGAGCAGCATACATTATGTTTTATAAAACTTCTGTATTTTTTCTTTACTGGATTACGTTCTCTTTGCTCAGAGTTAAGACATGCACAGTATTGCACCATTCGCGGTGTAACGTAATATCGTACAAGCTGTAATACAATTTCGGTGGTGTGTTTTCGGCACGGGAACAAAAGGTTTCCGTATCCCAGTACGTCTTCCAAAATTGATTCCAAAGGGTAAGCCGATTTACAATGAGTCGAAAATCGTGTTTCCAAGAAGGTTACAAACTGATACATATTGGTGTTCGGATAAATCATTGGACCGCGCACCAGACAATTTGTGAGAGCTGATTTTGGGACAAGAACTTGATTTTTAAAATTTTAACAACGCCTCTTAGCATACCAAATATTTCACGTTATTGGTGATTTGTTTCCTCAAGTGTGCTGACATATAATACATGATACTGTCGAATACATCGGGCTTGCGGGGCTTGCAGTAATCATGTTCGATTATAGATTCCAAATCCCAAGTATCGTATTCGACAGCGATCGAGAGCCTCTTCTTGATTGACTGCATCAAGTCAGACTTGTTCGGATTTTCGTAAATAGCTTAGAGTTGAGAACGTGTGACGAGGTGTTGGTGGTGTTCATTTACCGAAATGGAGCAAATCCCCGTTGCGGGGGATTTGAGGACGGTAAACGTTGATAGGATTTTATGAATCTGGAGAAAAGTGTAACTCGCTGGATGGGCGTTACTGCCTCCAGTTTGACGGATGGTTCCGAAATATTTCCGAATTGGGCACAGAAAAAAGAAGCAAAAAAAAACGTTATCATATAGAATCGACGATGGAATGATTTAACAAAAACTGTATATAGTAAACAAGTTCATAATAATCTATTAACTAATATGATTTGATATTCGCTAATCTGTAAAGAAAATTTAAATAAAACTATGAGTCTTCTCTAAAATGGGAGAAGCATTTAAAAGCAATGGAGTAACGTAACGCATGCTGTTACGAATCAAAGCGAAGTGGCGCAGAAATCTATTGAAGCAGCAGAAGAATTTTATGTATCATGCTATCTAGTAAGAGAATATAATAATAGTTAACGGCAGAATTGTATACATCATGCTTTGTTAGTAAGATACGTATAGCCTACATAATTATAGCATCAACAACTCCGTGGTTTCGTAGCATTGTTCCTGTCATGTAACGTTCATTAAAAACGGTCTAACCTCGAGAGGATCCTGGTTTATTCTACAAGTGAAAACATACAAGAAATTGAAATAGTTGCGGAGATACTCTATAAAGTCAAGAGTTGACTTAAGAGCCTTCTTAAGCCTTCGACAGACTGCGGCCTCAAAAATAGTTCTTTTGACAGCAAACCTTTTTCCTCATTCACCGCCCACGCGTCTAACTTCTGAAAAGTCTTCGAGATCGCTTGTTCGATATCGAGTTCGAAGACTTGCGATCCTTCGAGACTACTTGTAAGTGGATTCTTTTCGTGGCTGTGGTACTCCTCCTCGTTTTTCATTTCGTTGCGTTTTTGCAAAAGACGATTTTCTCGCTGTTCGTCAGGACGGGCAAATTGTAGCATTCCAAAGGAGTGAACATCTGACGTGCGTCCATGCTCCACTCGGATCTTGATAGACAGTACTACCACTGACATGTGACAGTACTACAATGTCTCGATTTTGTTCGTCCGAGAACTTTGTACCGCTGCACAAATGTGGAGACCACTCACGGAGAGTAATAATTCTTCGAGTTTCTGGATCGAATTTACAGCCCCAGAATCGATATTAACACCTTTTTATCTACTGGTTTCCCCAAGACATTGATTTGAAATGACATGTCAGCGTTGAGTATTAATTCCTTGAGGCTAAACGACAGCAAAATGCCTCCGATTTTTGTAAACTTAGAGAGAGAAAACTTTGTTTATTCCATCCAGCCGGTATTTTCAAATTAGAGGTTACACTCAGAGAAAAAAATGGTACTGGCAACTATAAATTTGAAGTTAAATAGCACCTTAGCCATTTCTTTCTAGTTGCCTGTACAAAAAAATGTATATTCAGTATAACTGTATAATGCAGTTATCGTAATCAAAATTATTGTTACGGGAACTGTTTTTAACTAACCTCATGTGTATATTTGAAGTAAGAAAGTTTTATAGTTATGGTAACAATTTCCCATTAGCATTGGACAACCTTGGCTTTTACGTTATGGAAAGTACGAAAAATAATTAAAACGACTGCAAGACTTGGCTGATATAAATCTTAATATTTTGGTTGCAGGTACAAATATTTTATAGTCTTATTATATTTCGTGGCTCGTTCTTCGAGATTACAATGTAGTATCGCCTACTGCCGCTAGATTTCACCACATATTTAGAGACTAAAAAACCGAAAAAATTGTCGCGCAATCGCTCGCCACGACGCGCAGCTAACTTCATATTGTTTCTGGTGCGCCAGAGAGTAACCACGCTAAGAGATTTTTTTCAAGTGATTTATTGTTTTATTTGCTTTTTTATGCTTAAAGAGTCATAAAAGTATGAGTGATTCGAAGAGAAAAAGATCCCGGTCAAGGGATTGTAATGATAAAGGTAAAGAGGTCGATGTTCGGGAAATAGCCAAAAAGATGCTTGAGCCTCAAGCTAGGTTAGATCGCATCGTTGCGTCGTCAAAAAGAAAAAGATGCGGCGAAAGATTCGTCGAAAGAAATTTCGTTGAAAGGATCTTCGTCAAAAGAGGATTCGACAATCCAAAAGGATTTGAGGCTTTCATCCAGGAGGGATTCGGGAGACTCGTCCAAGATACCAAAGGCCTCGTCGAAAAAAAAAAAAAAAAAAATTTGGGAGATCCATGCCTGATCATAGCTCGGGAGATCTTCTCTTAACTGGTTGTTTTCGAAACTGTACGAAACACCCAGTTAGTTAATCTTCTTGTTTTTTCTTTGTTGAAAAAACGGAGGTTCGGCCTACGCAGAAGGCCCAACAGAAGGGGATCGTGGAGGATGATATCCTTCCGCCAGTCTCAGGTCCATCTGGAATCTCAAGAGAGGTTCTAGCTGCAGCTACGGCTCTTGCTGCGGGGGATCAATTTTTGGACCTGCAAACAAAAATAAAGGACGTTAAGTCGATTGTCAAACTTGGTGACGATTTAAAGATGAAGACTGCTCAAAAGCAACCAGCTGAGAAGTCTCAAGGCAAGTCTTTAAACTTCAAAGGCCCACCTGCGAAACAGAAGAATTTTTCGTCGGTGGGAAATCGTCAACAGAACAAATATTGTCGCCGTTTCCAATCCAAAAACCAATCGACTTCTCAAGGGAAGGAGCATAAGGAGAATGCGTACAAACAGCGGCCGGCGAAGAGATAGAGCCATTAGAGGAGATAGAAATAAAAGTTGTTGCTGGAAATTTGAAGTGTTTCAAGGCTGAGTGGGTCAAAATAACAGGTGCGGGAAGTTAGCCCCCCATTTTTCGAATATGCATATTCTGACGGTTGTTCTGTATTGTTCTACTCTTGTTCTATAATGTTCCAAAAGAATAAATTTCTAAAGCGAACTCCATAACGGTAAACCAAAAAAAGCCGTTTTTTGCCTGAGCCCCCCACTTTTGAAAAATCCAATTTTTCTCGGTTGTTCCAGGCTGTTCTAATTGTTCTAAATATTGTTCCAAATTAGTGTTGTCGTCAAACGCATAATACGCGCATCAGAACAAAAAAACATTTTTACAAGTTAGCCCCCCATGTTTCGAATATACATGTTCTGATGGTTGATCTATATTCTTCTTCACTTGTTCTATAATGTTCCATAAAAAGAAATTTCTAAAGCGAAACCCACAACAGGAAACAAAAAAATCGCCGTTTTTTGCCAGAGCCCGCCACTTTTGGAAAGTCCAATTTTTCTCGGTTGTCTCAGGCTGTTCTAGTTGTTTTAAACATTGTTCGAAATTAGTGTTGTTGTCAAACGCATAATACGCGCATGAAAACAAAAAAACATTTTTCTAGCGATGCGATGCCAAGAGAGTTCTACTGAGATGTATCGACAATCGCTATTACTTAGTACGCTATAAAAAACGCGGAAGGTAATTAAAATGGGTATGGATATCATTGACAGACCATGGATGATGCAGGACAAAAACGTGAATTCTTCTGTAATGCGTGCAACAATTTCGCATACAAAACAGTTTCGCGAATGTGGATAAATTTTAAATTTCATCAGAACCACTTGGTACAAACAGTGTAGTATAGAACAATCTTCAATTTCATCACAACAATTTGATACAAACTAGAAACATGCAGAACTGTTTTCAATTTGATCAGAAAAACTTCGAACAAACTAGTACATTATAGAACAGTATTCAATTTCATCAGAACAACTTGGAACAAACTAGAACAAGACAGAACAATCTCCAATTTCATCAGAACTGGGAATAACCTAGAACAATATAGAATATTCAATTTCATTAGAACCACCTGCAACAAACTAGAACAATACAGAACAATTTTCTATCTCATCAGAACAACTTAGTGCAAACGAGTACAGTACAGAACAATCTTCAATTTCATCAGAACAACCTAGAACAACTTTGTTCTATATTGTACTAAGTTGTTCCAGGTTGTTCTAATGAAATTGAATATTTTTCTATATCGCACTATCTTCAATTTCATCAGAACAACCTGGAACAAACTAGAACAATATAGAACAATATTCAATGTTATCAGAACAACTTGGAACAACTTAGCACAATGGAGAACAAGGTTGTCCCAGGTTGTTCTGATGGGATTGAATGTTCTATTACATTGTACAATCTTCAATTTCATCAGAACAACCTGGAACAAACTAGAACAATGTTCAATTTCATCGGAACAACTTGGAACAAACAAGAACAATATTCAATTTCAGCAGAATAACTTAGAACAACTTAGTACAATAGAGAACAAGGTTTTTCCAGGTTGTTCTGATGGAATTTAATATTGTTCTATATTGTACAATCTTCAATTTAATCAGAACAACCTGGAACAAACTAGAACAATATAGAACCATATCCAATTTCATCAGAACAACCTGGAACAAACTAGAACAATACAGAACTATCTTCAATTTTATCAGAACAACTTGGTACAAACTAGTACAATATAGAACCATATCCAATTTCATCAGAACAACTTGGAACAAACTAGAACAAGATAGAACAATCTCGGATTTCATCAGAACAACTTAGTACAAATGATTACAGTATAGAACAATCTTCAATTTCATAAGAATAACCTAGAACAACCTTGTTCTATATTGTACTAAGTTGTTCCAGGTTGTTCTGATGAAATGGAATATTTTTCTATATCGTACTATCTTCAATTTCATCAGAACAACCTGGAACAAACTAGAACAATATAGAACAATATTCAATTTTATCAGAATAACTTGGAACAACTTAGTACAATGTAGAACAAGGCTGTTCCAGGTTGTTCTGATGGAATTGAATATTCGTTTATATTGTACAATCTTCAATTTCATCAGAACAACCTAGAACAACTTTGTTCTATATTGTACTAAGTTGTTTCAGGTTGTTGTGATGTAATTGAATATTGTTCTATATTGTACTATCTTCAATTTCATCAGAACAACCTGGAACAAACTAGAACAATATAGAACACTCTATAATTTTATCTGAACAACATGGAACAACTTAGCACAATAAAGAACCATATCCAATTTCATCAGAACAACGTAGAACAACCTTGTTCTATATTGTACTAAGTTGTTCCAGGTTGTTCTGATGAAATTGAAGATAGTACAATATACAACAATATTCAATTTCAATATTCAAACTAGAACAATATAGAACAATCTTTAATTTTATCTAAACAGCTTAGTACAAACTAGTACAATAAAGAACCATATCCAATTTCATCAGAACAACTTGGAACAAACTAGAACAAGATAGAACAATCTCAAATTTCATCAGAACAACTTAGTACAAATGAGTACAGTATAGAACAATCTTCAATTTCATCAGAACAACCTAGAACAACTTTGTTCTATATTGTACTAAGTTGTTTCAGGTTGTTGTGATGAAATTGAACATTGTTCTATATTGTACTATCTTCAATTTCATCAGAACAACCTGGAACAAATTAGAACAATATAGAACAATCTTCAATTTTATCAGAATAACTTGGAACAACTAGTACAATAAAGAACCATATCCAATTTCATCAGAATAATTTGGAACAAACTAGAACAAGATAGAACAATCTCAAATTTCATTAAAATAACCTGGAACAACTTTGTTCTATATTGTACTAAGTTGTTTCAGGTTGTTGTGATGAAATTGAATATTGTTCTATATTGTACCATCTTCAATTTCATCAGAACAACCTGGAACAAATTAGAACAATATAGAACAATATTCAATTTTATCAGAACAACCTGGAACAACTTGTTACAATATAGAACAAGGTTGTTATAGGTTGTTCTTATGAAATTGAAGATTGTTCTATACTGTAATCATTTGTACTACGTTGTTTTGATGCAATCTGAGATTGTTCTATCTTGTTCTAGTTTGTTCCAAGTTGTTCTGATGAAATTGGATATGGTTCTTTATTGTACTAGTTTGTACCAAGTTGTTCAGATAAAATTAAAGTGTTCTATATTGTTCTAGTTTGAAAATTGAAATTGAATATTGTTCTATATTGTACTATCTTCAATTTCATCAGAACAACCTGGAACAACTTAGTTCAATATAGAACAAGGTTGTTCAAGGTAGTTCTGATGAAATTTGAGATTGTTCTATATTGTTCTAATTTGTTCCAGGTTGTTCTGATGAAATTGAAGATAGTACAATATAGAACAATATTCAATTTCATCAGAACAACCTGGAACAACTTTGTTCTAAGCTGTACCAGGTTGCAAAAAAAAGGCGATTTTTTTGTTTACTGTTGTGGGTTTTGCTTTGGAAATTTCTTTTTATGGAACATTATAGAACAAGTGAAGAACAACATAGATCAACCATCAGAACATGCATATTCGAAAAATGGGGGGCTAACTTGTAAAAATGTTTTTTTGTTCTGATGCGCGTATTATGCGTTTGACGACAACACTAATTTGGAACAATATTTAGAACAATTAGAACAGCCTGGAACAACCGAGAAAAATTGGATTTTCCAAAAGTGGGGGGCTCAGGCAAAAAACGGCTTTTTTTTGGGTTACCGTTATGGGGTTCGCTTTAGAAATTTATTCTTTTGGAACATTATAGAACAAGTGTAGAACAATACAGAACAACCGTCAGAATATGCATATTCGAAAAATGGGGGGCTAACTTCCCGCACCTCAAAATAACTTCGGATAGGTTTATTTTGCAAGTGATCGAGGGTTTTAAAATTCCGTTTAACGGAAAGGTTCCCCCAAAATTCTCACCTGCTGTTCCTCAATGGTCAGCGAAGGAGAAGGTTCCTCTAAGAGTAGCTATTGATAAATTGTTAGACGTTGGGGCGATCAAACCTTGTATTTATTCTAGCGAGCAGTTTTTATCGCCATATTTTCTTGTGCCCAAGCCAGATGGCTCTTATAGATTTATCTTAAATCTAAAACGTCTAAACGAATTTATAGCTACTGAGCATTTTAAAATGGAGGACCTGAGAACAGCCACTAAGTTATTTTCTTCAAATGATTTTTTAGCCTCAATCGATCTGAAGGATGCTTACTTTGTTGTTTCTTTGCATAAGGAAAGTAGACGTTTTGTTCGGTTCAAGTTTGATAACCAAACGTTTGAGTTTACTTGTTTAGTGGCTGGGTTATCTGTGAGTCCTTGGGTCTTCACAAAGATTATGAAGCCGGTTTTGCAAGTTCTTCGGGCTAGAGGATTAATTTCTATGGTTTATTTAGATGATTTTCTTTGCATCGGAGGCAGTTATACTGTATGTCTAGAGAATGTTAAATTCACCCTCGAATTTTTTAAGTCTCTCGGTTTCATAATAAATACAAAAAAGAGTAGTTTGATTCCAAAAAGAAAATGTAAATACTTAGGTTTTGTCTTAGACTCTACCAGAATGGGTTTAGAACTAACCGTGGAAAAGAAAACACATCTAAGCGGACTGATTGACAAGTTTTTAAACATTCAAACATGAGAAATTCGGGAATTCGCGAAGCTCATTGCTTTAATTATAAGCGGAAATGATTATGATGCGGAAATGATTTTCCCAGAGTATCTTAAGTCGGAACTTCTTTGGTGAAAACGTGCTATACCTTCTGCTTTTAATCTGATTAAACTTTTGCGTTACAAATTAACGATTTTTACTGACGCTTCGACCACGGGTTGGGGTGCCTTTTGTGAAGGAATAAAAACCCATGGTTTGTGGTCACAGTACGAAAGACGTCGGCACATCAATTTCTTGGAGCTTTAAGCTGTTTTCCTAGCCCTCCAATGTTTTGCTACGGATTTGAAGAATTGCGAGATTCTACTGCGTGTGGATAACACTACGGCGATTTCGTATATTAACAAGATGGGTGGAATTCAGTACTCCAAGTTCAATAAATGGGCTCGTCATATTTGGCAATGGTGTGAGCAAAGAAATCTTTGGCTCTTTGCCTCTTATATTGCCTCGAAAGAAAACATAGAAGCAGATAAAGAATCACGCATTAAAAACATCGATACCAAGTGGGAGTTAAATGACGAGGTCTTTGACTCAGTCATTTCTCGCTTTGGAACTTCAGAAATTGATTTTTTTGCGACCCGTATAAACAATAAATGTGTTCATTTTTGTTCATGGCACAGAGACCCGGTGGCCTTTGTGATCGATGCTTTCACGGTTTCGTGGGAAAAATGGTTTTTCTATGCGGTTCCACCATTCGCACTCGTATTAAAAACCTTGCTGAAAATAATAACCGATGAAGCTGAGGGTGTTTTGGTGGTGCCTAATTGGCCCACTCAGCCTTGGTATCCGATTTTTAATTCTTTACTTGTTGATCGACCTTGCTTTATTAAACCTTCGCTCTATTTGCTTTTGTCGCCATGTAGATCGATCCAACATTCATTGGCTCGAAGTCTTTCCCTGGTGGTAGGGAAATTATCAGGACGGCACTCAGCAAACTAAAAGTAACCGAAGCTTCAATCAACATAATTATGGCCTCATGGGCAGACTCAACGTTGAAGCAATACAACTCACCGCTGAAGAGTTGGTGGACATTTTGTTTGGAAAGAGGTTACGACATTTTCACGTCAAATTCGAAAAGAGTGTCAGATTCCTGACAATGTGCTTTGAAGCTGGAGCTTCCTACGGGTCCTTGAATTCGGCTAGGGCAGCTTTGATTTTAGTGCTTTCAAAAGATGTCACAAATAATGAGATTATTTCTCAAATCTTCAAAGGAATCTTCAGACTTAAGCCATTAAAGCCAAGATACTCGACAACTTGGAATGTTGATATAGTTTTAAACTATCTAGAGAAACAATTTCCTTTACAGTCGTTATCGCTGAAGCAACTATCAGAAAAATGTTTAATGTTGTTGGCGTTGAGTACGGCTCATAGAATGCAGACATTTTCTTTCATTAAAATCGGCAATATTGCGGTGTTTGATTCTAAGATAGAAATCGCGATTCCCGATCTTATAACAACTTCGAAACCAGGTAGGTGTCAGCCCTTGCTGTTGCTACCTTTTTTCAATGACAGAAAAAGTTTGTGTACGGCTTCGGCAATTCTCAGATATATAGAAGTAACGAAGAAACTTCGAGAAAATATAGAGAATCTATTTTTAACTTCGCGTAAGCCCTTTCAGGCAGTATCAACGCAAACTTTAAGTCGTTGGATCAAAGATGTTTTGAGTCAAGCCGGTATTAGTACGGTCGTTTTCAAAGCCCATAGTACGCGACATGCGGCGACGTCAACTGCCTTTTTAAGAGGAGTTGATTTAGATACAATGAGAAACACCGCAGGGTGGTCCTCAAGGTCGAACGTCTTCGCCAAATTTTATAACCGGCCTATAACTACCGATCGTCAGGTTTTCGCTGCGGCGATTATGTCTAAGAATAATTCTTAAGACTGATGTGTAAGGGTTTGAATACCAAAAAGAGTTGTGTTTTTTGTTCTTTTATAAATAAAGGTGATTGGTTCGTTGAAACATTGTGTACATTTCTCTAAACAACTACATTGTAATCATCTCGAACGAGCCCCTCATATAATTACAATCGAACTTCACAAGTTCGTTTGATTCATAATTAATTAAGCTGTTAATATTATTTGTACTTTAGTTCTGTAGTTGTCTGAATTATTTCTCAATTACGCGCACAACTTCATTAAATTATTATCGCATTATTAGAATTTGGTTATAAACACCACATAATTTTAATAATATAAGTTTCCGATTTAAGAACAAAGCTGTATTAGCTCTTTATTTCATCTTAAATTTCTTTTTTTTTCATTGGGGGTAACCCCAATGGGTTAAGACACCTTCGAGGGGCAGTCCCTCGTAGTGTAGATGGACCCGCCACGGATGCCCAAGTTTATATACATTCAGGTGACGAGTCGCGTACGCGAACCGCTCTGTCCGATGGCCATCTAGCGGAGCTTACTTGTTGACGTAACAGTAATAGTTGCACGACCTAATAGAAAATAGTAAACACTTCACAGCTGCCAGGTCCACCACAGTTTTGCCTCAGTGCTACTTAAAAGCGTGCCCGCTAGATGGCTAACGGCCGATGCGTTTCTCGGAGGCGACTCGTGACCTGTGTGGATATAAAACTGGGAACCTGTTGCGAGTCTGACAACACACCGCGGATCTGACCGTCCAGTGTGGCGAATGTGTCCAATGTGGACATTTTTGTCACTGTAAATGTATGGACACGTTCAAATAAACTAACGGCTGATAAAAATGAATATGAATAATTAATAAAACTAGCGAGACCGATAATGATAGTTGTGCGGTCAGTGTGCGGCTTCGGCGGTCCCTCGAGTTAATCAGCATTTCGTGCTGCCGTTACTTGGATAGCTGACCGCTTGCTTAGCCGTGCATCTTTGGTGTTAACACGTAAGTGACATTGTTACTTTCGCGTATACACTGAAGAATCAGAGAAATATAGAGTGCCGTCTGTACCGGGACGGATTTTCCACAATTTCCCAGTACCCATGGCGAATGCGGTACAGTGTAGCTAAGTCGGCTGCGGACGCATCGGAAGTTAGGTTAGCTTAGCGAAGTGCGGGTAGGGAGTGATAGGAGGAAGGGCGGTAAAGGGCGTAGAAACCCGAGAGGGTGTACGCTGGAACATGGGAAATAAAAATAAAAAAATGAATAAAACTAGCGGAAATGGTTAGTTACAACCATATTTAAGGAGGATGGACACCGTCTTTGCGGGGCAGGCGGCAAGAGGGGAACGCCTATGCTTATACACGGGCGCTAGTAACGGCTGCCAACCCCAAATAATCACATTTTTCGTCGCGTTAATAAAACGAGTTTTATCAAATAAACATGTGGAATATATCGAATTAGTTATTTTTAAGTGTTTTGAATTATTTTTGGTTTAAACGAAAGCAAAATACGTGATTACCCACGTTGAAATGTGGCAACCGCACAATTTTGTTTTCAATAGCTGTCAGCACTGACCGTATTGTGAACGCAACGAGCTGGGGCCATGATCGTCTACACATACACTTTACAGTTTGGCGTTCTCGGAGAAAGTTATAATGAGACGATGGAAGGGAAAAATACAAAGCGAGAAACAGTACAATCGTCGTCTAATACAAGTGATTAATGGAAAGCAGCGAAAAAAAGTAATAGAAGACAAAAGTGATGAATGCGTGATCGATGGACGACGTATAATTGATTTTAAGGTTATGTCGAACCACATGCATTGCACCTCCTGTAAAGAAGATTTATATCTCAGAAATATTGAAAGTGAAGAAAGACATGGTTTAAGCTCAATATTTGATGTACTCTGCCAAAACTGCTTGCTAATAAATAAGGTACCAACTGGAGCTAAACATCCCGGAGTGAATACTAAAATGCTATTCGATGTTAACACTAAATCAGCGCTAGGCAAGTTATATATTATATTCGTGTGGTATAATACTACCGTACAATTCACTAACAAAAAAAAATATATATTTACATTTTCTAACAATCGAATTTTCTTATAGGGACTCTGCACGCAGGTTTAGGGTTCACTGCAGTAAACAAGTACTTGCAGTGTATGAATATTCCGAATATGAGTGCGACGTCATACAAACGATACGAGAGAGAGATTGGACCGATCATCGAAGTAGTTGCTAAGCAAAGCTGTAATGAAGCGACAGAATTAGAACGTTCACTAACAATAAAAAATAGAGAGTCGCTGGAAAAATTACTGTAAGTTTTATACGGGTCGTGACTTTTACTGTCTGTTTCCTATATTCTCTTTTCATTTTGACTAAATTATCGGTTAATAATTATTACAAGTAATTCTAAAAACTTTAATGCTCACATCAATGACTTTTTAAAAATGAGATTGTGTTTTCACAAGTTTACTTTTTGTTTTGAAAAAAAAAAATTAATAATGAATTAACAATTTGACAATCATGAACTACCCATTGGGGAAATGAAAACAAATTTTGAATACTTATACATATGGTTATTAGAAAATCCCTAGTAATTAATAAAATTATACTTGTACAATGAAATTCAGTGCTAACTCGTATACGGCATTAATAAAAAAACAAATGTATTGTAAATAAAATCGTCAGTTATACATAGCATAAAGTCAGATATTTATTATATCTCCTTCGCGTAATCCTATCACTCCATCCACTTTGGTTTAATTCATATATAGGCCTGAAGATCTTCGAAGCGGTTTTCTCGTTCAAAGTGGAGAAGAATTGCAAGAGCCAATTTCGACGACGAAAGAAAAATCAAATTCACAGGTACTACTGGAAGGCTCAATTGATTCAGTTGAATTAGAAGATACGGCGATAAAGGATTTAGTGAGACTCTTTGTTGCTTACGATATGGGTTGGAGCAAGAGATGCTCTGGACGTCAATATGACAGTTTAAATGGCTACGCTGCTATGATCGGCACACAGTCTGGAAAGGTCTTGGATTTTGCAACGAGAAATAGGCAGTGCCGTTTCTGCTCTTTAGGGCATGCAAAAGAAACCCATGACTGTCGCCTGAATTTCTACGGTAGCGCTAAGGCAATGGAACCCGATACTGCAGCTCAACTTGCAGCTAACAGCCCGATTTTCAAGTCGCAGAATGTAGAAGTTGGAGTTTTTATTGGTGATGATGACAGTTCTAGCATCTGCGCTGTCAGAAAAGCATGTAATCAACCGGTCGTGAAGCACTCGGACAAGAACCACACTTCAAAAGGTGTAACAAATATGTTATACAAAATTGACAAGAATGCTGATATTAACAAAGAGCTCTCGTCAGAAGCGATAAAATATCTACACAGATGCTTCACGTACGCCGTGTCTCAAAATCCAGGAAATCCGGATAATTTGGCTGCAGCAATAAAAAACATTCCGTTCCATGCTTTTAACAAGCACGATAATTGTGGAGATTGGTGCAATTATGCCAAGGATCCGGAAAACTATGAACACACAACGGTTCTTGGTGGCTTTCAAAACGAACGTTTATTTGAAGAGATAAAAAAACTTTTTGATAAATTGGCAGCTAATGCAGAAAAATTCTCGAGTGGTGCATCAAGCCAAGCCAATGAGAGTCTAAATAATATTATGTCAAGGAAAGCGCCAAAAGCCGTGTGCTACAGCCTCTCGGAATCAACTGATTTTAGATATGCAGCCGCAGTCGCCCAGAAGAATATCGGAGAAAAATATGTACAAGACGTATATACAGCGTATAAATTGAGTCCGGGAAGCCATCTGTCCAAACACGTGGAAAAATGCGCAAAATCGGCTCGAATACGATCAATGTTGGCGAAAACTCCAGCGTTCAAGGCGCGACGACGAGCTCTTCGAAAACAGCGATCGCAATTACGAAATAGACGCGATCATCTCGAAGGAGAAACTTATTGCAGTAACGTCGGCCTATTGAGTATGCCTGCAGTAGAAACTGACCGTGATACCTCTTCTGAGTTGCAAAACTTAGATACTGAATTTAATGACGACAATAACGGCTCAGCTTTGGTTTTTTTCGACCTTGAAACTGCGGGGCTAAAACTTACATGCCAAGTCTTGCAAATTGCCATGAAATGTGGGAGAGTAATGTTCAACGAGTATATCAAACCGACGGAATGTATATCTTCGGCTGCGTCTAAAGTCAATGGACTAACGAACGAAGGCCATGATCTCTACTTACACGGAAGGAGCCTGCCGGACAAACCTCTACATATAGTCGCGAATGAGTTGCTCAAATTTTTACAGGGTTTTGGAAAGCCTTGTGTGCTAATTGCACATAATGCTGCATTTGATGCGCCACGGCTTATACGTCTTATTGATCAAGTAGGGCTCGTTACAGCATTTATTGCAGTTATTGATGGTTTCGTAGACACTCTGCCGTTATTTAGAAATAAGTTTCGTGGCGAAGACTGCAGTTTAGTACAGGTGACAGCTCGAAACTTTGCTTTGCAACCGGAAAAGGCTCACGATGCGATGTATGATGTAATTATGCTTCAGAATGTGGCCTTTTATCACTTTACAGTAGAAGAATTACTTATTAGTAATAAGAAATATGTCACAATGTTGCAATACAACGAAAATTTCGAATCTCTTAGACCGCTAACGGATCTTGTTTCCAACGAAATAAAAAAAAGAATTGCAAATGCAGGCTTGAGCTACGTTCTGTTGCAACAGGCGTACCGTCAGGGAAAAGAAAAGATTACGTCACTACTCGAAAAAAAAGAGAACGGAAAAAAAACAGTGATTAAAACCAAAAAAATACTAGACACTGTGATAAATCATTTCGAAGATTGTCTGAACTAAATTTGTGATATGTACGATATAAGCGATGTTTAAATATTACTGTTATCACATTAGTAATGTGCTGCGTTATAATTTAATAACAAATGTTAAATAATTCAAAATATATTTATTTCATTAAGACGTTCCTCAAATTGTTAATAAACAAATTTTTATTCACGCTATATGTTTTTTATTTTATTCTAAATTACTCTCATTTGTATTAATGAGAAATAATAATAATAATAATAATAATAATAATAATAATAATAATAATAATAAAAACAATAATAATATGAGTTAATAAAACCGATTATTGATTCTTTGGCGAAACTTTCAATGAAATCGCAATAAAAAAATAGTTGGAGCAGACTCAGTAACAATTTGTATATTCAAATTATGGCGCGCATTCATCATAGCTGCCTGGAATGCAATGTTGCCACGCTCTGTACCGTGCTCGATGGCTTTACGCGAAAAACTATGAATAAGCTATTTTCTTTTTACAATTCCTCATTAACTATCTAGATGAACCATTTAAAACTTCGATGACTTCTTCCTAAAGATGTCAAGAATTATTTGCATCTATTTTCATCAGATTCTTAACATTTTTTGTATGTTTTCAAGGGTTGCATTAGTGATGTAGCCTAACTTTCAGCTGATTTCCCTATGTTACCCGTGTATAAGAGTATAACTTCAGTAATTAATTTCTCGATAACCATCTAGACGATTGACATGAAATTCGGTAAGGAGATGTGATTTTTATCAATGAATATCCTCTCAAAATTTGAGCGTATTCTTATCATATTGAGTTGGGTGTCCAACCTCCTTAACGATAAGTCAATAGTTATAGTAACTACATGACATGATATTTGACGAATTATGTAATCTTAGTTGTCGGAACCTATCGAGCTCATTCATGTAACTAGCACGGCATTATTTTCAACTATATATTATATAATTTTAAAAAATCGCACATCTAACTACATTTATGTAGTAACAGGTGATGAAATTAATGGTTCATAAAAAGCAGTGAGGACAGTTGATGAAACTAGTAAAAATAGTCAACGGAAGAACAAAAAAACTTGCACCAACTATTAAAACAGAGCTATCACCGTATTTAATTATGTATTGATTGTCAATGTAACAATGACATTACGTGCGAGGAACTATTTAATTGTTTCTATCAGAACCTGTAAACCTTGTTGATGTGACTAGCATGGTAGTATAATTAACTATGTAGTATATAACTTTCGAAAAACGGCACGGGCTTCTACATTTATGTAGTAAAACGTACTAGAATTAGTAGATACTAAAATCAAGGGGTGATGGTTATTGGAAGAAATTTATATCAGTTGAAACAAGTTATTAAAAAAGTTTGCTCTAAAATACTGTAACCCTTGAACGTAGTTACGTTAATAGTGAAGAAAGTTAATGTAACTATAAAAATAGTCAGCTGGACTAATGAAATATAATTATCACTGAATTTTTCACTATCATCACTATCTCAATTTCTCTCATTGTAGCAATTATCGGAACGTTACCGGCGGTATTGATATACTGGTATTGCTAGGATCGAGATTTTGTGACACACCAACAATCTCGGGTGTTTCTTGTTGGGGTATTTTAGATGATGCTGATGACCCATCTCGTACCTCGTATTGTATGTCACCTCCGCCGATGGACATTTTTCCGAGAGTAGCGATGATCGGCTCTTCGAAATCCGCATTGATATGTTTGTATGGTAGCCCGACGTTTTATCCCGCGACATTTCGTCCCACCAACTTATCCCGCGACAAACTGATTCAGAAAAAACTTATCTCATGAGTTAAATATCACTGATTAAATGATTTATTCTTATAATTCTTATAATATATTATAATAGTAACACAACCGCGACTAACTTTAAAGGGTGCCACATTGAAATAAATAATTTTACGTTTATGTAATTGAGGCAAGCGTTAAAGTTGTTCGCCAGAGCCCTCTATTTGTAGAAAGTAGTGGTTAGTTATTTATAATTATATTTGAGGCTGAGACGACATTTCATTTTTTATTCGTTTTTAACAACATTTTTTGTTGTATTTTCAAAAATTTGTGAAACACTAATAGATAAATACTTAACAAAATGTACTTGACAAAACATGTTACCAATGTTTTAACTTTATTTCACAACTTTTTGCACACCTAGTATTCGGCTCACGTAAATGTACAAAGTCTCAATTTTTTATACATTCTGTTTTTGGGGGCATTTTACTACATTTTGCTAAGTTTGTATAGGTTCAGGAATCCTTAGTAGAACAGAAGAACACGAAGTTTTCTATTCTCAAAAATTGTCTGTAGTGCGTAAAATAAGATTTTCAGGCGTGTATAGTTTTCTTTTCTTTTTGAAATTGATTAAGCTCTAATATATTTATGAAAATACTTCTTTAAAGCACTGTATAAGTCTATGATATTTTACCAATTTCACCTCTAGCATAAAAAGCTACACTCATGATGGAAGGGTTCATCTTGCGCATAGCTGAGAATCTTTGAGGAATATTTGGATTACCGATTCTCTTATATGAAATATAAGATTATTACGATATATATTACCTATTACGATATACATCAAGTTCACTAGCGTGCTCAGGCAGAAGATTAAAAAAGAGATGTATTATTATAAAGCGGTAGTGTCACTTGTACAGCCGCTATCACCATGTCACAACCATCTCATATCGAACCCCAGGAATATTATTCAGCGTGTAAAACAATAGATTCCACAGATAATAAACTTCACTCGTCAATTTGCGATGATGAGATTATACTCATTGTACAATGAACGATGACTTTTGCTTCCGCATAGAGGAAGCTTTGTTTTCATGATATAAAAAAATTGGATATTCTCATGTCAGAACACTCAGAATTGTCCAAAACGTCGAGAAAAGTGGTGTGATGTGAAGGGCTTCGGAAATTCATTTACCTATAAGTGAAGAACCGTTCAAACGATTGAGCTCTAACTTTTGTAAACCATACTATATTTTGCTAAATATCTTTTTATAAATGCAGGTATACGCTAGAGCGTCCATTGAACGATCATACGTTTCGTCGCAGATGTCAATTGAACATCCAATGAACGTTCGTGTTCCGTTAGGATAGTCGAGATTTTTGAGGACGCTGTGAATTTCTAGGGGAAACAGGTAGGGGTGGGTGGTTCCCATCCAAATACTGACCACCGGGTTCAACCAAGCGGTCACCCCTTTAAGTACTAAACGTCAGGATCAGTGTGATGGTCACCCATTCAAGTAGGCTGATTGTCACCCAACCAAGGACTGCTCGCCATGGTAACCAAGAAAAATGCAAAGCGAAGCAAATGTTAAGAAAAATCAAAACGTTAAGAGGCCCATGTCCGTAAACATCAACATTATTTCCGGAATTTGTAAATCAGTTGATATCTTTGGTCTGGGGACCTTTAAAATAAACCCCCCCCCCCCCCCCCGCATAACTGGTGTAGAATGTAGCTACAAACAAAATGTGATAACACTGACTTGAATCCTAAGAGTGCTTAATTCCAGATCACGCGCAGAGTTGAAAAAGCCTAAAACTGATTCACCATAGTATCAGCGAACAATACTGGTTTTAATACTGTCAGAAAAACAGTTTATTCCAATCGTGAAATAATATATTTATTAGATATTTATTGGATGACTAGAATAATAAATATAAATCTTTGAAAATATTTTTTGTTGATGACTTGCCCCCCTTAACCCTTTTAAACATAAAAAATACGGATTTTTCCGGTTTGTTTATTTATAACTCTTTGTTTATAAACCATAAACGCTTCTTAGAATGTTTCGTAGACTCATTGGGGCTTCGAGGATATTATGACATCGAACAGTGCGGTCATTGTAGTAATAGTAAATTGTGCAACAAGGATCGAAAGTTAGCGATTGTGACGAGTGTGAGGTTTGCTGCCCGAGCGAAACGAGGGCCGCAATTGTCAGTTCGACCCTCGTTGCATATCATATTTTCTGTAACGAGCGCATGAATAGTGGTGCTTTGAATGGTAGTTTTGCAGGACGAACAGTGAAAAGTGAGGTTACAACTTTTCCTCCCTAGGGACGAATGCGAAATCCCAAGGGTCGAAAGTGAATAAATCGTGAACTGCGCATGCGCGACTCATCTTTTCTCTACTTACTTGAAATGAGCCACTTTCGGCCCGTAAAACTGCCATGAAAAGCACCGCTTTTCATGCGCGAGTTACAGAAAAGAATATTTTTCTGAATTCTAAAAATCAGAGGCCAACTTCGCGTAGTATATCACGTCTTCAAAATGTATTTTACTATAATATATAGTTTTCGGTGAGCTCTATAGTTCTACAACATAGTTCTAATCAGTCGCCATGTGTAAATAATTATAAATAATTATTATCAGCATTTCGTCGATACTATGGTGGTAGGCTGCGGGTTTATGATGAGGTCTTGTCTTATTCGAAGCTGTACATAATAGTTCTAACACCCCTAATGATACTTCAGGACAGTTCTAACCATTGGTCATCTTCATATAATTATAAATAATTATCATCAGTATGTCGTCCATGCTATGGTGATATGCTATGATTTTTTGACAAGTTCTTGGTTCGTTCGAAGCTTTGCATTATTGTTTTAGTACCCCTGATGATACGCCAGTATAGTTCTAACCATTTGCCATCTTTATGTAATTATAAATAATTATTATCAGCATATCAGACATAAAAAGGTGATATGCTCTGGTGTTATGACGAGTTCTCGAGTTGCTAGAGGTTGCAGACAACAGTTCTGGCATCCCTGACGATATTCCAGGATAGTTCTAACCATTCGCCATCTTCATATAATTATAAAAAATTATCATCAGCATATCAGACATACAAAGATGATATGCTATAGTTTTATGACCTGGGTTGTTCGAGGCTGTACACAATAGTTCTAGAACCCCTGATGATGCTGCAGCATAGTTCTAACCATTGGCCATCTTCACATAATTATAAAAAATGATCATCAGCATATCGTCCATGCTATGGTGATATCCTAGGATTTTTCGACAAGTTCTTGGTTCGTTCGGGGCTTTGCATTATTGTTTTAGTATCCCTGATGGTACTCCAGTATGTTCTAAACATTGGCATCTTCATATAATTATAAAAAATTATCATCAGCATATCAGACATACAAAGATGATATGCTATGGTGTTATGACGAGTTCTTGAGTTGCTAGAGGTTGCAGACAATAGTTCTGGCGTCCCTGACGATATTCCAGGATAGTTCTATAAGCTACTCTATAGTTGCTATAAGCTACGCGAAGTTGGCATATCATATTTTTAATATTCGTTTTTTTAATATTAAATGACAAGAACTATTGTTAAAATCTATCAGGAACTATAGAACTCGGTTGAATGCGACGGGAACTTCACTTTTTAGTTGATATGCTGATATGCTACGTGAAGTTGGCATATCATATTTTTAATATTCGTTTTTTTATATTAAATTGCCAGAACTATTGTTAAAATCTATCAGGAACTGTAGAACTCGGTTGGATGCAAATGGAACTCCACTTTTTAGTTGATATTCTGACAATTGATATGCCAACTTCACACACATGAAAAGAAGGTGGATCGAAAAAGGACCCGTCGTGCTTCAAAGAGTTAAAAGAAATTTCAACTCGTTTACTACCCACAAATCTGAAACGTCCTTACTAGTAAGAAAGAAGTAGCTAAGATTGCACGACATCCTTGTAACAGAGAAAAAGTGCCGCGTAGGCTGCACGCTCGTTATCACTATCCTTATCCACTTTGATATCAAAATCGTCCCGAATGTCAAGGTTTCGTAGACGATTCGGGAGAAAATATCACACCATTGCCTTGAAAGTGTAATATTCACAATCATCACACTGTCATCCTATAGTAACCGCAGTAGCCTCAGTCGACAAACCTACCCCACGAATAATTAGCGATATAATACTTCAAATGAAACATGTTATCCGTCATTTCAGATGTTAATGGTCAATCCGGTATACAAACTGCATTCAATATCACTAAAGTCTTCCCGTTTGTCTATATCTACATTTGAACCTCACGAACTCTGAGCTCTTGCATTTCTTGCACGAGCTCTTCAAGTTCGCGCATATTATCTGGTAAATCCCTTTCAGATGTAACAACGTACTCAGTGAAACTCAATATTTCTTACTCGAAACTAGATACACCGACTCGATATGATGTTCAGTCATTTTATCACTTTTTTATGTTAAACTGCGTTACATAACGAAAAAATTGGTAATGTTATTTATGTTGAATTAATGTTTTTTTTTTATTGAAGTTAGCACTTTTTTAATGTTAAATTTAATTTTTTTTAAATCAGGAAAGAGCTATAACAAAAATATTTAAAAATATTAGTGAAATTGAGAGGATCGGATTCCTTCAAATGAGAATTGCCATGGAATTACCCATATTTACAATTACCTGTATTTTGAAAAAGGTTAGCCTTTATGCTATACTATTGAAGCAGCGACCGTATGTATTGTTAACAATGATAACCTTTACGCCATTAGACTACTTTCAAAAAAATACACGTGTTTGTATATGGATTTGTCTGTAAAATTAGCTTTTTGGTGTATAAGCCTTACTACGTACTATTAGTCGCGATATGTCGATAAGAATAAGAAACTTATCTAATATTGGTTGCGAGATTTATGGAAAAGAACAAGGAGGTGATATACAAGTTTGTAGCTTGTATTTTACAAATGACACCAGTTTTTAATAACAATAGCCTAATTGTGTTTTTGATTGGAATGTTTGTCACAGGAATGCTAGTTGTGAGTCGAGGCGTCGGCCGTTGCATTTGTTGCAGAGTGCAGCGTGCCAATATTGATCGGAATGACTTTCTTCAGGAACGCTATCTTCACGGGAAACGTGACGAAAAACTCGAGCGTTATCAACTTAATGGAAATCGGTGAGTGAGAAATCACTAATTTCATGTTAACTGTAGAAGTCTGAAGCTGTAAAAATGTTTTAAACAGTTCGACTTAAAAATGAGGCATTCCCGCAGTTAATCCAGAGCACATGTGCCTGAATTATTCTGTACTTACATTAGTTTGCCTTAGTCTGTAATCAGAAAGAAAATGTTAATGTATTTATATTGCATGATAGTACGAAACATTGCGGAGTAATCGAGATTCCTTGCAATTTTTTTTTAGCCGGTATTAAATGTAAGTAATCCGAAGACAGTATTTTGTTGCACTTGCTTTGTAATGTTTGTCGAGGTCTACATGATGACAAAAATTTATGAGTCAATATGTCGTATTCATAAAGAAAAAGCTGTAAAAAAGAAAAGTTAGTAAAGAATAATTTTAAAGAGTTCTTTCTTAATCTATCGGGCATTCCTGGTCAACTAAGTAGATTATTTACTCTGACTTTTTCTGATTTGTCCCGATATTTGTTATGTTATTATACCTGTTAAAAGAAACACTCTGATTTTTTAAAGATTTTTCTGAAAATCCAAAAGAAACAAAATATACAATATACAAAAAATGTATAAACGTCAACATTTTTGCACAGAATTAAAAAATTGAAAAAAATTCAGTAAAGGAACGCATGAGATAACAACATTTTCAAAGCTGTACCAAAAATGTGCTTTTCATAAATTCGGTATAGTCTGGTTATTCGAGTACCAAGATTCCGAAAATTGTTGCTACATATTTTCAAACGAAAACTGGTATTAAAGCAGGTGAAATTGAATTTAAGGATAAACGCTTTAAGTTTAAGAAATGTATAACAATCAATTGACAGAAAAGTAACTCACTTTAGATAAGATTCTATGAGACATATTTTTTACGCAGTTTTTTTAGATTTCGTCGTTTTTTTTTAACTCGTCAACTTTGGTTAGTTAATCAGTTTCATTTAAGCTGATTCAATCAATTAGAATCGATATTTATAAAGATTTGTAAATGCGCAGTTTGTATGAAATAATATCGCTGACGGCAAAATGGTCGCTGAAAATTTAAATTAATTGTAAACAGTTTCAATCGCTGTCTAGAATACTGTCTAGAAGATTCCATAAAAATGAGTATAAGATAACAAAATGCTTTTAACCAGAGTAGTTTAATGAAAAACTAAAAAAACCAAAAAAATAAAAAAAACAACAGTGTTTTTTTGAGTAGATACATTAAAAATATTGGTACAAATCGGAAGGGGTCAGGATCAAAGGTTTACTGAGTTCACCAGGAATGTATCATATATATGAAATCATTTTTCTGATCACATACTATAATATAATCTAAATGCGGAATAATTCAGGATTGAATATAGTTGAATTGACTCGGAATACCTCATAATAGTGTTAAAAAAATGCTACGGTGGATAGTTTGGGAAAAGTTTGAATTCTCAGTGATGTCATTCGAATGAATACATTTAAAAAATGGTCGTGGTTTTCCTACATCTATATTTAGCGCGTCTGAACTCTCGAAGAATTATCAACATGTGGCTACCATTATTATCTTGAAAAAGAATTTACTACTTGTTTCGTCGTGCATTCACAACGTGCTGGATACTTACGTCGGAAAGCAGTTGTAAAGGAACTCTGCAGACATATGTCTTGCGTATTTAACGCGAGAATCTGCGTGGGTGGTTACGGAGTATACTTTGCTCGAAAGTATAGCAAATAAATAGACGAAGACGGGCGAGGAGAGACTGTGGTAATTCCCCATTGGCGATGGCTCAGCCGGCCAAACTAATTGATCGGATCGCCGGGCAGTGGAAAAGTTTTTGCATAAAGTGTATGTGGCTGACGAACCGAACGATCAAGTAACCAGATGTTGAAAGGGAACGTGTCCGAACAGCGATGAACGTCAATTCAGAGGGAAATAAAGAGAATTCTCGCGAACAATGCTTGAGACCCACTTTTATCTTGTCTGAAGTCCAGACATGTTTATAGTCTTTGATATAGGGAACATGTCTGAAGTTCAGACATGTTTTCTTTATCAATGTTCAGACTCCGAACATTGATAAAAGATCGCCTCGAATGTTGAATCTAGAGTGAAACAAAATGATTTCTCGGAAATTAAGCTTGGTACCCACTTTTCTATTTACGGGGTATTTTTTTGAACCCCAGCGAAAATTTAAAAGCGATGCAACGTAGAACTTGGCACATTGTTTCCTCACTATTTTTGAATTTTCACAAATTTACCTCTACGAGGAAGTACGTTGATCAATTTTGGCCTCATACAGGAAGCTTTGTAATAAAAATGAGTAAAAGAATTCTCTGAAATATTAACTCTGTTGGATTCTCACCAAATTAAGTATCAAACAATGGCACATTCTATTCAAGTTTTATGCAACAATTTGGATCAGTTGCTTTAACCGTTCTCGAGTTATAAAAAAAAGTCAAGTCATGTTGCACGCACACATGCTCCTAAAAATATCCACCCACTTCCGGTTTGTTTTTTTTATCTGAAACAAATAAAAATTAATCTATTAGAATAGAATAGAATAGAATATTTATTTTGTATCACAGGCAAGTGCCTATTAGAAAGGTATGTACATGAAGTGAGACAATAATATTATTCGTTTAGAGCGAACGCGCGCAGAATACAGCTTACTTTGATATATAAAAATAACTTGCGAGATGCATCGTTGTTCCTAATTCGAAGGACTTCCGGGTAGGTAGCACCTCTAAGAAATTGGTTTCTGTACGGGGCGTACGTCGGACATTCACATAGAAAATGTTTCATGGTTTCGTTTACATTTTGATTACAGATTAGGCATATTTCGTCTTCCTTGATTTTATAGGTAATATTCTTAATTTTAAAGACGAGTGTATTTCTACCGGACAATCTGATCAAGGCCTGATGTAGAAAACGTTACTCCTAAATATTTATATGATTTGACTATTTCCAGGGGAAGCCCATTGTACTTGATTTTTCGTTCTGTTTTTTTTCTACCTGCTTTTTTGAAGATTAATATCTTTGATTTATCCGTATTGACCTCGAGTTTGTTTTCTATGCAGTAAGCCTCTAATGTGTTTATTTTGTGTTGAACAATACATCGTCTACAAATAGCTTTTTGTAGAGGATTCGTACTTTCTTCCCTTGGCCATCTTCTCCATGTGCGAAAGCTGTGATTTTCTTGCGAATCTCTCTGTCTTTTGCTGTTTCTTCATTGTTTATGTATATTTTAGATCCTTTGAGTTTGTTTTTGTTCACCATTACTTCCTTTTTGTCTTCAACACAATCAAATTTTGCCAATATCAGAGCCGGTTTTTCTCGTTGGTTGATAAGGGAAGTTTCCTCGATATCGGACCGTACATTGAGCCTCGATTCAATGAAATGTGGGGTTTCCCGACGAAGATTCTTCCCAGAGAGTTCGAGACCACTAATGATAATATTTCTTTGTTTCTCTTCACGTTCTCTTCGGTCCTCTCTCCTTTCTAGGTTCAGGATTTTGGATTTTAGTAAGGCTATATCCGTATCTCATAGGGTAGCACTGGTGCGCATCTCTTCTTTGCCAGAGTGGGATTCTTCTAGGGCTTCTTTTAATGTTGTATTCTCTTCACGAAGTTCTCTTACCTCAGTTGTAAGTACGTCTACTTTGTCCATTAGTTTATTGAGAATTCGTGTGAATTCAGGTTCTGGGCCTGGTGAGACGCACTTGTCGTTTGTCGGAGGGTTATGTTTCCTGCCATTTATCTGCTTTTGGTTCCCATTTGGGGTGGGTTTGCTTGTTGATTTTTCAGGATTGTTATTCACTTTGAAAATGTCCGTGATTTTTGTGTTATCCTTTATACCTTTGGATCGGGTTGTTGGTTGACGGCCAGTCATTGTCTCGGCGTGGGTTGCCCTAATCTCACTTTCCCGGGAAATGCACACAACGGCACGATTTACGATTTTCGGTAAAAGTTTTTTGTAAAATCGGATGCGCGGGTGATTAGTCTAATTGCAGATATCGTTTTTAGGACCCAGAGAAATATATAATTTCTGTTAACAGCAAAATAAACACAGTCGTATCAATTCACGATGCGTGCGTGGCCAACCGCCATTTCGCAAAATTAATCTATTAATATAATAAAATAATCATATCAAGAATGTAAATAAATTACTTACCCAAAGAAAAGAAGTATCTACTGCTCACAAGCGTGAAGAAACTATATCGAAACCTGCAAAAAATAAGAAGATCAAAAATGACCACTAAAAAAACTTATATATATGTATATATATCTTCTTACCTGAATGAAGACACCTAAAAGATAGGAAAATAGAATTAAAAACAATCCCACACTTTACAAACACTCATACAACAAATAATATACTTACCATACACTGAATCCTTACTCCATAAACGCGACGCAAGATGGGCGAGCTCGGCGCCGAGACGGCCGCTTCCACTTACCTCCCATAGTACCAAAGTCTCCGCGGTGTGTCGCAGCGCGCTTAGCGCTCTCACAACCGTTCGGGCATCCCATCGAACTTATAAGACGCAAGCTAAAAGCTCGCAATCAGATGCGGTCCACTGTCAAGTGGCAGCATCAGGGAGACAACCCTAAACGGTTTACGCCCAACATAACTTACCGCAAGGTAAGAATATACATGCCAAAGGTATCAAAAGATATTGCCACCGCCCCGGGAGTTCTGCTGGAATAGTTGATATTCCCAACCCTATATCTTTTTAAAGCGCTTCTCGCATAAAAATAGTATAACTATCCTCGTCATTTATCTCAGTATATATAAAAATACATATTAATAAATTCATTTTTGTTTAATTCAATTAATTAATAAAAAATATACAGGGTGTCCCATTTTAATCTTACACCTGATTTATCTTGGAAAATAGGACTCCGATCGAAAAATGAGTCTTATGAAAGTTGTAGGGTTCAAAGGGGGACGTTTTTCTAGAAAAATAAATATGGTCCAAAATTCAAAATGGCGGAGATACGACGGCCGACATGTTTTTCTTAAATGGAACCATGACTTTTTTTTTCGACCAAAATGTTCGGCATATTAAACCTAACAACTTTTGTAGGAAACTTTTTTCGATAAAGTCCATAATTCATTTTTTTTAAGACCGTTTTAGCGTTATCCATGTACCACGAGGAGGTAAGGTCTTCAACATCCCATTTGTGTGTGCGTGTGCGTGGTCGTGTGCGTGGTCGTGTGCGTGCGCATGTGCGGACGTGTTGGTCGTTACAACAATCACAAGGATTAGGTTTCTGCGGCTCGTCACTTCCGCAGTATTTTTTGACTCCAAACCCTCCTGGTAAGTGTACTTTGAACTCTTCTCAAAGATGTTCAAAGATCCCACCATTCATGTTGAGACATGCCTGAACTCTCCTCTCAAAACTACCGACTGTTTGTAAGAGGACATCTCTTGGAATTGCGCGGCAGGCGACTGCTATCCTCTCTCTCATATCCTCTCTTGTGGTTGGACGTTGGCGGTAGACAACGTCTTTAAGGTAACCCCACAAGAAGAAATCGGGAGAGGTGAGATCAGGTGACCTTGGCGGCCAGTGGACAGGTCCATCTCGACCGATCCACCTTCCCCCGAAAGTTCTGTCCAGATGGTTCCTTACAATACGAGCCCAGTGAGCGGGTGCACCGTCTTGCTGGAACCACATCTGTTGACGTGTACCCAAATCAAGATTTTCTAGCAGAATATGCAATTCATTTTGCAGAAAATCAAGATAACGGGCTCCCGTCACATTTCCCTCAAAAAAGTGGGGTCCTATTATTTGGCCGTTAACAATGCCACACCAAACATTTAAACTCCACCGATGTTGGTGATCGAGCTGTCTCACCCAGTGTGGATTATGGTCAGACCAATATCGGAAGTTCCACCGATTCACCTGACCCCGGTTGTTGAATGTGGATTCATCACTGAACATGACGAACCTGAAGAAGTCTGGGGATCTCTCGATTTGCCTCAACGCCCACCTACAAAACTCGACCCTTCGCAACGGATCGGGATTCGGAGTGTCTTGGTGGAATTGTAGTCGGTACGGGTGGTGCCTTGTACTCCTCAACACTCGGTGGACTGTAGACCTGGGAATTCCTAGTTGCGCGGAGATCGCTCGAACGCTCAAGTGGGGATCGTTTGCTACCATGGCTAAAATAGCCATATTTCGAGCCGCATACGGGCCATCAAAATCATTATTGACGTCTTGGCGACGTCTACGATGGCGAGTTATGTGACCTGCCCTCGCTCTCTGTTCCAGCGTCCGAATTGTCTGCCGCGATAGGTGCCGACGATGCGGATATTCGCGACGATACAAATTTGCAGCGCGGAAATAATTGCCACGACATCTCCCCAAAATGAGGAGCATGTCGACAATCTCGTTCGGACTGAAATCTGACATCGTTAGATGTTTGTCGGTAAACTTTTACAGATGTACCGTCCAAAACGCGCGATCCACAAAAATCATTTCGAAGTGTCCGTGTGATGAATTTGTTATTTTTCATCAGTGACGAAGAAGACTTGTAATTCCAAAAATACTTTGCCTTCGACGAATTTTTTAGACATTGGATGTTAAAGTTTTTAACATGATGAATGGTGGAATCTTTGAACATGTTTGAGAAGAATTCAAAGTACACTTACAAGGACGGTTTGGAGTACAAAAATTTTGCCGAAGTGACGAGCCGCAGAGACCTAATTCTTGTAAGTGTTGTATGCACGCACACGCGCACGCGCGCACACGCACACACAAATGGGATGTTGAAGACTTTACCTCCTCGTGGTACATGGATAACGCTAAAACGGTCGTGGTACATGGATAACGCTAAAACGGTCTTAAAAAAAATGAATTATGGACTTTATCGAAAAAAGTTTCCTACAAAAGTTATTAGGTTTAATATGCCGAACATTTTGGTCGAAAAAAAAAAGTCATGGTTCCATTTAAGAAAAACATGTCGGCCGTCGTACCTCCGCCATTTTGAATTTTGGACCATATTTCTTTTTCTAGAAAAACGTCCCCCTTTGAACCCTACAACTTTCATGAGACTCATTTTTCGATCGGAGTCCTATTTTGCAAGATAAATCAGGTGTAAGATTAAAATGGGACACCCTGTATATCCACTAATTTTGTTACCCCCCATTTACTGCAAAGGGTATAACGGTATAAAGGGTATACGGGTATAAAAAGAAATAAATAAGCCTTCTACAAATCCGAGCTAAAATTCCTAAAAAAGTAAATAAATAAATTCCCGACCATAAAAAAATACTGAAATAGTAGTATTTTTTCACACATCCAAATCTCCATACAATAATTCAGACACTCCACCTATCACTCCATCAAAAAGCACAGACTCAGCATCACTCGAACCACACTTACCCATAAACTTACCAACATTCTCATATACACCAACAATTACTCCAATCACACCCACAATCACGCACATCATACCAACAAACTGAGACAACGAGTTTGATCTGCTTTATGAAGAAGAAGTTGGCCCGGGAAGCTGAAAAAACGCCCCGGACAAATCACCCGTCCCAGCCGTCCAGTCACGCTGCCCAGGGGTCTCCTACCACTGCAGGTGATCTCCGCCCCAAATCCCGGACGTCAACCAACTCCCGTCACCAAAAACATCAAACCCAAGACGAAGACTAATCTCCGTTCATCAACACCTTCGAAACCAATTAAGAAATTAATTATAACCTCTCCAAAAAACACCCCAAGAAACATCATCAATAATTTAACTCATTAAAAAAATCATATGTTTTCTTGCTGTTTTCATTGTCATACTATTAAATAAATCATCATTTACATAACCAAACTAACACCGATGTCCGGTTGTTTAATTTACGACAGTCATACGACTTTGAAAAAAATAATGAAAATGAAAAGGTCTATAAAATTTTAACTATATACTTTATCGATTTTGCCGTAACTCATTATCGAATATTGGGGCAGTAAACTTAAGTTGTATGCAAAAATGTATATCAGTTGCGTGAACCATTCTCAAGACACTTTCAAAAAGATTATGAGAATGCAAATTTCTACAAAATCTTAACTACTTCATCGATTTCGCCTACATTTAGTATTAAATATTGACACACTGTATTTAAGTTTTATGCAAAGTTTGAGATTAGTTACATAAACTGTTTTCGAGTTATAGCATTTTTTTAACATAACGTCTTGTCCCAAGTTTCAGCTCGATAGCTGGACATTTGAGTGAGAACAGATATTTTTGAAAATTTTAAAAAACCAATAAATTCGAAATGCTTCGACCGATGTTTATGAAAAGTATACCAAAGAAACATTTATTTGTGATGTATACGGCACAAAACCTTGAGACGGTTCGCTTTGAGCCACACAGACACGCACACGCACACACTTCTTCACAGGTTCTCTTCTTTGTATCATTGTATTTCGTGGCGTCTCCGTATGGCTCCGTAATTTTGCTTTCTCGAATGAACGGTTTATCGGCCTTTTAACGGATATTCGTCTCTTATGACTATTTAGAACAGTAGCCTAAACTGCTTTCATGTCATGGTGATCAAGTTGAAGGGGATTATATTGTCTCACCACATTCAGTTTACACGTATTAAACGTTGATTAATGGCACGAATTACATTCATATCCCCGAGATTTATTGGCAATTAAGGTCATCGAACAATTCGTCTAACACAATTTTATCGACTGTTTTCAAGCTATATTGTCGTCGTTATGATGTCACAATATTACTTCGAAATATCGAAGCCCATTGTTACCCTTTTATTTGTCGTCTGATTGCTTGTTTGAAAAGTGGTTACAATAAAATTCAAATTTGTCTCAAGTAGCGAAAACGTAATGCCTGTCGAGCGTGAAACAAAATTGAAACAAAATTGCTAAATTCTATGCCTCTTGGGTTAACGCAAGACATTTTTGAGTTTCCGATAAAAAGATTATCAAATTCGTAATATGCGCAAAAATTCGGATCCGTTTGAGACTTGTAACTCACCGGAAACCGCTTTAATTGTTCACATTGTATTAACCCCTCAAATTTGAAAAAGTTTGATTTTTTTTTAAATAAAAAAATTGTGTAACTACTAAAAAAATTGTTCTTTGTTTGTGGCATTTGAAGGATTGTAAAAAATGTTGAAAAATCAATAGTTGGACTCAACGGATCCAGAAAAATCAAGACATCATTTTGTCATTTCAAGATTTTCAACACAACACATACATCCTCAAGTGCAAATATATTTAGCCCGATCAGACTCACCGAATATCAACCACATTTGGGCAAGACATGGAACCGATACATTTTGCGCGTGATCAGAATTGCCGCAATCCAGGCGTAACTGTGATTGGTCTTATTACGATACAGCTTGACGAATCTGATCAACTTAATAACTGAGCACTAATTTATCGGATCACGACCCAACATCGCCAGAAAATTTCTGAATTTTTTTGAGAGATAAATTTGTATGTGACTTCTAGCTACTGGTACAATAGTTGTGTATATCTAATTTAAAGTGAAAATAATTCCATTAACTTAATATAAATTGTTGTTTCCTCATAGAGAAAGCTTTGTTTACGTAAACAAATTTTTTTTTGGGATTCTCATGTCATGATACTCAGAAAGGTCTAAAACTTTAAAAAAGTGGTTTAGAAAAAAATGATCTGCGTGTGTGTGTGTGTGTGTGTACGGATTTCCTTTTTAGTGCGCGCTAGCTCTCGCAATTTATGAGATATCGTAACGAAATTTGATACCCAACTTTACGATCATACAATAATCCATGGGATTGAATCTGGTTTGAATCGGTTAAAGAGTTCAAATTTTAAGACTTGCTCAAATATGCCGATAAACTAGTGTAGGCACCATGTACACAAACCTGCGAAGTAGAACCTTGAAAATTGCTCCCTTTTTATTATATATCTTTTATAATGTTTCCATTATGGGGAAGCCAAAATTGATCGAGATATTTCCTCATATAGATTGCTTTGTCAAAGGTATAAAACAACGAGAACGCAATTTCCAAGATTCTACTTTGCAGACACGTTTTAAATTATTTTTATGACCCCTTCTAATTGAACACCCGGATCTGACCCTGTTTAGGGCCATACCAGGCTCTGATACGGGCCTTATCAGAGCCTCATCAGGTTGTGATCCGGATACTTTATAGACAAATACTGATTTGGCCGGTTTATAGCCTGAAAAAATTTGTGTCCAATTTTATGGAGGCCACTGTTTCTCGTATGAATAAATATTTGCCCAACTCTATCTCGACGTACTGGTTACGGTTAGTGCGGAATTTATAAATCATATTCTTGAAGAATGAAAATATTTTTAAATAGTTTTTTTAATCGCTTTTTTCTTACCCGCTGACTTGAGATATTTATTTCTTAATTTGCAGACTTTTTTTGTCTTCTTAATTGCATTTACTACAGATATTATATGTGTTTAGCATGACAATATGGTTTTAAATAACCCCTCTATTAAACAGTTAAGTGACTGTTAATTCTTTATATATATGGAAGAAACCATGATTGAGTCAGTATTCTTATGTTTCTACATTCTCTCATTAACCGATAACCTCACGCAATCACGAAATTACGTGACTGCGTGACGTTCGTGCGATTGATTATTCAGTGAAGATTTTCGGTAGTTACTGCACGAACGTGATTTTTCATGTATGCGAAAACATTTTTAATGATTGGAACAAAAAACGGTTTCTTGTGTGCGCAGTTGAAAATCGTATAAATTCCCATTGTAATTTATGTATTTTAGTATAAATAAGCAAGAATATGTAGAGCAAGACTTTGTGTCCATTTTCCAAAAAAAATGTCATACCCTATAATGTATTTCAAAACCGATGGGATGCCGTACTGGTTAGTGTACTGGCCCGCACTCCAGAGAATCGCTAGATCGCGGGTTCGAATCCTGGTGCCGTAGTTTAGTCGAAAATAAAAAGATGGGCGCGATGAATCTTCAGATGTATACATGGGGTATACACAGGTATCACAGGTACACAGTTGTAACCCGCGTTTACATTCTCGACGAAACGTGACACAGCTCCGGTACTGTGAGGCGAACTGGAGACCGGGTATATCGGTATCGGTTTTCCGGAGTATTCTTATGCCCGTGGCAGAAATGCTATGGCAAATTCGATATAGAGAGGTAATTCGGATGTGACCCTCAGGAGGTGGGAGAGGGGGGGGGGGGGGACTGCTATACTGACCCTGTAATAAGTGGATTGCCTAAAGACGGGAGGAAATGCAAGTAAAAAACGAAAAAAAACTTGAAAAACAATTTTTTTGGCTGAACGAAAAAAATAGGGTTCACTTTTTGTGTACAGTTGGTCGATTACAGATGGAATCGGTCATATACAGCTCAAAATATTGTCACCCTATTATATGACATATCTAACTACTTAACGGGCGCGCCATCTACTAAACGAAAGCGACTGAAATTAATTCCTTAATATCTCCATCGAGGATAACGATGACCAATATGCCAGAAGGGATCGTGGAGGATGTGTCTTCTGTAAAATCAGTGTTTTTTTACTGACATTACTTTTAAATTACTTTTATTTTTACCATATAAATGCAATTGTGATGAAACAACGAAATAAACTTAGGTGGCAATTGACCCTCCGGTTTTGAAGATCGCTGATTGTGAATCAGAATCTAGAATTCAGAAATTCGTATAATGGCAAAGACAGTACGGAGGAAGGGAATGCAAAAAATGACTTGATGTGAATGATACCTGGTACTTGAGGAGATTTTGCAGTCGCTGATTAATAATGTAAGTTTTAAGTGTTAATTTGTATAGAGTCGAATCTTCAAATATATATTTGAAGATTCGCTCGTACCACAGCACTCATTTTCGGCTTGCGCAGCTGTGATACTCATTACCGGCTTATGCCGCCAACTTCACAGGTTTTATCGATAGTTCACTTTTTCGCACTTTTATCACAAAGTGAGAGTGCTTTTTGAAACAGATGCACAAAAAGTCCCGCTGTTCATGCCCGTAGTTCGCAGCAAAAGGGGCTCTTTCTAGTTAGGTACCTTGAGAAAATGAGAAAAACGTTTTTGCATTCGCAACCTAGCCCTCTCTATATTCACGCCCACTTTTAAAACCCTGGAGCGAAAAAGCTGCTTTTCCGCATGCTATCGTCACGCTACACGCATAAAAAGGAGACATTTTTGTGAAAACCTTTTTTTAGCAAGTGTGGGCTTGTAGCACGAGCCAAAGGTGAGTTCTACAATCGCACAAGCTAAATAAAGTTTTCCTTTTCAGCCCTGAATGAAATGTTTCAGTTCGACTTCAGGAAAATGAGGCTTTCGCAAGCGACAGCTTGCTGCAAAAGTAATGTATGATGCTCGCATGGAAAAACGGACTCCCAACGGCGGTTATGAAGTAGGCAGCATTCGCCTTTAGCTC
Organism: Perithous albicinctus; assembly: GCA_964016905.1. NCBI lineage: Eukaryota > Metazoa > Arthropoda > Insecta > Hymenoptera > Ichneumonidae > Perithous > Perithous albicinctus. The sequence continues at coordinate 20,321,529 of OZ024688.1, read as the reverse complement.
GTATGGTCAACTTCATCGAAAGTCATCATCTTCGTCGAAAGTCTTCTTTTTTCCTTGTATCACTATGCTGATACCAGGACGAAACAGTGAACTTTCAACTAAGATTGTGAAGTTGGCCGCACGATGCAGAAGTTATTAGTATTACAGTCTCGCGAGTCGAAGGCAATTGTTTGTCTGTGGTACGAGTTGAAGGCGAGTGATACCTGCTTCACAACCGCCATTGAGAGTCCGCTTTTCTGTACAAGTATCATATGATACTTTTCGTTACAAGGACGAAAAAACTTTTTCTGACGAGTGTGAGTTTGCAGCACAAGCCGAAGGCGAGTGTTGCAATCACACGAGTATCAAATAAAATTTTATTTTACATGGTGTATAAAAGTTGTTTAACGGACATGAAGCGTCCATGCGCGAAGTGTGCGTGAAACCGCGTTTCTCACAGCGAGTGACATAAAATAACTAGTGTGGTTTATGGTATGCGCAGTCTTTTTTCTGAAGTGAAACCAAAAAGTGTTACGCGCTATAGACACGAAAGGAGAGACTTTTTGTGCGTGTGTTACAAAAACTACTATTTTCTAACAAATACACAAAAATGCCATCTTTTTATGCCTAGAGTGCGGCAAAATCCTACGAAAAGTAACTATAATGTTAAAAAAAGTATCCGGGAAAGTAACTAAAGTGTTTCAGGTATGGGCATTATTTGTTTCTCATGCCTTACTAAAAAGCGCCATTTTCGCCACTTTGCAAGTACAGAAAGAAGGGCTTATTGTCCATATGTTACAAAAAGTACCATTATTATTTTAAGAGACAGTGATACAATCGTGGGAATGCCTTCGTCCAATGCTAAACGTCCATAAGGCTGTCTCTCTCGCACCGAACCTTGATTTTGGTTTTTCGGTACTCCTGAAAAAACGGTTTCAAGTTTCGGGAAGCCAGAAACTTAGTCCAATCCTTCCGCACATTCTCTCAAAATTTGAGCCAAATCTGACAAGTTATTTAAGAGAAAATAGTATTCCAAAATTTGAGGGTGGAGCTGGGGGATCGACGCTGCCTCTTAATCTCGTATGGAATTGTAACCGTTACATGTACGTGGAGTTGAAACGACAAAACTTGTTGTTGGCAGCTCGCAAGCGAACTCTTTTTAGTCAATTACTTTTTCAGTGATATATTATTATTCTGTGGTATTTTTTTAACAGCCTTAACGATTATTCGTATTGTGTCGTTGTGATGAATGAACAATAGTTATTTGTTTGGTAAGGTTGTAAAATAGTACATCTTGCTACAAGGGAGAAAGGTATGAGATTTTTGCCGAAATGAAAGTTTCATATAGAAATTCACACGAGGTAAACATGTACTCCTACCCATATAGAATACACTATGTTTCTTCTGATTTCGCAAAAAATAACCACATTTCTTGCTTGCATCAAGAACGCAAAAATTGCTCATTTTGCTTCCTCATAGAGGAAGCTTCGTTTTCGAGAAAAAAAAAATTTCCGTAGGTTTTTATGTCAGTATTTAGTGGTCCAAAACGTCGAGAAAAGTGGTCTAGAAAAAATGTCCAGATGTATGTATGTATGTATGTATGTGTGTGTCTGTGCGTGTGTATGTGGATTTGCGGAAAATATGATATATACAAAATGTTAAGATGCCTGCTCATCACCGTGGGACCGCTGACTCTGCGCTGATAAGGGCAGCGAAAGCAGTGCCTCAGTTTGAGGTGCATTTACTACGCAAGAAATTATATTCTTAGAGCAGCGTGAGACTGCTGACTAAAGTAAAAATTTATATCCAGTAGCGAAAATCGCTACTGGGTGTTTCGAAAGTTTTTTTTTTTAATAATTTTTTAATAATTTTTAGTACAACATTTTTATTATCGTAAATATGCCCGGACGTAACAATCAATACCACCATATTCATTGATAAAATGTTTGAGATCTATTCCAACAAATAATCGTATGTTACTCGTCGGTGGATTCGTTTCCGAAGATGGAAAGTGTATCGTTATAATTAATGAAAAAATGTGTCGAAAGCAATAATATTTCTGTTTTCTTGCAGTCGGGGGGCTTCGCCCATCTGAAACCCTCCACCGGGGCTCCGAATTGTTATTCGACGAATAGTTGTTCGACAAATTTTTGTTGACGAATTGCCTTTTCAACGAATTGTTGTTTGACGAATTTTCCGCGGACCGTGTATGTGATAGAGGGACTAAAATTCATATTGCTATAACTCGGGAACTACTCAACCGAATCATCTCAATTTTTTGTGCCATATACAGTCAAGTGTCTCATTGAGATATTTATCGATAAAGTAGTTCAAATTTTATAGAAATTCGCATTTTCGTAATTTTTTCGAAAATACTATAGCTCGAGAACGGTTCAAGTAACTGATCTTAGATTTAAACAGAGGGTGCCAATGCTTGATACTAAATTTGGGCGAAATCGATAGAGTACTTCAAATTTTATAGAAATTCGTATTTTCGTAATTTTTTTGAAAATGCTATAACTCGAGAGCGAAATAAACAACTGACCTAAAATATTGCATAAATCTTAAGAAGAGTGTTTCAATATTTGATACTGAATTTGGGTAACATCGATAAAACAGTTAAGATTTTACAGAAATTTGCATTTTCGTAATTTTTTTCAAACCATTTGTAAAGTCGAACCTTGCACATGCAAACCTTGCTTCATAATTTTTTTTGATCCGCCATCCACAAAGCTTCCTCTATCTGGAAGCTAAATTAAAAAACGTACTTTATCATAAAGGAGAGTTTGTGACAGGCAAAAAAAATGATGAAGCTATGTGCAAGGTTCGACTTTGCACCCTTTTTAACCAATGACGAGTACACATGCGTAATGCGGTTTTCATGACACTGGGTACAAAGTAATTGTTTTCCTCCCTAGGGAGTAATGGAACCGGCTTGGGCATGGGTGCGAGTTATTTGATAAAAATGAGCAATTTTGCGACCGCATTGCGCGTTTGTCTTTGCATAAAATGAGTTTCTCACGTAAAAATTATGAGCCGAGGATAAAGCCTAGGCAGTCCCGGATGGTGTTTGGGAAGTCCAGGGTGGACAATGGGGTTTGATCCGATCCCATTGTCCATCTTGGACTCCATCCTGGACTGCCCAGACTCGATAACGGATTCTCCCCTGCATTCCATCCTGGACTCCTCATCATTTCTACGCGGGTTTCTTTTAGCGGATTCGGGAGAAAAGGAAATTCTTGACGAGTGTAGTGTGTGTAGGATGGTGTGGCATTTGACACGAGTCAAGAATTTCCTTTTTCAATTGCTTCTTCCTCTCCTATTTGAATGAAAAAGCCGCATGCGCCAGGATCTTTTGGCGCGATTCTACGAACAGTGTCCTTTTAAGGTTAGATGGGAGGCACGAAAAATTGCGTTCTTTACGGAGGTGGTACAGAAAATATTATCAAGGCATAGCTGTAAAATATCTAAACTTTGAAGCTTGCGGGCACGTATACGATTATTTGAAAATGAATGTTACGTTTCGTCGTTGAAGAATCAGGACCGACGATAAAGCTCGTAACCGGTGAGCCACTCGATTCAGTTCGTGATTGAACGTTGCAGCGTCGTAACCGTTTGTCGCTGCTGGAGAGTTCGTTCGTCGCATATGACACGCGTGCCACAACAGTGGAAATCACAGCTCAACTCGTACTATATTAACATCGATAGTGCCATCGTGCCACACATAATATAACCCTTAAAACGTACAAAGACAAGTCGCTACCGGGCAGTTGACACTCTCTTTTTTTAATACGTATCCGAAGAGAAAGAAATTTATGTTCAAGTTCTAATGAAATTTTAATGCGGCGATAGTGATGTGTCGTACAGTTTTTATAGCATTGTATAGTATTAATCAATAATGTTGTGAGGTTAGCGAGTGATGTATTAACTGAGTGAAGTGCGAACAATTCGCGGAAACGGTTTACATTGTAGTTAAAGCACTTGACGGTTGTGCCTTCTTGTTCAGTTATTATACAGTCTTAACGTGCTCTATCCTCGAGTCGAGACTAATAGTGTCAAGGTCAAGGACCTGTGCTAACGAGCGCGCAGCAGCAGGTGCCGGAAACAGCGTTTCGATTGATACGCGTGGTAAGTCTCATATCTTATTTTACTTCTGACACCGGTTCCACTCATTGCACAGTGCTCTCTATAAATGGATAAATTCCCACGTACTCAGGAAAAGGCTTGTTTGGAACATCTAAAAATTTGGTTATATATGTTACCACGAAATATTTGGAAAGCCCAACCAAGTTATTGGTTAACATGGCCAAGTACTTAGTAACACAACCAATTACTTGGTTTAGTATAACAAATTGATCGTGGTGACATTTTTAACGAAGTTTTTGGTTATTCCATCCAAGCCTTTTCGATTTACCGACCGAAAAACTTGAAAAATAAAATCGATGACGAAGAAACATCCCGAAAAAAATCCTTTCCAAAAATAACTGCAAGCAAAATACCGAAAGAAAAAATAACTTAAACCATTTTAATCATTACGGATTCAAAGTATCTCATTCTCCACTCTAATTTATCAGCATAAATAATAACGTAATATACAATATATCAAATATAATAGCAAAACAATAATCATAATAAATATCGTCTGCTTTTTAATCGATATTTTATTATTATGCTATTTTATATATTATGTTATTATATTAACTAATAAATATCGTGAGTTTGTTAATGAGGGGTCTCGCTTCCCCCGAACCACCCGCCGGAGATTCGACCCTGAACCTCACAGGGAGCACCCGTTTTCCTCCCTGCTTATTTGATCCCCGGGCAAATGATTCCCAAAATTGAACCCGGTTAAATTTATTCCAACGTGAACTGATTCCAGTTGAATTACAGTCAACATAGTCAACTACTCCCGGCGTGAATTACACTGGTAGTTGAATGAAAGTAATTATAAGTTCAAGTGAATTGATTTTCATATCTGATTCAACTGTACGAAAGTGGCGTTACGAATCCTTATGCTTCGGTCAAACTACAACCGCTATTGATTTTAACTACATTCTGTTAAACCAACCAAATCCAAGATTCAGTTAATAGCTTTGTATCTGTTGATGAAAACTTGTGTATGGTTGAAACAATGAAAAATGGAGGTAGATCTCGGCTTTCGGATTTATCATTATTACTTCGATTTTTATCTGGACGACCTGGTGGCGATGCTGATTGAAGTCAGTGATTACCAGCTGGCTGTGAATCTTTCGCACTTTTTGAGTCGGCCAGTGTTTTATAACTTGTAAACTCACATACAGTAGAATCGAAGAAAAGATTGTTATGTAGTAAGTGGCAGGGTATCCGATCAGCTTGCGAGAAAATTAAAAAAAAAATTTTTAACTCCCAACTGTAAACATTGACTCTCATTAAAAACTGTATATACTGAAAAAAATGACTCACATAAACAAGTATATTGAAAAAATAATTAAATAATTCCTGACGCACTTAAATCTCAAGATGAACTCCCTCGAATGCAGTTTTTAATATTATAAATGTTATAAATATAGTCAAGCGGCGTATCACAAGGGAAGTATGTGATTATAAAAACCCTTTGGACTTTGTTTAAAATTATACGCCTCCCGACTATATTTATAATATTTATAATATTAAAAACTGATTCGTTGCAATTTCATTATTTTTTCAATATTTTTGTTTATGTGAGTCATTTTTTTCAATATATATTTCTTCTAATGAGAGTCAATTTTTGCAGTCGGGAGCTTTTTAAATTTAGATTTTTTAAATTTGATTTCATGCTTTTTAAAGTTTTTTTTTGGGTGCATATCTTATTGGGAGGAATCCGATTGGAACTAATTAAACAGACATAAAAAATCAATTGAAACCTATAGGAGCCTATTATGTTTCAACTGAAAATTTATACATTTGGTCGTTTTCTATCAGTTTCAATCGGATCTCCTAAGCAGGGTATGCAGGTGCAGAATTCAACCTGACTACGAACTATGTACCTTGTTTCTTTATTATTACAACCTTTCACAAAGTTACTTCTTTGAGAATGTATGGACATTTCCTGCCTTCTGGAAGAAGCACTATGCAATGCTCCACTTCACCTATCTTTTGAAGTGCAAAAGAAAACGTATTGTGGAGGCTTCGATAATGAGCACAATGGTATGATAAATAAAAAAAAACGATTATCATGAAGGGTGATATTTAGCGGCGCAGTGGCGTGAAGCAAGGTTTTTTTTTGTAAACATGCAATCGGTATAATATTTTAACCATTATTCTTTCTTATTTATTGTAATATTCTTACAAAGTAATAACATAATGTATAAATAAAAGAAAGTTAGCAAATATTCAAAGGATTACAGTTAAACAAAAAGCAATTGCGCCTTATAGAAATGCAGGTTGAGACTCGCGGGTGGTATTCAAGCACCAGAGATAAGAATATTGTTACGACCGAGCAAATAAGAAAGGCCACGATTTATAAAAGAATATTAGGGCGGAACTTTATTTGCAAATAGATGCGTTCGTTAGCTTTGAGGTCTCTGTCAAGACTGTTTGTCAATCTACGATCGTTATCAAGCGTCATTCAGTTCGTTGTCAGTTGTCTCATATGATGCCAGCGGATCAATTCTAATGCCGCTTTCACGTGTAATTCCATAAATAAGCATGTTACAAATACCGATTCCGTTACAATATCTACAAGCACTCTTCCGTGAGCACCCTGAAGTGAGCTACAAACTACCGTGAGTGCCCTGAAGTGAGCTACGAAAGTGATATTTCGATATATTCAAATAGGCTATTTGTAACAATTTGAAAAAAAAAAATCATTTATCTACGCGAATCGACAATTTATCACCTTAATTTATGAAAAAAGACATTGGGCGCTAGTCACAGAATCGACGTTCAAAATTTGGTTAATTAATTTTTTACCGTTTCCGAGAACATTGGCTTTAAAGAAATCGCTCAAATCAGCTGATCGCCGTGAAACGCATAACTTCCGTCTTTATGCCGGGGCAGGGGGGGTTGTTAAAAAGGTTCATCCATGGAGCCATCTAGCGGCGCCCAGTTTAATAGTCCAAGTACACTATATTAATCAAATCTATTGAACATGTATATTGTTCAGTCAAAGTATCGCGAGTTTGACTCAGTTGCCATCGGCGGCTGATAGGATTTTTTTTGGAGAGGATGAGCCAACCACTAAAAGATTTGAGTCAACCGAACATTTTATAGGTTTAAACTACACTGCAGTTGTTTCAAGGGTATACTACAGTTCCTTTAACCCATATCATTAGGCTATCATTGCTATAATTTTATTTAATGAAACAAGACGTGTGTTTCCCTCAGCCCCAATCGAATGTCCAACGATCTTTGAATCAACCCACGCTAGATTAATTCAACCCTAGCCGCGATTCGTACAACATTGTTCGTGGCTCACTTGAACAGTTAATCTAAAATGTTCAAATTCATATCGTATTTGATAAAAATAAATGCATTGTATTGTTGCAAACGATCTGTGTTTGTTTAATCGTAAGATTAATATATGAATATGATAATTATATTTACCATCATGTCACATATGTTCGATGGACGAAATTAAAAAATCGACACATTGTACAAGACTAAATAAAAATATAATTTTTTTTTCATCGTCAGCAGTTTTGCATTGCTGAGTAGTCAAATTCTGTGAACGCACTATTGTCATCCTCAGGATTATTCGTTCACGTAATCGTTTGTGTACGCAACATGTTGATTTCACCACCCTGAATGTTCATACACATTATTCTGTACTTTTTGTTGTTGTTGCGTGCGAAGATCGTAGACATATCAAGAGACGCGGTAGCACCTCAAGACAAGTACATATTTACCTACCTTGCCGACCGAACGACCAAGATGCTACAAGATTCTCTTACTGGTGTCATCACATTGTAGCCAACTTCTTTAAGGGTTATCTACCTTATGTATGTTATATTGTCAGAATAATTGTGTTTTCGAGATAATATATGTAGGTTTAAATGAACAGTTTATCTCAAAATGTTTCTTTTCAACCCAAACCGAGATGTGTTTAAAGATAATTTTATAGTCGTAAGTTGTTACCTGAGTTACAATTTTAACAACTTTTTTTACTCTACGACGCATATATGGGGCATTCCATACCGATTCGACCTCGGTCAGACCCTCAACCGTTCGCACTTGATCCACATTTTTTTATATTACTACTCCAACTGTAAGAGGCAATCAGAATTTTTATTAGATTTTTTTTAGACATTTGATATAATTACGATTATTTAAAACCAACATATTGATAGACCGGATTTAAAAATATGAACAAAATTCGCAAAAGTCCTGTATCTGATATCAATATTTTCAAGCTTTTACCCAAAGTGGGCCGGACCTCTCTTCTATTTTCTTTACGAATTTTTTTTCAATAAGCAGATCGAAAAAAGTTAGATGCGTAAAAACAATTTCACTGCAGTTTTTGAACACCTCTATATATGTTAGGACTTCGGAGAATTTTTCCAGATATTTTCGAAGTGATTTTTTATAATTTAAAAAATCGCTTTAAAAATGTCTGAAAAAATTCTTTAAAGTGAAACTAAATATATAGTTACTTTAAAGCCTTTTCTATGTTGAAAGATACATCTCGTTAATTACATCGAATAACCTTTTTTAATGTTTTAAATAATAGTACATTACGATACGAGTGCGGAAAAACTTTTTCTCACGAGTGTGAGGTTGCAGCACGAGCCGAAGGCGAGTGTTACAATCACACGAGCTGAGAACGAAGAAGAAACGAGCGTAAAACCGCGTTTCTCGCGCCGTGTGGCATAAATACATTTAGTGACTGCAGATTTAGTCAGACCAACAATTATTCTGTACAAAAAACGTACGTTGTAGTCAAATCATTCGTTGATTTAAACAATGGCGGTTTCAGAATGAGTAAGTTTTTTTCAATGAAGCGATCGTAATATTTGATGCAACGTAAAATATATTTTGTTGATGTAAGCCTACATTGGCCAAAATTAAACACTGAGAAAAGAAGGTTCCGTAGATGGTTCTACTTTGCAGCCATTCTTTCCATTTTTTTCAACATGTTAATTGCTTTCTTGAATCTCGACTAAATCGAAAATATGTTTATTAGAAAGCCGCGACACCTTTGGACATAAGTATTTACTTACTTACTTACTATATTTGTTTTTGCAAATGTTGCTTTTTTCTTCCTCATAAAAGAAGCTTTGTTTTCATGAAAAAAAAAAATAATGTTCGAGACTTTGAAAAAAAATGTCCGTAAGTGTGTGTGTGTGTGTGTGTGTGTGTGTGTGTGTGTGTCTGTGCAAGGCTTCAAAAATTCAGTCCCCTCTTACTCACTAACCGTTCGAGTGATTGGACTGAAATTTGGAACTTAAGTGAAGCAGTTATCCGTCTTTGAATGTTGCGGTTTTTAACAAAATATATGCAGCCATTCGGATTTTCTGTAATTTTGAAATTTTCGTTTTTTTAATGCTATAACTCGAGGACGGTTCAAGTAACTGATCTAAAATTTTGCAAAAAACTTAAATAGAATGTGTCATTGTTTGATACTGAATTTGGTGAGAATCCAACAAAGAGATCATATTTCAGAGAATGTTTTTTTTGTACCAAGTTTCCTCTATGAGAAAGTGAAAATTGATCAACATACTTCCTCATAGAGGTAGCTTTGTAAAAATAAAAAAAATAATGAGGAAGCAATGTCGCAAAGTTCTGCTTTACAACCTTTTTTTAAAAATGTATTAATTTAAAAAAATGAGATACTTGTAAAGTAAGGTTTTCAATTTATCAACACTTTGCAGGAATAAAAAAGGTATATAAAACATGGGATTAAAAGTTTGAACAAAATTCACAACACTCAGGACACTATTATCTATCACATCCTGAAGATACAATTTGATGGGAGACTATGAGGTCCACGAGTGTTCCGTTCATTTAAAGAATGACTTTAAAGGCTTCAGGTTTTTCTTTCAGATTTCTTCACTACTTTTTATAAGCATATGTGGTCGTTTATGTAAATGTGCTTCGCTCAAGTTTTTCACTCATTGTGTGTGTTTTTTGTTGTTTGGGTATACTAAAAATCTAAGTTGTTCAAAGTCCAAAGAATGAGATGCACGTTGTTGGTGGAAGGTTTTCTGGCTACTCGCCAAAATCTCATGAGTCCGTTAATTTTCATTACGTCTACGAGTCCGCGCGTAGGCGCTTCGAAAAACGTCTCTCAGTCCAATTCGATAGAGGGAGATAGAAAGAGCAGGGGGCCTGTCTTCGATGCTTCTGCTTCTTCAAGATATACCTACGCTTGTACTCTCGACTTTTCGAGCAGTCAGTCACGCGCCAAGCCACCGGTCTACGAGTATCGCCTTCCGTTTCATTTTTTTTTTTTTCTTATATTCATTTCGGTGCGTCACCTCTACGCGTAAAATCGCAACGCGTACCTTCGATTTCGTCATCGATTCATGAGTCCAGCTGACTCTTGATGTGACCGTCGCGTTATCGTGGCAAAATATCAAAGTGACGATATTACTTCTTCCTATATTATCTGAAACACGATGTGACGATAGTCACAGAACCGATTAACCTAAACCACAGTATACACGAGTAAGAACAAGATAATGGTTTAGTGTTTTTTTTTATTGATAATAACATCTGTTTATAAAAATATAAGATAAAAGTGTAATATAAAAGTTTGAAGACAAAAAAAAGTGAACTAGAGTTGACAAGTCTGCCATTTATCATCGTAAGGTATGTCTACATAAAGAGATAATAGTAAAAATTGAAAATACTAAAATGCGTACATGAGGTACAATACTAAACATATGTGGCACGTGTCTATTACCGGTGTGTGTAGCTATTAAAGTCGGCAGTTAAACATTTGTTTTCACTTGTTTTTTTTCCTAACATAAATCCGGTTGTTGGTTGAAAACTTGAACAGCGCAAAAGCAAATTTCGATTTTCTAAATCTCAGATTGTATCGCACCTGAAAACTGCTTTTTCTCTTAGTGTAACGTTGACTTTGAACTTTTCGCGAAGGTGCTTATGTAATTGGGATAGGTGTACACTGGTATATATACATACAAATATATATAGAAATTTACTCACACAGACACACAAGAGTCGTTGACGGGTTTAAGCTTTACGTAAGAAAACCCATCGAAGCTTGTTTTTCATTCCACGATTGCTGAATTATTGACTTAAATAGAGTGTGAATAAGCTATTCCGTGTTAAAACGATTGCGCACACTTTACCATTTGTGATAATTAACGGAAGCTCACTGATTATGACAATTATACAATAGACAAATTAGCCTGGTCATCTAAAAATCAAGAAAATTAAATGGTATGGCAATTGCACATATAAAAGTTCTTCGTATAAAAGTATCTAAGCTCATTGAGGCAAATTTTTAAATATTTTGCCCTTGTAGTAGACATCGGGCTTCGCCATATTCACCAAATTGATATTGCAAGGACAATTTTTTTTGTGAGAAGACTCTGTACTGTCTGCGAATAGGAATTTTTATTTCAAGGTCTTTCGCAGAAGATGTTCCCACTGTTGTTGTAAGTTTTTCCATGTGGAGTAATTTGCTTTACTAAATTTCTTTGCAAGTTTGCCGCTGCTCTGTTTTGCCCACGAACAGTTTGTAAAGTTTAATCTAACGGGATTAAAACTGCATTACAGTGTTGGAAAGGCCACTTAACAAAATGTGGTCAAAATATTTACATCTTATCGATAAAGGATATTTAGGAAAATTAGAAATTGAAAATAAATTCCGAACAGAAAGAGGATAATTATAAACTAGGAAGATCTGTACGTATTATAATTTATTGCCAAAACAGTCTATCCGAAAATGAATTTTCGATAGCCATTATGAAAAACATAAGAATTGCTGTTTTTACAGATGTGGATGAAAATGATATATAATGCTGAATAGAAATATCAGTATAAATAGTGAACGTATGTAACGCTGGGAAGAAATAATAGTGATTTCAATAAATTCATTCTCAATATTCAAATATTTATTTGCGCATTAAGTTTTGGTGGATTTGGTTTCCACTTTGCAGAGGTTTTCATAATCATGTCATTTACCATTCCTACTGCCGGATTTTATACTTTCAATAAGGTATTAAAATTACAGTCAGGTATAGTTGCCAAAATTGGGATAACTTTTTTTTTATTTGACATTAGTTATCTAAAAAAATTCTTCTTGATCGCAATTTTTGCCAATACGAAAGTAGGTATTGTATACAGGACTTTGAACTACACTCTCAAGCTGCTCCAAGCCTGTGTGCGGCGAAATGTGCTGCGCAAGGGGGGTTTTTTTTTTAGACTTGTGCCTTTTTTGCCTTACATTTGAATATTCCAGCAAATAATATATAAAATGAATTAAAATCTACATAGGAACTAAGCAATTTAAAAATACTGTCCAATTTATGTGAAAATTACTTGACACGGGTGCAAACATCCAGTCACTATTGCCTCCCCTTAAACAAACCTTGAGTCGGTATCATTTAAAAAGTACAGTAAAATAATAATTAAAAAAAAAAAACATTGTCTTTTCGAAGCTCGGCCATAGGAGAGATGGCAAACAAATTTACCTCGTCCTTCCGTGTTACGACCTGGCGATAATGTCACAATTGAAACGAAGCCAGGGCCGTCTCCCGAACTGACCGAGCAACACCGTGAGGCTGACGCTCGACGTTGCGACCTCACGAGATAAATTTAGCGTTCGTCTCGCCCCTCAGAACGTGCGCGTGCCGCGCTTCGCCACATGAGAGAAATGAAATTTACCGAGCAAAGTTCTCCGACGATTACATACGACCAAAGATACGTGAAATACACGCGAGAGAACACAAGGCAAAGAGTTGGTGGGGGCTGTAGACGACTGACGAGAGGAGAAAGGAGTCAAACTGCTGAGCGAGATCCAGCAAGTTGATATGTCTGCTATCAGTCACGTCATCCTACAGCCTTACCTGGATCCTTATTTTCATTGGTTGAATTTGTAGGCGTTGACTCGTTCAGCCACTCGATTGGTGGAATTACCTCTTGGCTCCGGGGGCTCGATCATACAACCGTTGTCGGAGAATGTGCTGACGTCACGTGACTCACGACGGCAAGAGAGTATTGCCGCAATTGAGATCGTTGATTCTATGTCCTTCTTAAGCAATTATTCATTTTTTAAATGCCTCGGGACTGCTGACTTGATATGAGGCATTCCTGGTCAATCCAACAACTTCCAGACCTCACGTGCCTCAATTATTCTGCACTTTAAGTGTGTCGTAGTTCGCGGGTAGAAAAAATTCTTCATTTATTTACATTGCACGATAGTACGACACTGTGCTGACTGCTGGCGACTGAAACTTTTGGACAATTTTTTCGTCTCAATATCTCGAAAACGGCTGATCGGTAGACTAAATTTTATTTTAAAAAACTACTTTTTGAGTATTTATCGAGGGCCACATGAAAAAAAAACAAAAAAATATACTTCGATTTCGAAAAAATATACATTAGTCGATATCGCGTACAGTAGAACCTCGATTATCAGAATGTCGACCAAACGAAGCCCAATTATCCGAACGTTGACGCGTAATACATTGTAGCTCGCTGCGTTATTCCAAGAACCGTGCGAGTTTGCGCGCATTCAAGTGGGTTTTGCGTCTCTCAGTCCGCTCGCATTCTGGCTTTCACGAGCAGTAACAATTTGCTCTACACAGCTCGGTGATAAACGTGACGTTAGGATAAATTCCTAAAACTTTTTTCCAATGCATAATGGTCTTAATGGCGAGCTCTGCGACTAATAAGTGTAAGCGCAAAGTTCTAACGCTGAACAAAATATCCGCGCAGCAGCCGTTTGGAAATTGAAAAAATAGACGATTTTATTACGCAGAAACAATAAAACAATTGTTGATTGTTAAGATATACATTTAATATATATTTCGATGTTTAATATATATTTTGTTGTTTAATATATATTTCGAAGTTTAATCTGATTATTGGCCAACAACGGTGCCTGTTGTTGGTAATAATTTTCAAAAATATGTTCAAATTTTATTTAACTTTGCAGTTTTCGAAAAATGTCTGTACGCCCTCTAGATGCCGCAAATTATTAGCTATTGAGCTAAAGAATTTCGTTACAAATTAAGTTATGATAAATGAGAATCGGTATTGAATTTGGAATGAATCGCTAGCAAATAGGTTCGATTTTTATCGGATTACTCACGAGCTCACGTAAAATCTCACCAAACCAACTGAAATTTTCTACAGATGAAAAATAAAATTAAGCACTGCTTCGTACCAAATTTGGTGATGATCGGTAAAACAATTCAAATATTACGTGAGTTTGAAATTTTCAAAAAATTAAAATTTTTTTATAGCTCAGGTCAAATGACAATCAGTAGATTGGAACTTTTTTTAAATGAAATTTGGTGACAATCGGTAAATGGGTTCGAATTTTGGAGTACTGTAATTTTTTCATTTTAACAGTTTATAGTTATAGATACCATAAAGCGTACTAGGGCGAGAAAGCTAAAATTGATAAATAAGCTTCTTCGTTGAGGTGGTTTTGTGAAAAAGTCGAAATTAGTGAGGCAACAATGTGCAAAGTTCTACCTTGCAACTTTCTTTAGCACATTATATTTTTGCCAAAATTCGTCAAAGCTTTTTTCTTTTACTTTTTTTTTTTTTTCTAAAAGTTTTATAATTTTCATTATTTTACTCGTCTTCATAAAAATGGTAAATTTTGCAGGGGAAAGGAGCAATTACATTAGAGAATAAATCGTTGCATTTGATCGAAAAAACAAACAATAAAGAAAGTCAGTATCAGCCAGACGACTAACACCCAGTTATTCATCCGGTCACTGGACGGGCAGGCACACCGTTGATATATGTCTACTAGCTTTTTAGTTCAATATTTATTGTGCCTGACAACAAAATTCCGTTCTCATTATCCGAACTTTTGATTATCTGTTTGTTTTATTGATTACTGTATAGTAAAGGAAAACGAGAATTAAACATTAAAATCGATCTTTCATCGATTATGACGTTTTATTAAAATTTACAAATAACTTTATCCGAATTGTACGAATTGTTTTTTTACACAAGATAACGTCTTGCTCCGGATCGAAAATTTCAATTTGTAGATAATATAAGATCTATTAAATTAAAAAAGCGTAAAAGAAATAACAAATTTAATGTCCAGTTACCTGAAAAATCTGTTTATAGCTTTCGTTATATATTCTAGTAGGATTTTGTATTCATTTTCATTCGACTGCGGAGATAGCGTGTTAATAAAAAATAAATTTTTAAGTGTTGTTCCCAAATCCATATTTCCTGTAGTTCCACTATTCCGTAAAGAAATGCTCAATTGAGCGTAAAGTGTATTGTGTATATGGAGATTTATGAAACAGACAAAAGTGGTGAAATATCGTCGACTTGAACAGTGATTAAAAAAAATATAGTTTTCATTAATCAATTACAACTTTACTATATTTTCAATGTTAGAAAATGAAAGAAGATAAATCGTGAAAAATACAATCAGGATACATTTTACCAACGACTATGTTTTTATAGAGAATATTTGGACTATAGGCTCCCTCGTGAATTTGCGTACAGTTTTAGAAATGTAGTATATTCATTATTTATCTTGGCAACCGAGTGCAATTGAACACTTAGCTCTAATTGAGTACACAACAATAACTGCATGCTATTTTTTGAACTACCAGTCATCACATGTTCATTTAATTTAATTTATTTTTCGTTACTGTCTACAAAGTGGAATTCTCCATCAGTGGTGTGACGTTATCGTGTGATAAAATCGATGGAATTTGAAACAAAGTTTGTAAATCCTAAAATATCTCATCATTGATCATCGATTTTTATGTTTAATATTCGTTTTTCTTTACGGATAGGTGATATCGAACTAATCATTTCTTACTTTCTTATCAAATACAGAGTGTCTAGAAGAGAAAGTATTGCAATGCAAAAAAAAAATCGAGTGTGTGTTGGATAGAAAAAAAAACACATTCACTCATTTCTGTCTGTCTGTCTGTGGCGTTCGAAAGCGCAATAACTATTTAATGAAACTGGAGATTGCACCGAAATTCTTTGTGCATCTTCTACTATAATGTGTAGTCTGGTATTGAAATTGAAAACAAGCCATCCATTGTTAGTACCTAATGTTAAAAGTAAAATAAAAAAAATCAAATCAACTCACAGCCGGTTAGGATTTTAAACAAAAGAAAATTCGAATTTGATTTTGTTTAAAATATTAAACGGCTCTGAGTCTACTTGATTACAGTTTTTGATACCGACTGCGCTTGTGACCGTCGGAATGAGAATGAGTTGCATCGCCATAATAAAAATGTGTAATACTACTTAAGCGTTAGCTGATTTAAAATTATGTTGTTCAAATGAATATTGAATTGAAATTGTCGATTATTTGTGTTGTTCTAGTATTGTGAGCTGGCAGTTGGTAAATAATAACTGTAGTGTATACGTTGCGTCTATTAGCGACCATTGTATTATGATGGAAATTTGGCAAATCGTAACTCGGGTCTGAGACAGTTGCCGAAGATTCCGGCGTTATCGACTTTCCTATATAGGATAATCTCTAACTATTTGGAATACTAAATTTTTGTCCACTCTAATTGCTTCACCGATTCGTAAATTGATGAAGCAATCAGAATCGACGATTTTTTAACAATTAAAAATAATCGTGAAAAAATATCGCCACAGCCCGGGATCGAACGGGGAACTCCAGAATTCTAGTCTGGTGCGTTACCACTTTCCTACCGTGGCAAAAATAAAGTAGGGTGGACAAAAATGTAGTATTCCAAATAGTTAGAGATTATCGTATATAGGAAAGATTCCGTGTTAAGGAGACCGAAAAAGTTGTTCGGAAATCTTCGTGCGTCGTCTAAATATTTAGTTGTTTTGAAGCCTCCCGTAGTTTGAAAAACAACAAAAAATCACCTGCACTCTTCACAGACATCGCTAAAGCATTCGACAGTGTGTGGCACAAGGGGCTTCTCTTCAAACTGAAAAGTCTCGACTGTCCACAGTATCTCCCGTTTATTGTGAAAAGCTACCTCGAAGCACGCTCTTTAAGGGTTAAAATCGAATCACAAACATCCACAACGTTTAGTCCACAGCAAGGAGTCCCCCAAGGCTCCCCACTCTCACCTTTCTTGTACAATATATACTGTAACGACATTTACAACCATAGATTCCTGGAAAGAAACTATATATATCTCACCGAGGCAAATAAAAATTTCATAGATCAAGATTTCGATGAAATCTCTTTATATAATTCAATACAGTTTTTTCTCTCGATGCGTCTTTTTGCCCATTGGGCACCAACTGTATTAAGATTTGGATCAAGAACTGTGCTCTACTACACGAAATTCAAGAATATGTTAAAAATGATATAATACGATAACGCTTTTGGGGTGAGGCAAAAGTGTGGGTGACTCAAGAAGATCCATGTGAAACAGCTATATTGCGTATTACATATCCCCAGCAGACATTCCAGCTCAATTCCCTTAATTTTTATTAATTGCGATTGAAGCGTAACGGAACGACGCCAGAGGGGCTCGAACCAAACTGGCTTCCGGATTGGTCAACACAGATTGACCAACGTGACGTCAAATCTCCGCTCATGACGATGGGGAAATGGTTGTTGCATAATTTCGACCAATTATATCAATGTCCCGCGTACTCCAGCTAATTAGTAATTGTATCGTAGCCTCTTTATTGTCGGTTGGCACGGAATACAATCGGTGAGAATCGGACGTCTGATTCATCATCCCAATTGAATATCGTGGGCGCGTGCGAGCCCGCACGATCAAAAATTAGATTTTTGGACAGGCGCCAGTGTGATTTCTCCTCTCTCGGTATTGTGAACATCTGACACATTGGTAGCCCAACTGCTCGGGGGTTAACATTCTCATATTTTTATCGTTTCTTGGTTCAAGTTTAAGGGGATCCAGTCATCTGAAAAACTTACGAGACAATATTTTTCATTGATGATACCTTACTTTTTTTTTAACTTTTGCATTTGAATCTGATAAATTACACATCAGGCACTATAATATGGTCTGTAATATAACATTTTTCACTTGTAGTAGTTTTCCAGTCAAACCAGGCAATAGGCTTTAGCTTGCGATATTTTTCTTGGTTTGTGAGGGAGTGCATTCCGTTGTAAACATAGGGAATTTCATTTTATGCCTTTTCGGCAAAGCTATACATTTAAATATCTATACAAATCTTTATTTATTAACATCTCACGAAATAATGAGTTACTATTAATCCAATTTCAACTTCATTTTGAAATGTTAAATAAGACGTCAAACACTAAAACCTGCTCACTGGTTTTATCTGATTTCTACGACTAGCAGAGCAAAAAATAGCTTTTCAGAAATGACTGTAAATGATTGTCATAGAGTTATTTCCTTATTGACTAATCTTTCATGGCTCGTGTGATCTAATATTTTTTCCTGTTTTATCACAAAATAAGGAACTCATTCCCACCTAAAAAAAGTTAAAAAAAAAAAAAACATTTTTTTTAGTAGAATTAATTTTATTGCAATAAGTTTGAAATATAAAAATAAAATAGTACATTACGATACCAGTGCGATAAAACTTTTTTAGATGAGTGTGTGAGTTTGCAGTACGAGCCGAGGGAGAGTGTTGCAACCAAAAGTATTAAGGAGACGTTTTTCGCACGCGTATCGTACAAAAATTTACTTCACAAGGTATGAAATAGGGCTTTTTACGCACCAAGTGAAATAAAATATATTTGGAGATTGAAATTACTCTTTTTTTGCCCGTTATTCGCAAACCCTCCTCTATGTACGTTGATCAATTTTAGTTTCCTCATAGAGTAAGCTTTCTGGATGGCGAGCGAATGAAATGAGGAAACAATATACAAGTTTCTATGTACTTTGGAATCTTTTTTGTTACTATTTGAATAACGCAGTCGTTGATTTGTAGTCAGATGATAGGGTGGGTTAGAAGCCACGCATTTGTAAAGATGTTATATCAGTTGCTTGAACCGTTCTCGAGCATTTTCAGAAAAAAAAAAAAAAAATGAAAGTGTGTATTTCTATAAAATATGAATTACTTAAAAAATTTGGGTGGTTGTATTGTTGCGGAACGTCGTATATGTATTAAGGTAAACGCCTGAAAGTTAACAATTTTTTCGTTGTCTGGTAACCCTTGAGTATCTTTGTTTTAAGCGAAGAATGAACTGGACATTTCAATAGACTTTTCAAAAAAACATTTAGGCATTTTGCACGGCCATCAAGGGATAAATAGGAGCTTCCATAATTTCCTCTGTTTTATTTATTATTTAGTAACCCCTGAGTGTCGAATTGGTAGAAAAAAAATTAAACGCAACATTTTTTTCCGACTAGAAAAACCTTCCATTTAAGGACCACTTTAGAGGTTATCGACAATAAATAATTTCACCACTTAATATTCTTAGAAAACTCCTGGATATAAAACAAATTGAAGTTTATTCTTTTGCGCTTCCTCATAGAGGAAGTTTTGCTTTCATGAAACAGTTGTTTTTCGTGATTTTCATGTCAGGATACTCAATATGATTCAAACCGTCGAGAAAAGTGGTTGAAAAGAAATGTTAGTATGTAGGTGTGTGCGTGGGCAGGGTTTCGCAAATTCGATTGCCTTTCAGTAGCCGTTAGACCGATCGAACTGAAATTTGGCACGAAAGTGAGGTAATTATCCCTCTTTGAATGTTGAGATTTTTGACAAAAAATAAGCAGCCATTCAGATGTTATGTAATTTTGAATTTTTTTAAAACGGGGCACAATCACTCTGACTTTCATCATAGTTTTAGCTAAATAGCGATTTAGCTAAATAAATTTTCATAACTGAAGTATTGAATTTCGACAAGATCGGTAAAGTGGTGAAAATTTTTCACGATTTTGAATTTTTCAATTTTCTTTAGTTGTAACTTCCGAAAATATTGGAAGAAGGAGTTAATATTTCTTGTACATATCAAATAACATTAAGAACTGTCAACATAACATTTTATCAAAATCAATAAAAAGCTTGAAATTTTATTTTAGATTCAAGTTAAGAATCTTGATATTGCTATTCTTTATACAGAAAAAGGATTTTACATTACTAATCACTTCAGCAATACAGTTACAATTTGGTACGCAAAATAAAACAGTGAAAACTTGTTACCTATTGCAATTTCTCTTAAAATATATGTGAACCGATCACAGTTCTATTAAAACTTTGGAACAGAGCTTGACAAAAATACAGAAGAATTGGCCCCTGAAATATACAAAAAAAAGGTTGCAAAGAAGCTTCCGAATAATTTTTCATGTTGCACAAAGCTGATGAAAAGTTGTTAGAGGAAGCCAAAATTGATCAACATACTTCGGCATAGAAGTTGCTTTGTAAAAATTCGAAAATAATGCGAAAGCAATGTGCAAAGTTCTACTTTGCAGCCTTTTTAACATTTTTTTCAGACGAAAAAAATTATTTTGAATACGATATTTCATGGTATGAATTTTTTTGTTTCGAAGTGAAATAAACCGTATATTGTATACTATTTCTGGCGGAAAATTAGTAGTGCGAAAGCCCTCTTTGTTTATCACTCCGAACATTCAGTGATGATAGATTTTCGAAATTTTCCTTATTCGCTAAACACAGCAAATCGATTCTTCTTAATTTTCTTAGTTTTCGTTTCGTTTATCTTGTGTTTTTCGATAAATATTTATTATTTATCCATTCAGAGAAAACGTGCAATTTGTTTTCATTTGAAATTACATATTTTATCTGCGAAACGTTGATACTCAGGACGGCTTGATAAACGAATATGCACATTTTAAATGCACATATATAGTAAGCTTAATACGCATATTTTTTTTTTTTCATTTAGGGACATAATATGCATATTTAAGAAATAATTCGTGATCCTTCTTTTTCAATGTTGGATGTGAATATTCGAATGATTTAAATATTCCTTAACCTTCTTTTTAATGTTCAACATACTATATTGCGACTATAATCTCCGATGATGCTTGGAGATACATAAAACGTGACCTTGTCTAATAACAGAATCTTTGAGACTCCAATGAAATTGATCGAATCTATTGCAAAATTATCTAGCACGCCCAAATCGCAAATATTTATTTAATAGAATCATTGACGCAATATTATATTGCCGTTGCGATTAGATTGAGGCGAGTGCGAACCGGTTTTAACGTTCGCGTACGCTGCTTTCTCGGCACACACGTCGACAATGCGGACTTTTGAGTCTCAGCTGGTGTTGGTGGATGACGTTTAAAGTGTAAAAAGAGATTCTCCGAAGTGACTGATGGGAATCGCTGGGAGCGCCGTTGGCTTACGTGACGCTCGTCATACGTCATGAAAGCTACGGGCTAAAGACCCAACGACTCAAGATCGGACCTAAAATTACTCATACGATATCGAGAGTTAAATTTCGTCATGATTTTGCAGAATTCTCTTATCACTTTTGAGATATGATCGCGTACCCCCGCGCCCTTTTCCTACCTAAGATTATTGTCGGTACAAAGAAAATACAAGGAATTGTACGAAAAATATGTTGATAATTAGAAAGGTATGTCGAAAATGATTTTCTTTTTATTTTGACACTCCTGACGCCCCATACTTTAATATTCGACCCAACGAAAGTTTTGGCTCGAGGTGAGTGCCGTAAACATTTTTTTAGAAGTCGCTCAACAGGGTTTTATAATTGCCATAGGAATATCGTGAGAAACTTTTTTGTTTACTAAGATAATTATAACTTTGCCAAAAGTAAGTGTATGGCAGTTGTTGATGGTTCATTTCTGAGTGGAGACATTACGATATTCATAAATAATTACGATGTACTCATGTACAGGGCCATTTACGTAGAATGAATTTATAATAAAAGCTAAAACAGGGTAATGACTGAAATTGACGTGTCATACCAATTACTTGGAAATTGACCCACAAATGCGAGCAATTACGGTGGTACTGTAAGTATTCTAAGCGTTCATATACAAACCGCATGGCATAGCAATCCATTTTTCATATTCCATTAAAAATGTGTACTAATTCAGAATAAAACAGTCTTCTAGCTGTACAAAAAAGAATTTGTTTAAAATTTCTAATTTTACTTTATAAAATATTCTTCTGTCAGTTTTAAAAAGAATCGCTTGTGACAAACCTTTTTTGTCATTGCTCTGAAAAAAAAAAAATAGTGGATTCGGAAAGTTCACAACGTTGGTCACTTTACTAGTATAACAAAAAAATCCGTCAAATGCAAGAGATTTTTTAATTAAAATAACAGTTGAATGAACGTTCCTATAGTGTTGCGTGACTAGCTTCGCGCAACGAGCCGAATTATAATCAGCTGTATTCCCGGTCCAAATCCTGGCGAAGTGTTTTCACAATTCGTTGAAGGTGTTAGAATCAAAGACGCGCTCCGCGTGCTTACCTACGTCATATGTTACATATACATTTAATTACACAATATTATTAAATTTGTGTGCCTCCGCCGCAGCATCTGCCACTACGTGCATTATAAACAAAAATTTCATGAAATTTAATGTACATGTACTAGAAGTTTATCTGCATAAAATGGTACATTTGATCACACAAGTGTGATTTACAATTAATATACCGTATATTGAAAATCTTTAAAGTACTTTAATTTCAATAATGTACTTTGATTTACATCATAATTGTACATTAAATTTAATATGCCAGTGTATGCATAAAAACTTGCAATCACGGACATTAATTTATAAATTTTCATAGGAGCGTTACCTATATTTCTGCAGCTGCCTCTACCTCTCTGCCACGTTACTTATCCGCCTTTCTCTAATCGCAACCAACCTTCAAAACTGGCGCGATCGAGAACTGTCAATGTACAATAACACGACTACAGCTGCTCGTGGGTTAGCACGAGGTTCAGGTAACCCGACAGCCAATCAGAGAACGAATAACCCAACAATACTTATATCGAAAATGCGAGATACTTTACCCACTAATTTTCTAAGCAAGAGAAAAGTAGTTAATTCTTATGGATACATCAATAAAAAATTGGTTGCAAAGTCGTACCTTGGTGCTTGCATCCTCATTTTTTTGGCATGTCACAAACTCTCCTCTATGATAAAGTACGTTCTTTAGTTTTGGCTTCCTGGAGAAAGCTTTGTGGATGGGAGATAAAAAAAATGATGAAGCAAGGTTCGCATATGCAAGATTCGACTTTGCAATTGTTTTGAAAAAAAAAAAACGAAAATGCAAATTTCTATAAAATCTGAACTACTTTATCGATTTTTCCCACATTCGGTATCAAATATTGAAACACTCTTTTTAAGATTTATGCAAAATTTTAGATCAGTTGCTCATTCCGTTCTCGAGTTATAGGATGTTGAAAAAAAATTCGAAAATGCAAATTTCTATAAAATTTGATCTACATTATAAATTTCGCCCAAATTCAATACCAGACATCGCACCACCCCGATAAAGTTTTATGCTAAGTTTCAGCCTGATAGCTGGATTTTTGTTCGAGTTCTAGTGTCCACAGACATTTTAAAAAATGTTAAAAATTCCATAAAATTAAAATACTTCAATCGGTTTTTATAAAGTGGATACTAATAAGACTCTTAACCGTCCTTAACCGTCCATACATCGTCTCCGATAGAGACGACATGTAACACATCATCTTGATACGGAAAAATCTTTTGTATTTGATGAATTTTTTTTCCTTGAACTGGTAAAATGACAAAAAGAATTTACAGAATTTACTTTCTGAAGAAGAAATAAAATAAAAAATGTAACACGAAACTTAATTTTTTAAACAATTTCTTATTTATACTTTTTTTTTAAATACTAAAACACGTTTTAAATATAATATAAAGCACGGATTGCTATGCTATGCAGTCTGTACGAATACTTGATATAAACATCAGTATTACTACCGTAATTATTCACTTTGGTGGGTTAATATTGAATTAATTGGTGTCACATGTCAACATCAGCCACTGCCCTGAATTAGATCGTTTATTAAATTCATCCTGCACAAATGATGCTACAAATGGATGCTGCATAAATTTTCCTATATAGTTTAATGTAGTAGTAGTAGTAGTATTTATTAGCCATTCTTGCCATTACGGCTTTAGAATTTTTTACATAGGTTGCACATAGTTCTGCATATATTTCTTTCTTTCTTAAATTATAATAGCACTCTTATTTCTCTCAACATATTTACATTCTTTGGTTCCACCTCACTCATGCTCCATACTTCTTTCCTCATTCTTCCACTCACTCACTCATTCCTCTTAATTTATATTCTTCTCTCTTTTCTCTCTTGTCGCTTTTTCAAATTGCCTGCAATACTCGCATAAGCTGGGGTTAACACCTCCCTTCAGAATTACGTTCCACTTATTTTGCCCCTGGCTATTTCCGAATAGCGACTCGATTTTATTCTTTAATTCTTCCGACACTTTCTTCTCGAACTCTGCGCAATGTCTTATGTGATCTAGATTTTCTTTCTCCTGCCAGCACAGTCCACACCTTTCATCCTCATAACCCTTATTCCCTGCCCTGCCCATATTCCCGCACCTCATCCTGGCCCACTGTTCTTTGTCTCTTCCACTGACACCTTCCGGTTGCCAGTATTCCCGGAGTTCTGCCTTGTCTATTCGTTCCTTGTACTCGGGGTATAGTTTAATGTCTTTCAGTTAAAATAAGCCATCAGCGACTACCGCACACTTCTTTTCGGCAAAATTATAATTATTTCCGTAACAAAACCCAGATATTCCATCATATGGGAATTATAAAATCCTCTGCACGGAGAAGAGACTCGAATAACTAAAAACTTGGTTTAAAATGTTACCACGATCAACTTGGCAAGCCAAACTCAGTAATTGGTTAACAGAATCACTTTTCTTTTCGTTAGCAAGTACTTGGTGAACCTTGGTAAACCTTGCTTGCTGGGGCGAAAGCATTCCTAGGTCAATGCTGGGGTAACTCTCGAATGATCACACTGATCCAACGCTTGGTTCTCAATCTCAATGGCAATCGCCACTGTGCTAATTGCCCATGAAGGGTAATTGAACCTGGTCGATGATTCGCACAAAGCTCGATGCAGAGGTTGCCGACATTGGCATACAAGATTGACCCGAGTATTGGATAATAAGTGCGGCTTGATATTGCTTGATCTGTAGTTAGCCCTATGATGGTTTATAAAATCGGCCAAGCGTTGGTTTAAATATTCGGTTGATAACCGGTCGGTACTGGTTACCGATATTCAGCAAACGTTAAAAAAAAATGTTTGCAAATAATGTTTATATCAGCCTGGACAAAATTTCGATGCTTTTTTATTATTCTGGATTTTTACCGTAACATGTTGGAGATACTGAAATAATTTTTTAGTTCGGTGATAGGTAGGAACCTGCGATTTGCATTTTATAGTCCACAATCTTAACTACACGGCTGCGCTAGTGTTGAAACACACACAGTTACACAATATCTATATTGGTTGCTCATCGGCTTACATATTCTTCTACTAACTATATTTCTGTATCGCACCCTCAGATTATTGATTTAAATTTTATTTTGTAAAAGTTTGATTCGTACTTAAATTATTAACTTGAAAGAAGCGTCGGCTGAATTCTGGCATACTGCATGTTCAGGACTATGTCGGATCTTAATTGTATTCCAAACTGTCAACCGCGATCAATTGGCACAGTGTCTGTAGTACAGTTTGCTATTCCTTAATCACTAATGCGCCCAAATTGACTGATTAAAGTCCGACAACTAAATGATATGCTAGCGATCGGAGCCAGCTTTCTCAAACTATATATTAGTACCTATACCCGGCGACTGAACAACAATCGACGCGTCAAGTCTCGGTCAAGCATTGGTCGCAGAGTCGACGGTCGTCACTCCGACGTTGGTCCGAGCATTGGCCGTTTCGGTTTAATCGGCAAAACCTACATTTTGGCTGTCGCTAGTGGCAACGTCCGGTCGACTGAGGTTAGACCAGAGTTCTTCGCCAAAACAGAGCCACGTTCGGTTTCAGAAGTGATCCAGTGTCGAGACGATTCTTAATATTAACATCATTAACCATATAAATGCATATATCTGTATATCTATATAATGATGTTCATTTTTTCCCCGGTATTTGAAGGTGCATCCGAGCTGAGTCGTTCATGAAAATCACCGTTAGATGGCTTTCAAATGCATGTTTTAGGAAAGAAAAATAAGATTAAAATGGTTTAAAAAAAGATATTTTGCTATCCCAAGCTTAGCCGAGAATAGGTGTGAAGCGCCTGATCGCTAACAAAATGGGTGGGAAACGCTTCGTGGAGAACGACAAGAAAATATTTTAAGATGTAAAAAAAGGGTTAAAGCGTTCGTTCAGAGCGTTTGAAATGTTCCATGTCGATAAAAATTGGCATTTAACAAACCGATAAATCGTTATTTTGTTACTTTCATTTCAATATCCAATCGAAACGTAGATCAGGTTTCAAAAATCAAATCGATATATTAATATTTAGAGGTCGCTGAAGAGCTCTACATTTTTGAGCCTGCATCGAATATCATCAATTCCTTTTTCTTCATTTATTTTCTTAACTAGGATTTTATTAATTTCATGTAACAAGAATGTTTGTACAAAGACGTTATTCTGAGATCAGTAATATGTAAAAAATGTAGATTTTTCGGGAAGAGGAACCGACTCAAAACTTCAGAGCTCTTAAGTCACTTGTAAATATCAATTTTTTTTTTTGAGTGATCTCAAAAGCGTTTCTTATTAACATTCACGATACTCATTTTATGCCTATACGAACTCAGTTCCTGAGGATGATGAGTGAAGAACAAAATCATTGAGTATTTTGGACCATCCTAATATATAATATCACATAAATCACATATATATAAAATATATATCTGAATTTTATGTCTCTTGACTATATTTATAATACGAAAACTGCAACAAGAGTAACAAGGACCACGAAAATCGCTTTGTGAAAATCTTTTCAATAAGCTAGGTTATGGAGGCTGTTTCATTGAGACTAAGGATTCGAATGTCGAACTCGATTCACGTGGAATAAGGATCTTATCCAATTTCGAATAAATCTACCTACATATCTACAACTACAATTCAATAAAAAAAAAATCGCCGCCTTAAGTAGGAGTGCGTTTGATTTGTAAGGACTCTAGTTGTCATTTCTGTCAATTTTAGTCTCATATCATTTTTTTTTCTCTTATAAGAGCTATTTTTCTTCCGTTTAAAATGAATTAATAACAGCAACTTTTGTGGGACATGGGTTCATAATTATTTGATTGGGCTCATAAATGACACACATTTTTTTGTCAATTGGGAGCAATTTGCTGGGTGAGAGATACAAAAATCGAATTTTCGTGAAGTAAGGATTACCCTAATATGTATATAGAAGATCTAATTTTTATACGTTTGCACTTAACGTAAAAAGGGGGAATCACAGCGACTAAGGTATATCTTTTTTTGTGGATGAAAATCGCTTTATGTGTGTGATAAGTCGGTCATGAATGGGAACTTTATTGAGTTATATTTCAAAATAGCAATAAAATGAATAACATCAATGGAACATTACTTATCTTTTCATCGAATATAGAGAACACTGCTTTGATCCGCATTAACGGGTAAATCATTTATCGGTTTGACATAGATAAAAAGACATTTATTAATTTTGAAGATGTGAATGAAAGCCTGTTAAGAAATATCCAAATTCCATCGGTTTCTATCGAAAACCATACTTAAAAAAAATTATTTAAAGAATAATAAGAAATACTTATGCATTTAAGGCTTCGAATAGAAGTCATGAAATAAAATGTAATGTAATAAAGAAGACTTGATGATAGTTGAAGGTAATTTAACGGTCGTCGGTATAAGTAATTCCTTGTTAAAGCATTGATATTTTTAAAAATCAACAAGGTATATAGCAATAAACATCGATAAAAATTTGATAAATTAGATGTTATTCACCTGTATAAACAAACAGCAAAAAAGAGATTGTCGAAATAATCATCGAGGGTAGCGAAATTAGGGCGATTGACATTGCCTGACGACCGCTGTTCTTCCATTCTAGTCTCTACAAGTGATTCACGGGGTGTAAGGCTGGTCTAGTCAATTTCGTAGAGATACACACGAACATAGACAACGGGTGATGCAATTTTGTGCATCTGTGTAACTTCCAACGGTCAATATCTGCCAATAAAATGTCTCCTAATCTCGTTTATCAATAGTGACTTTTTGTCTACGGTTCATTGACGGTGAATAAAGAAACGCATGAGTACAATATTTGATTTATTCCAGGAAGTTGCATGACGATAAAATATCCATCAGACCGAGATAGATTGACGCACGCAATGACGTGATACATCGGACATGCGTTCGGGCGATGAAATATATATAACCCAAATACAGTTTTGAGCGGGCGACCTTCTTTGCCGATTGTTAAAGCAAAAGTACAATCGCGAACTCGCGCACTATAGTCTTACTTCTGGATGGTAAACTAAATTTTGTCTCCCTTCGCTGATGATCATCATGAGATTTACATCGGTGCGAGTAACTTGCCGACTGCGATATCTGCTTTATTTTCGCTTTGAAAAAATCTATAGGCATAGCTGGCAATGCTCTTTAAATGCATTCAGTTTAATCAAACGATTATTTCAGTCCTCGAAGTGCCGGAATACTAAAACACAATAAGTAAAAGGGATAGTATTAAAATAATATGAGTATAGTATTGAAAATCCAAGTATTTGGAGTATGGAGTGTTGTCTCCCATGAGGTTAAACCCAAGTCTCCCATGAGGTAATATTTATTTATCTCATTTTATGAAAGGTCTGTCGATAAAGAATCTTATAGTCGTAAATATTCTGTGTGAAATTTATTGAGAGAAAGGAAACTTTACAATTATTCGGACACGGGAGGGGAGGGGTTAGCGCTGGAGGCAAAGCTCCCCACTCTACTGTATTATTAATATCAAAATAATTACAAATAAAACTCATGGGATAACCATCCAAAGGTGTAAATCTAAAAATCGATAGTTACCCACATTTTATGAATAGGTTTGTATTTTTTATACTGTGGGAACCTGATGTTACGACAGTATAAAAAAGGTCAACCGGTGATCAGCATTCAAAACAAAGTCAAGGCTTTTTTTTAGTTTTGCTTCGTCATAGAGGACGCTTTGTTTTCGTGAATTTTTTTTATTTTCATGCGTGCATAATCAGAAGTGTGCTTTCCGAAAAATCAATCACTTCTCAACTCTATGAGGAAGCATGTTGATCAATTTTCACTTCCTCATAGAGGAAGCTTTGTCAAAGATACAAAATAATGAGGAAGCAATTTGCAAGGTTCTACTTTGCAGGCTTGTTTACATACTGTGTACATCAGCTGCATTTAAAACGCCAAAACAAAATCAACAAATGGGTTTAATTTTTTTTTTTAACTTTTCGAATTGAATACTAAATATGAACGCTTTGATGGATTCTCACGAAATTCAGTATGAAACACATTCTATTCAAGTAGCATGCAAAATTTTGGATCAGCTGCTTGAAACGTTGTCGAGTTATGTTATTAAAAAACAAAAAAAAAAATTCAAAAATAAAGTAATTATTCGTAACTTTTTTGCCTTTCTCGATGTTTTAGATTATTTCAAGTATGTTGACATTAAGATATCGAGATTTTTTTTTGCGAAAGCAAAGATTCCTCTGGGCGGAAGAAATGCAATAATTTTGTAATGTCGAAATATGTAATCCAATATCCCAGAAATGTCGACTAATGCTGAATACTCCCTAAGGGAGTGTTGAGCGTAAGATTTGATTGAAATCGATAAAAGGGTTTATTAGATTGAATTTCAAAATGTTGATGCTGCTATTGTTTTGAACAATTAAAGCCGCCATTGCTATTCATACATTAAAAATCACTTGAACAATACTGCTACAATCTGGTACGCAAGTAAAACAAGAAAAAGTTGTTATCCATTGCATTTTTTTGTTAAAATATATGCAATCTTTTCTATAAAAAATAGGTCAAAATCTTGTCAAAAATTCGTAAGAACTTCTCCGTCAATGTATAAATAAGATGCAAATTAGAACCTTACTTGTTGCGTCGTTATTCGCTGCCTCTATGAGGAAGTTAAAATGGCTCAACAGATATCCTCATACAGAAGGCTGTGTGGGCGATAGATTGAAAGAATGAGGAAACTACATGCACAGCTCTAGTTTCTAACTATTTGCTTTCTCATAAAGGAAGCTCTGTTTCCATGAATTTGTTTGTTCCAGGAAAGTGTTTTATACAGAAAAAATGTCTGTGTTAGTGTATGTGCGGACTTTATTAGTATTTTCACGCCATAACTGTTTAAACTATGAATATATCTTGCTAAAATGTTCTACACGAATTGACTAACATTAAACTATGATTGGTGTTGAGTTTGTCATGAATCGTTCGAGTGGTTTCAATTTTATGAGAGTTTCAATGTTTTTTGCTTCCTCGCAAAGAAAACTTTGATGTTGCGAACATTTTACTTTCCGAGATTTTCATCTCAAGATATTCAAAGTGCTCTAACACGTCGATAAAACTGGCGATCGCAATTTTTAAGATATAGGGCCAAACACTTAGGATTAAATAAGAAGCATCAGGAACCCTTTAAAGGGTTCAAATTTCATAGAACTTTGAATTTATTGAAGAAAGTTTGATTTAATGTTGGAGAAACAAAGAATAAATCAAATGGTACGAATTATTCATTTTACCACTTTAACCTTTAGTGAACATGTGCCTGTTGAACGAAAAACTGATTAATCGAACTCCAAATAAATGAAAGCCGAAAAATGATCATAACTTGGTATAGAGTTGGACACGGTTACAAATAAGTAATGAAGTAACTTTATCACATAACAGAGCTATGTTCTCTCCTTTACAGGGAAGCCAGAAATTACAAAACTTGACCTATCATAACTGAATTTTTAATGAATAAAAGATAACAGAGGGAAAGCTATTTCGCAATTTCAATTGGCACCTTTTTCTTTGTAATGTCAGTAAAAACTCTAACTTTTGTCCAAGGAATGCCACCTGTGAATAATTTCGATTTCGCTCTGGAAAAATGAAAACATTGCTGTCGCAAACGAATTAAGAAAATTGTACATTTTGCTTCCTCATTATTTTTGAATTTTTATAAAGCTTCCTCTGCGAAAAAGTATATTGATCAATTTTGGATTGCTCATAAAGGATAATTTCTAAAACAAAATAAAAAATTCTCTAAAATATGAACTCTTTGTTCCATTCTCACCAAATTCACTATCAAATAACCACACATTCTATTAATGTTTGATGCGAAATTTTGGATCAATTGCTTGAGCCGTTCTTGAGTTGCAGGGCTTTTAAAAGAATGCCGAAACTGCAAATTTCTATAAAATCTTAAGTATTTTATCGATTTTTCCTCAATTCAGTATCAAAAATTGACATTCTATTAAACTTTTATGCAAAAATTTAGACCAGCTGCTTGAACCGTTATCGAGTTAAGGCATGTTAAAAAAAATTATCTAAATTTCTAAATTCAATATCATACAACATTAAATGTACCCGCACTAGGTTAGTCCAGAAAAAATCGTACTTTTTTAAAATTCTGTTTGGCACCCTCTGGGAGTCTTTACTTTGGTGAAAGGAGGAAATTGAATTTTTTTCAGAATTTTGAAAATATATTTAGAGGTGTCCCATGGCCATTTAAAAGGGCGGTGGGAGGTTCGACGGGACAGTCAGCTATTGGAAATAATGATTGAAAAAATTCACATTCGTGAGTTTTCGAAGCCATACCCCCACACAGACACATCTTTTTTACTTTTTTTTTATCCCCATGTCCAAATATAAATTTAACCTTAAAAGAAAAGCTCACCAAACATTTTTATTTGACACAGTCAATTGATGCATTGTAGTTACGTAAAGATCATTGTCCATTTTTTCACGGGGAACTTGAAACTTTTATTCGGTAACATTTTACTTAGTTCTGAGACGAAAACATCGTGGTAAATATATTTGCTCTGGCTCTCAAAATGTAGGAGTTAGGCACGGATTAAGATTTTTTCTCAATTTCCTCATTTTCTTTGAAACCCATGTAATTGAATATGATGGGAGACGAATTAATACAAAACAGAAAGTAAAGAATGACCCACTCTGTTAGTAAGCATTACATCTACATAATAGTTATACAGGGAGTTCGCGAGGAAACAGGACAGGCAAATGCACTTGCGCGTCAAAACGACGACGGTTATCAATCACGCTGCATGTAGAACAAGCTATCGGGCCCACAGGAGCGACCGGAGACCGATCGCCGCTCGGTTGAGGCGCACTGCCGGTCTTAGGCCGTATATAGCCTATCAGGTTGCCCAATTCTTGCGCAGCCGCATTGGCCTGTCCTGTTTCCTCGCGAACTCCCTGTATATGAAATTTATATGACCAATACATTGACTGTATGTAAAACAATGTTAGGTTGGCATGCAATTGATATATAAAAAACATGCGAGGCAAATATACGATGGTTACATAAAAATGATGCAGAAAATATATGCACTATACAAAGTAATGAATGCCGGCATATGTTTTTAATATAAAAAGTACAGATCTTATTTATACGACGTTTATGTAACACTTATATCTGAAATATATGTATTGTATGCCGAAGTGTGTATGCGCTATATACTCAGAATATATATACCACTTATAAAACGTTTTGACATTTCACTGGCTCCGTACATAGCATATATGTGGCATATATTTAACATTGATAAATTTTCATAAGGTATATTTGGTGTGTCATGGTATTTTTTTGGTATGGTCCCTATTAAGCTTGTTTGCATCGCTCGGTAGATGGCACCGCGAGTTTCGTCCGTGTATCATTGACGAGCCATAGCTAGAGCGCCAGTCGTTTAGAATTTAAAATACTCCGGATGACCCTAATCTGAGGGATAATTAATTAACTGGACAGTGTCTCCAGTGGTCCCGGTGTACCACGACGTTACCGAGTCGCCATCTACCGAGCGATTAAGTCAAGCTAAATAGACATTTATTTTAGAAACTTTGCAGATTTTCCAAGCAAATAGATCATTTCCGCTATAGTAAAAACAAATTGTGGATATTGCCTGCTGAAGTTAAAAAAACTCTATAGATATTCCCGCAACGAACTGAAATGGAAATAAAAAGTACAGACGAAATTATAAAAGTTATATGTGTTGTTTAAGACGGATTATCATTTAGAGGAATGGTTTTAGACGAATTTTCCGGAAATCCAGTGAGACACACTGAGACCGGAATCAAGGGGTTAAGCGCCTGGGCCCCTCTAACCATACCCCCCTTTCAAAAAGTTGATGTGTCGAGATATCTCCCAAATATGAAAATATCGCATGTCAACTTTATGTCAAACTTGATGTAATAAGTTTTGCGTGATAATCGAGATTAGCGAGAGATGAAACTTCTTGTGTCTTCTGTCTGTCTCTCCCTGATAATCTGTCGACGAGTTTTACTACGCTTTGAAACTAATATATGAGTGATATCGCGCGTCTTCTTCTTTACCACCGCTGACCTTGGCATTAGCCGTGCTTCTACACGATGCACTCATGTCCATCTGCTCATCTTTATATGTTATGTCCAACGGGTAACAATCATTATACATACACACACACACACATATATATATATATACGCATTTATCAATTAAAAATTGTTGGATATATAATCGAAAGGAAAAAGAAATAAAGTAAAGATGAAACCGCCTGAAGCCAGACATCTAGTGTATCACTATAACCAGAACCGTGAATGTTGAGATTCCTCGATAATTCGAATTCTCGGATTACATTCGCATTGAATTATTTACTTTTTTTAAGTACACACTGAAATACATTAATATAAATTGGATATCTAATGGATATTCAACAATTCAACCGGTTTCTCTTTACCGGATATTTATCGCTCGAGCGATCGATCGATCGTTATAACCCGACAATATATTGTACTTGTATGCAGAATTTGTACTGGCAATGTAAGAAAACTTGGCTATTCTTGTGTTTTAAACGAGAAACAAAATCTTGTTACTTGAACGTTGAGTATGTAGAGTTGGGACGTCAACGCTGATCACCGTTGCGCGCCCGCGCGTTAATTGCACACGACCGTCTCACACTGCGTGAAGAGTTGCATAAGAGTCTCATTATCCACCGGTAATGTACAATCTACCGATAGCAAAATTCTCGTGTGTTAACAATGCCAATACTTTGCAGTTTTCGTCTCGGCTCGTATCTATTCTCATTCTTCATTTGTCTGTAGACTGATACCTGCGCACTGCGCAAAATTTGTGTAGTCGCACAGGCCAGAGAATTACAATCAGTTAATGTAAATTTAAGATTTTTTTAGGACCTTTATGGGAGTGCATATCACGCGAAATACACCGACAGAATATGAATGTTTTATGGAAGAGTCGAAAGAGGGATTTGAGTGGTTTACTCTTAAACCAAGCGTATTACGACGTGTATTCTTCCATATCCTTTAACATTGTGACTCGTTTTAATTTTTCCTATCCTTGCCATGTAAAAAAACACGCTTTAAGAGTGTAAAAAGGCGGTACAACGTTCAAGGATAGAAAACACACTTCGCAACATGCTTGGTGTTCAGAGTGTTATTATGTGAAATTCATTTGCGAATAAGAAAAACTAACAGTCGAATTTCCCATCATGAGTTCGACCTTATAACTTGTTGTTTCACATTTTTTTATAAGCTTTAGTACAAACTTTTAATAGAAACCTGACGAGTACACATATACTTTGATGAATATTCCAACGGATCTTTCACTGTTTTACTTGAGTGCCAAATTTTAACTACATTTTTCAAGTGATTCTTAATGTGTTCACATTGAGAATCATTCATTTTTGGAAACAACAGCAATATCTAAGTTTTTAAATACAATCTATAGTGTAATATTCAAACCCCTTTATCGATTTTCTTCAAATATTATACCAAATATTCCTTAACGGTATTAGTTATGTACACAACATTTTATCTCATTGTTTTATTATTTTCGGAATGTATAGCTATGAGAAGTTGAAAAATTGGATACTCTTTAAGGAAGATCAAATTCAATACCAATCAACTTCGAACGTATCTGCACTCATAAGAAGGACTATTTGGTACAGTAGCCAATGTTTTACGGAAGTTGCCGCGATCACGCCTTTTTTTTTAAATCATGATCTAAATGTCTACATACGTTTTGTTAAATATTACAACAATCAAAGCGGAGTAACTGCTTCAGTTGTGCGCTTAAAATTCAGCTTAATTCCTTGAACGGTTTTTGAGTGATAAGTAATTGAATTTTTGAAGCCCTGCATATATATATATACGGACAGTTTTTTTCTAATTTGCTGTTCTCGACATACATTTTTCGTCATGAAAACTTTAAAAGATTAAAATCTAAAGTTAATGTATATTGGTGTTCAGGACATTCAGAAACAGGTCGAAAAATTAGAACGAGGTGGGCGTCCAGAATTGAAAATATTCCAAGTTAAATATGTCCTTTTTAACATGGCTTCTTATGACAAACGGGGGTAATAAGCACTATTTCCATCTATTTCATATATTAATACTGAAGATAATTAAAAGAAAATAGTGAAAGCGACAGACTGATTCCTGCTAAATCGAGTAAAAAAAGAAAAAAGCATACATTACCGCAAAAACACGACAAAACGTTATGTTGAAATAAACCGATACGTACGATTTTCAGCTGTCCTTATAACAGACCGAAGAAACAAGGTAATGCGGACGAATCCTTCAACGAATTTGTCCAGAGCGGGAAGTTAAATTTAAAAAAAAAAGTCGAGCTATTATCATGTTGTTGTTGTTGTAATTTCAGTGCATATAGAAAAAATAAACTGCTCTTGTCTTGTTAGTTTTATCACTGTATTTAACACGGAAGATGATATTCTTACCGGAAATGTTTGATACAACATTCCGGATGAAAAATATAAATCGAATCAGAGGTCCGAGGTCCGAGCGAACGCTCGGCACGCGACCAGCTTCGTTATTCCTTGCCAAAATTAGCTTGACACGATGATCAAACGAATGACTTTGCTCGTTGTAATTCGTAAAAAAAAATATAAATAAGTGGCATTGTTTTTTCGCATCCCACACATTCGCAAAAGGAAAAGCTAAGAGCAATATGTGATTGTTATTTTCTTGTCGATTGTAAGAAAGTTTTTAATAGTGCGTTAGTTAACTAGAGTGGCCCGTAGAAGCCTCCTTAAGCCCTTTTTCATGAAGAATACACCGATAATTATTCTCATTAATGGATGTTTTAAACTCGAAAAAGCGGTTTGTCCATGTGCCATTACATGTCTGACATAAACGTGTGTGTTATTATCTATACGCTGTTATGGATGTGAGTGTGTATTGGGTGATGCTCCTTTATCGCTCTCTGCAATTCCCGAACCCTTCATGTGCGACCCATTTCCGGCTAAAAATAGCAAATAGAATGATTGCGGTTTAAACTCTCTCGGGCGCGCTCTGCGACACCATCTTCACACCGAGGCGCCTTAACGTTCAATGAACATCGTGTTTATATGGCTCACGCATCATCATACTCACTCCTTTCGTCCCGTCTGCTCTCTTGGCATTTAGATATAGTACACGCATTTGAGACCCATTCCTCCGTGTGATTATTCTAGTAGATCTGTAGCATTTATTCTAATAATAGAATTCAAGATACGCGTCATCGACCTTTGATTATCAAAAACTTTTCGGGATCGTGCTAATATCATGTGATGGTTTTTTTTATACAGATTGACACCTCACGTATCTTCGTCACTCTGCAACGTTTATTCATCATTCTTTAAAGTCCCCTTGAATTATTATCAATAGAGTTTAAAGATTTATTGCTATACTCATTTTAGTCCCGGTAAAAATCTTTAAGGAATTTCCTTGCGCTTAAATTGCGCAGGTATACGAAGGGTATACCTGCGCAGGTAATGCGAAGCCAAGTCTGACGGATTTATACAATGTCTGCAAATACGATGCAGTGTGACTCGATAAATGATTGCAAAAATAGATAGATTATATCTTTATCGCAAAATTTAAAGCGTATTGTTAATAAAAATATAATCGGTGAGACGGAGGAGAAATATCGCAGGATCTTAGGCCAATATATTGAGCTGATATTGGATAATATATACTCGATTCATATTTCTCTTGTTACACGTGTGATTTGGGCAAGAGCTTGCAGCTTTAAAAATTACCTGTTTACCACAAAGAGCTGATCCGCTTCATGCGCTTCATCCTCTTGCTGCAAGGAGAAATCGGTTTGGTTTAAATTTCCCGGGTCTTGATGCAGGAACCTACGGTTCGTGCCACACGCAGAAACAAAATTTTATTACAAGATGAATTTCGCTTGTCGCAAACGGAATTTTTAAAACGTTTTTTAATCAATTACCTAAAATTTCATGTCTATGCAATATATACGTACTTCATTCCATTATACAATTTATTTATTTTTAATATATTTATTTCTTTGAATCGACCTTAATCGAATAGCGACCGTAATGGTATTTATTCCCGATAAGTAGAACCTAGTTCCATTAACTAGATTTTTCTTTCTCATCACATACAGAGTATGTAGAAGAGATTGCAATAAGAAAACAATCGACTACCAGATTTGTAAATGTAAATAGATGTTTTGAGTGTCCAAGAAAGACATTTCTGTCTGTCTGTGTGTCTATGCCGACCGAAAGCGCAATAACCTTTGGAAGAAACTGTAGATCGCACTGAAATTTACTGTGTATCTTCTATGAATAAAATGTAGCTTTGACATCGAAAATAAAAACAAGCCACCCATTGCTTTTAGTACTTTACCTTAAATATAAACAAACAAAAAACCAAAAAAAAAAAAACAGATTTTTACATTTCAGGCAAAGTACCAGAAGAAATTGGTGTTTTGTTTTCAACTTCAATATCAAAACTACATTTGATTCATCGAAGAACACAACAAATTTTGATGCGATCCATCATCTCTATCAAAAGTTATTACTTTATCATTGCATATAAACTATGCAAAAGAGAGTTGTCTGAAAATCCAAAAATTTCCTAAGGAGCCAATGGATTAGAGAGAAACTTATTGTGTACCTTCTATATATGAAATGTCGTTTTTGTATATCGAAACTGTATATAATATCTTATATTTTGTCTATAAGACACTGAAAACTCAAAACAAAACACCAACTCCTTTTAATATTTTACCTGAAATATTAAAAATATTTAAAAACGGTAATAAGCATATTTTTAATTTGCAGAGTGATTAATTATTATGCTTTGTTCTGAAATGTACAGACAAACTTCCATGCAAATAGCCAGTAGATAATGAATTCAGTACAACAGTGCCTTTTAAAAAGCTGATAATTGTTTTTGTAATTGTAAACAGCTTTGTTTATAAAATTATATGCTCCAAGTTAAATGTGAATCTAGTCGCAGATCTAAAATAATCAATTATTAACACAGAAGGAGTGATTTTAAGCGATTATCAATTAGGAATACACTGATATTTATTCACACTGAACGTTAAGCACTAAAAATTGACTCACGGATCAGATTTAATGTTGAAGTTATAAACACATGTTAGAGGTTACATACACTTCTAGTTGCTAAACCTGATATGACATTTCACAAAAATCAGAAATCTTCGCACCTTAAGTTTCGATAAATTTGTTGGTTGATTGTTTCTTCGTCACTAAAAATTCGAAAATCTTCGTCAAAATGAGCATTTAAAAAACTCTTAACCGGTCGTTTTCGTCAGTGGCAACCGGAAAATGACCATAGAAACGTCGCCCGTTCTTTACACCGATGGAAATTCCGAAAAAAAATGTTCTTGCATTTAATTTAACGATTTGTCTTGCTCTTTTAATTTCATATTCGACTTTATTCGATAATGGTACATATTAAGTCACGAACAAAGAAAGAAAGTTTTTTTGTCATTGGTCGGATTCGAACCTGGGACCCTGGGGCTATTCACATCTTTGGGAGCATATGTGTTGACTGTCTATTTAAATTATAAGTAAAAGTCGAAACATGTTATGAAATTTTATATTAGTATAATTGTGTCCAAAATTATATAAAAATATCCCCCATTTAAAAATTGTTAATCTAATAGTATATTGTGCAACAAACCCCAACTTTGACCCGTGTTGCCAAAAAAAAAAAAATATTGTACTTTTTTGAATGGTAGTTTTGCGGATCGATCAGTGAAAAGTGAGGTTACAAACTTTCGTCCCTAGGGTCGAAAGTGAAACACCAGGAGCGAAAGTGCAAGGAATAGCGAACTGCCCTTGCGCCAACCTATCGTTACGACACTGCTACGAAACTGGCCACTTTCACCCCGCAAAACTGCTATGAAAAGCACATATTTTTTCTCAGTGCAGCAAATAATATTTTTATGGACTGTAAGATTATCAGTTCGTCCAATATTGAAAACGTCACAAATTTCTTAAATTCTTGATTCCTAGTGAAATAAATATTCGTTTATTAGGACTATGTTGTCGTTTAGACGAATTCATACTTCCGTTATACTTAACACTTATTAGTTCAAATATGCGTTAATGTATACACAATGTGTATTTTCAGTTAAGCGACACCTTCTTCGAGATTTGCAAACAAATTCACGTCTCGAAATTTTTTAGTTTGGGACATGTACACACATATTGCATTGTTTTGACCAATCTTTAAGTTCAATAAATGGATTCAATGAAATCAACAAAATCGTAATGAATCATCATTCAATTAGAACGGAGCTCGTGTTGCTCTAAAAAATCATTCACAATATGATCAACTGTTCGGAACTGTTGGCAAATGATGTCTGCCCCCATGCGGAATGTGCGGATTCATTCTGTTTTTCATGTCCGTTACCACCGCACTACGGGTTCAATGAATCGCTCTCGCGGATATTCCGGGATGGGAATGCTGCCTCGACATTTGTTGACTTCGTTGGCCGTCCGTTCTCTGTGTTTCTTTACGCCGTGAATGGTTATATTGCGCAGCTTGAATCGATTTAGTTGGGGTTGCGGCTAAGAGGTGTTGACTTCGTGTTTTCCTTTTTTTTTTTTATCTTTTTGTTAGATATTTATATTTATATGATTTATATTGTGTTATCTCTTGTGACGGCCCTGCACTACATTGATTATAAGAGGACGATTCGAATGAGAGAAACATATAGGTGACATTAGCGCAGCGGTTAGCGCTTTTGCTTAGGAACTGAACAGTCCAAGTTCGAGTCCCGGTGATCACCATATATTTTCTCTCTTCGATACTTCGTCTGGCCGTCCTCACTACCAATCTACACTCTTCCCCCAAATATCCGCTTGGTCATTACATGGTGTCAGAAGTTATCGGGCCCAAAAAACGTCCTCAATTCGCATTGTACCCATGGAGCACACACAGACATTCCCGCAAACACAAGCCTGGCACTGAAGAGCTGCTCCGCGTGTTTCAACACGGCCGAGGGACGAGGTCCGACGATGGACACAGGTATCGCGTAGCGTCTAAGCTCTCCACTGCAATCGCGTAACAGGACTCCCAGCTCTGCCTAGTCGACGAGGACGTCGAGTTCAGTCAAGGGGGTTATGTGACGGCCCTGCACTACATTGCATATAAGAGGACTATTCGAATGAGAGAAACATATAGGTGACATTAGCGCAGTGGTTAGCGCTCTTGCTTAGGAACTGAACAGTCCGGGTTCGAGTCCCGGTGATCACCATATATTTTCTCTCTTCGATACTTCGTCTGGCCGTCCTCACTACCAATCTACACTCTTCCCCCAAATCTCCGCTTGGTCATTACTCTTTCTATATTATAAAAATATCTCGCCGCCGCCACCTCTGTGTAGGACTACCCAGAATTCCCGGATTACCCAGAGTACCCTGACTACCCAGAATTCCTGGATTCTGGGTATATTTTTCGTATTCTCTGATAATTATCGAAAGGTGCCCATAGTGTGCGTTGAAACTCTCAGTGTGGCAAGCTGCACACAGATGGCGCTTCAGCTAAATTCTTAACGCTGGACGCATTAGTCGGTAATGTAGATTTGTATGTTACACTTCAAACTTAGTCGCGCTGGGGTCACGTCGGTGTCGTGAATCTACGCTCGCATTCCCTCAAGAGAGAAAACGAAAAACAATTAATTGAGAATTCGAGGATCGGGTATCGCATAATGACCCGGACATTGTTTTCCGGACGCGCTTTAAATCTTGGTAAAACTTCATTTAATCGATATTGGAGAGTAATTAAACGAAGCTATTGATACCTCTCGAATGGTATTATTTGCTTAGGTATGCCTCGGTCTCCCCTACAAAATATACTCATATTTCTATCCGCACACGAATGGTTTAAACACGAACTAGGGGGCCGCACTGTTGTAATAATC
Source organism: Perithous albicinctus (assembly GCA_964016905.1). Classification (NCBI taxonomy): domain Eukaryota; kingdom Metazoa; phylum Arthropoda; class Insecta; order Hymenoptera; family Ichneumonidae; genus Perithous; species Perithous albicinctus. Next base: position 20,280,064 of record OZ024688.1, on the reverse strand, counting down.
GAAAAAACTATTTCGGTTAAAATCAATGCAAGGGCATTAGCGCAATTAATAATCTCTTCGCAATTCCGCAGCACTGGATCAAAAACGCAGACGTGACAGATACGCGCCAACGGAGGTATACTCACCTGCCAAGAGTTATGTACGAAGGTATAAGAAATATTAAGATTCAGATAATTAGTCGTAGATTTCTCTCGTTTCAACAGTGCCTCATGACCGGTAGGCTTATGATTCTACCTCGAGATAAGGCGAATGAATCTAGTAATTATATCGGTTTATTTACCGTGTGCACATTACGCCAGCACATGCTGGTTTATCCAGATAATCCTCGAACCCGGTGTACGTCGACGCCGTGCGCGATTCGCACTTTATCTATTGCCTGAAACGGTCGAGCTCCGGATAGTCTCCGTTAAATGAATTATGAGCTATGAGAACAACTGTTCGGTACGCGCTGTCTGTGGTAAAGCCATCACCGTATTGTGGAACAGAGCAAGCTCTGTAATTCTGAGAGGATATGTATCTAATTCATCCGAGTAATGTCAGAAACGTCAGAACAACATGACGAATTATCCAACGCGAAATGCCTTTTGTGCTCTATCTATACGCAAAGTCACGAACATACTCCATACACCTACAAGGTCAAAAATAATGTTATAAACGTCATAAAAAATAATTTTCTTATAATACTAACAAATCCAGTTTTTCACACTAAAAACTCTATGCTAAAACAATGAAAGCTTACATACATTTAAGAAGATTTTATTCTTATCATAAAACCAAGTATCTTTTTTGCTAATTCCGACACTTTTTATTTTGGCACACTGAATTTAAAAAAAAACCGGAAGAAAAGGAAAGCAATTCTTTAAAAATATCTTGACTATAATCCAACAATTTTTGCAAATTGCAATATAGGAATATGTGCACAATGCCACAGAAAAAAAACAAATTAATTTTAAAAAATTACCTTGGCTGTAAGTTTCCGACTTTTAAGAAAATTGGAGATATTACTTGAGGAATAGATGCACAACCAGTCAGAGAACCAAAACAAATTTTAAAAAAAGTCTATTATTTTTAGATTTTAGCTGATTCGGCCCCCTTACTAATTTAACGTCTCAATTCATCTTATTAGCGGTTAATTCACTGATATATTATGTCATATCCATGAACTCAATGTGTATGAAGTCTAATTTAATTTGTAAATGAATATGTACTCATTTGTTATAACTCGTGAAGCTTAACAGTCTAGAAGTTAATTTTAATTATTTATCGAGAAAAGTTAAATAAATGGACCCCGGACAAAAATCTCCGGAAAAAGGGGGATAAAAAATAAAGAGAACACCTAACCTAAAAGAACCCTAAACGAAGAATCAGGGTTTTTTTCGGAGATTTTTTTGTCCGCCTACCCTTTTGTTGACCCTCTCATATCTGTTTCACAATCGGCCACACAGTAGCTCCACCCGACGGCACTCCCTGTGGACCCCCCCCCCCGGTACCCAATTTACTCGTTTCGGAAATGGTTTTCATCCCCCGACCCGAATATCATGAAAAATTAAGGTCGGGCAAGAAAATGCAAAAATACAAAGGCTATGATTTTGAATTAGTTAATTCAACATACCTATATTTCATATTTTTTATCGCATCAAAAAGCCTATTTTCAGCGAAAAAAAAGTGAAAGTATATCTTTTCCTTTCAATTCAACAGCTTTAATTTCGCTGTAGATTTTACAGGATTTTTTGCAGTGTATTGAGAACATATTTAAAAATATCTTAGTTTCTCTGAGACGTAACACTTTGTTTTAGTTGTTATTATGCTCATTTCAAGAGTATCATTTTTCGGGTGAGTAGAATAAGCAAAAAATGGTAAAATCGGATTGTTATGTTTTGTAAAAACGACTTTTCACCTTAAAAAAACGTAAAACAAAGTGGTAATATTTTCCCGTACACACTTAACATAGAATAATTGGCATTATAACGAGAAATACATTGTAATGACCACGTTTTAATTTTTTGTGAAATTAAAACTAACAGACTACGTCTGTTGTGAATGATTGTGGAGAATCCGTTTTTATTATATGCACGAAAACATATAACTTTATTTGTTTTGTATTGTGTGCGCTCAGTGAAGAACCTCGGAATTTCATCGACTGACTACACTGTACCACTTCAATTGGAGAGAAAACACGCGTCTCCAAAATCGCTTTGTCCTTGTCAATTGTAAACTAAGATTTATTGTGCTAACTGTCAGCGGAGACCCGTAACCAGACAAGTTAAACTACGAAAATTGTGAACCTTCTATTTGCGTACATCATTTGTTTTTACAGCGTCACATGGTCGAATTTATAGTCATAACTTGGTACGAAACGTAAGTTGCAACTTAATTTGTAACTTTAGGCGAGGCAAAACATATACTATGTCACACATAAGTGCTAGAGAGATATCAACACTTTTCCGGATAATACCATTCAGAAACTATTGTTATTTTGGGAAAAAGCAAAATATCACCTGACGCAGAATTTGATAAATTTATTCCGAAATGTCTATCGCGGATATTAGTGCTTACAGTTTTTCCAACGCTGTCGACTATTTATATATGGATAAAAGAAAACTCTTACGTGCTTCTTTTCTCAACTCTGCATCATGTAAAACGTTTCATTTCCCCGAAGAGCAACAAGTTTTCGAATATTCTCCTTTCAAAAATGATGTTCTATTTCTTTTGCACTTGTGGATGTTTTGTCTCTCGTTAAGTTGCAACTCAAGTTATAACTATAATTACTTTCTACTGTAGGATGCATATATTTATTCCAAATAAGTCAAATTTGTATAAATGACAGCCATGCGTGGTAATTCATATGCTCGAATTTTCTAAATTTGTAATGCGGCGAAAAGATCGTAGATTCATTTTGTTAATTCTCTATTAGAAAAGGATGCAAAGCAGAACTTTGCACATTACTTCCTCATTAATTTTTATTTTTCACAATACTGCCTCAATCAGGAGGATTATTTATTAATTCTGGCTTTCTCATAGAGGAAGCTTTGTGAAAAATGAAAATTAATGTGGAAGCAATGTGCAAAGTTCTACTTTGCGTCCATGTCGGATACATTTAAAAATCTTACTTTCATAGAAATTTGAGTCAAGAAGAAATAAAACCGCGTCACATACAATTACGAATCACCGATACAAACACCGTTACATCATACTTCGATTCGGTACAAAGTTTTTGCTTGCTTGTTTTAGTTTTGCGGAAACTAGTGCGAATATGTACATTTTTTGAAAAATTCAAAATGGCGTAAAATCCGAACCGCTTTACCGATTTTGTTGAAATTCAATACCGAACAACATTGAACGTATCTTCAGTTATGAAGAACTATTTAGCTAAATCGGCGAACTTTTACGAAAGTTAGAACGAACACGCCCTTTTTTCAAAAAATTAAAACCTACATAAAATTTTAATGGCTGTATATATTTTATTTAAAAAATCGCAATATACAAAGAGGGTTAACTACTACTCTACGTGCGTGCCAAATTTCAGCCCGATCGCTCGAACTGAGTAAGAGGCGATTGAATTTTCGAAGTCCTGCACACACACACGGACATTTTTTATAAACCACTTTTCTCAACGTTTTGGATCAATCCGAGTGTCCTGACATGAAAATTTCGAAAAAAAAAATTCACGATAACATGAGAAACCGAAAGTCGAAATAAGGGAAACTGAAATCGCTGTTAGGGCGAATGACGAGCGTTTCTGCAGCTCACCCCGTCTCATTTCACGTCGTACGGCGACAAATCGTGCTCACAGCGGGTCCGATATGACGGCCAAATTGAATCTCGATAAACTTACAGACTTAAATAAGTTTACAGTCTACAAAAAGTCTTTAAAAAACAATGTAGAGTGTGCGTAGCGCGATCGATGCTATTAGTCATCTTAAATTTGTCATGAAATTATTTTTCTATATATGAGGGCTTCGCTCTCTGCGTGCTTTGGGCTCCAACCCCTACCTTTTTTCATCGTATGTCGTACTAATGCATAGCGAGCATTCGGTGTCCATTTCGATTCAGTGTGCGAGCTTAGCGTGCAATTGTTAATATCAACGAAAAATCATAACTTGTACGTTCTGTTCAAGCCACTAACATTCCTAAAAAATCTGGTGAAATTGTCAATAACGTGTATCATACGGATGAAAATGTCTACGTTAAAATAACATTTTTTTTAACCATCCTAGTACGTTGTATATGTCAGAAGCCATGCTCCGCGGCCATTCATACAAGTTCGGCGTATGTGGAATAGATATACACCATAGTTAATAGTAGTTATAGTTGTAACTTAAGTCACAACTTATGCCGCAACTTCGGTAACGCAAGTCGCAACTTAAATCTACAATTAAAGTTCCAACTAGCAACTATAAGTTCGACCCTTAATCGCTCCGTGGCGTCTTTGAGATCCGCTAGCTTTGATTTTATCCGTTTAATGAGTTTTCATTAAAATCACACTGAGTTAAAACTTTCAACTGTGGATTCGAACGTTACACTGGAACGCGATTCAGTCAAGTTTCTTCGTATAAGTCTCAGTGTCTTCTCGTAACTCGTTCGGTAATGAAATGTCCGACAGAAAAAGCAAAAACTGTCTTGGTGTCATCTATTTTGAAAGAGCACAAAAATTATGCGCATTCATTAAAGTCGCTTCACTCGACAAATTGCACAACCGCACATGCGTTCTATAGATTGCAGGTTGATGACTAGAAATTTCACGATTTGTGTTGCACGAGTCAGGAGGTTACTCGTTAAGATTTTAAACGCCTCTTTTCACGTGTTGTTTTTAGCTGTCTCCATCAATATCTTTTTGCCTTATCTCATTGATGATCCTGAGAGTAGAGTCAATATATATGACAACAAACGACGCAATTACCGCGTGCGTCTGAACGCTTTTGTCCAAATCGAGGCCTCTTTATGCAACTATTATCATGCACTTGCGGATATCACATGTCCCTTACCTATCCCGCTAACTATGCAGGTCGTTAGTTATTTCTGTCGCTCGCATTCTTTTTTTTTCTTCTGCTTAGACAACGAAGCGTGCGGAAAATTTCAAACACTTGTGCCTACATATATCGTGGTAAACGCCGGTTGTATAATGCACTTGTTCTCAACTGCCTTTTCTCATCTCTATATAATAAATCTCTATTGCCAAAACTACGGTCGTCGATCCGTTATATAATCGGTTGTGTTGAGAATTCTTTTTTTTTTTTTACCATTTCCGGACATATGATCATAGCTAGATGAAGACGCAATATAAATTTCATCTTAATAGGGGTTAACATTTAGAGGTTGCTAACATCACGTCATTCAAGCTGGCACCGCCACTTAACCAAATCGACCAAAAACTTAGGAAATAATTAAGGGCTCATTTAAGGCTAATTTAATGCCCTATTCCCGAATTTAATGCTCTTTTTATTTATTTTTAAATCTGTGGCGGTGCTAGCTTGATATCGAACTGGAGCCGCCACAACGTCGTAACGGCCCTACCAATAATAGAATCGAAAATTACTCATTGCTAAAATTAAAGGCTCATTTCAGGCTCTTGAATAAGACTAGAATCAGGAGAATCGACAAACTCAGTTCCAGGATATTGGCATTTTTTAAAATTTTGTACGTGTTAACCATAGAATCGAAGTATAAGTAATGCTAATATTAAAGGCTTACTCCAAACTACCCGCAGAAACAAGAGCCAATGGAATCTGCAAAACTTAGACTGAGATATTGGCATTTTCTTAAGTTTGAAAAGTAATTATATACGGGGCCGTCCATACCATTTCAATATGGGCCAGACCCTCGACCCTCTCGGATTTGGTCCATATCTTTTTATAATATTGTTCCAACACTAAAAATCTCGAACTTTCTTTTTTACATTCTTTTTTATAAATTTAACTTAGTTATGATTTTTCAAAACTTACATGTTGTTAGCCAGAATATGAAAAAAAAAAATCTAAAATTCTGTGCCAAGTATAAAAAAATGTTAAGTCCAGGCCCAAAGTTCACTTCTATATTTGATAAAAGAAAAAGCGTCTGACAATTCTGAAAAAATTCTCAAAAATCCCGTATCAAATATAAAAATGTTCGAACAATAGCTCACAATGGATTGGTTTCACCTTCTGTGTTTTTTTTTTTTTTTTTTTTTTTTTTTTTTTTTTTTTTTTTTTTTTTTTCAGAAAAGGCTTGGAAAAAGGACACGCGAGAGCCAGTTGCTTTGGGTCTACGCTTAAACATTTGGCTATTTGATACAAGATTTTTGAGAATTTTTTCAGATTTTTAAATTCTAGCTAAAGATATGTTAGTTTTGAGAAATGATAACTAAGGGAAATTTAAGAGAGAAAATAAAAATAAATAATGTAAGAGCTTTTTAGAGTTGGAATAAAAGTATTAAAAAAATCATGGACCAAATCAGAGAAGTCGATGAACTGACTCAGCTCGAAATGGTATGGATTGCACCATATATAATTTTTTTCGATTTTATATGAATTTGGTACATCCAAACATTACATTTATTTTATTTATTTAGAATATTATTTAATAACATTTTTTATACACTTGTACTAACGCATACGTCATGTGCAGAAACTGACGACAGCGTGTATTATCATTGTCAAAATAAAAAGGTTGTACGAGATTAGAGACGGGTGCTACCGTCTTAAATAGTACATCATCCCAAATTTCAGAATACCAAGTGATTGTAATCCGCAATAAGAAATGTTACAATCAACGACTTCCCTCATCTATATCCATAACCAAATTAAACTAATCATGTCATTAGTATTTTAAAACGCATATTTACCGTGATTTCATATGAAATTATGATCTTGCCACAATTAAATTATTTTCTCACAAAATGAGGGAAAAACAAAAGACAGCAGTTAAGAGCATTTAATTGAACATGAATGTTGTGACTAATTACGAATCTCTGGGGTTCCCGTGGAACTGTACATCCACAGGTACTAAGGGTAGTTTTTGATTGCGGGAGTGAAGCTATAAATTCAGCTTTGACTGCAGTTGAAAGCCTTTAATTGAACACGAATTTTGAGACTAGTTACGAGTCTCTGGAGCAAGAGATTTCCGTGGAACTGTACGTCCGCGGGTACTGAAGGTAGTTTTTGCTTGCGGGGGTGGAACTCAATTCGGAAATTACTGCAGTTGGGAGCCTTTAATTCAACATGAATTTCGAGACCAGTTACGAGTCGCTGAATAAAGTGGTTCATATGGAACGGTATATCGGCGAGTACTACGGGTAGTTCTTTCATGCGGGGGTGGAGCTATGAATTTGGATTCAACAGTAGTTGAGAGCCTTTAATTCAAAATCAAATTTGAGACTAGTTATGAGTCTCTGGACCAAAGGATTCCCGTGGAACTGTATATCCGCGAGTACCAAGGGTAGTTTTGTATTAAGGGGGTGAAGCTGAAAATTCGAAGATTACTGCAGTTGAGAGCCTTTAATTCAATGTGAATTTTGAGACCAGTTACGAGTCGCTGAATCATGTGGTTCACGTGGAACGGTACATGGGCGGGTACTAAGGGTAGTTTTTTCCTGCGGGGGTGGAGCAATAAATTTGGATTCATCTGCACTTGAGAGCCTTTAATTCAAGATAAATTTTGATACTAGTTATGCGTGTCTCGATCAAAGGATTCCTGTGGAACTGTATATACACGGGCACTAAGGGTAGTTTTTTTATTAAGGGGGTGGAGCTGAAAATTCGAAGATTACTGCAGTTGAGAGCCTTTAATTCAACGTGAATTTTGAGACTAGTTACGAGTCGCTGAATCAAGTGGTTCACGTGGAACGGTACACCGGCGGGTACTAATGGTAGTTTTTTCATGCGGGGCCGGAGCAATAAATTTGGATTCTACTGCAGTTGAGAGCCTTTAATTCAAGATAATATTTGAGACTAGTTATGAGAGTTTGCATCAAAGGATTCCCGTGGAACTGTATATCCGCGGGTACTAAAGGTAGTTTTTGATGGAGGGGGAAAGCTGTAAATTCAAAAATTACTGCAGTTGAGAACCTTTAATTCAACATGAATTGTGAGATTAGTTACGAGTCGCTAAATCAAGTGTTTCCCGTGGAACGGTACATCTACAGGTTCGAAGGGTAGTTTTTGCTTGCGGGGGTGGAACTCAATGCGGAAATTACTGCAGTTGGGAGCCTTTAATTCTACATTAATTTAGAGACTGGTTACGAGTCTCTGGGTCAAAGGGTTCCCGTGGAACTGTACGTCCGCGTGTACTAAGAGTAGTTTTTGCTTGCGTGGTTGGAGCTGTAAATTCGAAAATGACTGCAGTTGAGAGTCTTTAACTTAACATGAATTTTGAGACTAGTTATGTTAATTTAGTATGCGTAAAATGAATTTTTACGCGCAGTGCGACTTTACGCACTTGTATCGGTCGAATAGCACTTGTGCGTAAAATCCCATTTTATGCACTTGTCACATAGTATACTAAAATTCAATATAAATTTTGAAACGAGTTGCCCAGTGCTGCCCAGACAGCCAGACTCGAAAAAACAATAATGTCCAATTTGTATTAAGAATCTATAAATTGTCGTTTAATTTGCTTAAAAAATATAAGTTGATGTTTAATATGATAAAAAACATAAATTGACGTTTAACTTGTTTAAAAAATATAAATGGACTTTTAATTTCTTTAAAAAATATAAAACGATGTTTGATTGGTTTTAAAAAATGACTTTCCTGATAATTTGTTTAAACGTTTGATTTGACGTCGTTTGACGTTTGATTTGATTTAAAAAATTTCAAACGAACAAGCAAACTTAAAAAAATACCATATATTTTGAATGCTTTAAAGGAGTCGCACCAAAATCAAACCCAAACCATATTAAACATCAGTTGCGTATTAAATTCAACGTTAATTTTTTATTTTCACTTGAAATAAACGTAACTTGTTATTTCTCCTAACAATTGAGACGCGAATTTCGAATTGGTGAACAAATTAAAAGTAGGTTTCGTATTCTTAAAGAAATTAAACGGTAATTTTATTTTTTTACAATTTAAACGCAAATTTCGAGTTATGTAACAAATTAAACGTCAACTTTGAAATTTAGAACAAATTAAAACATGTATTTCGATTTGTTGAACCATTTAAACGAAATTTTCTATTTTTTTAAAACAATTTGAACGCAAACTACGATTTTTAAACAAATTTAAGTGCATTTTTTGAATAAACAAAACTTGAATTTCGATCTGTTGAACAAATAAAACGTGAATTTCGATTTGTTGAACAATTTAAATGCAAATTACGATTTTTTAAGCAATTAAATCGTGAATTTTAATTAAAACGTTCGAGCGGCTCGGACGACTCGAGCCACTCGAGTGAGCCGAACTTCTTAATAATTCGAGCTTAGATCGACGCTCGACATAGCATCGAGCCTACATCGAGCAGACTCGAACAGGTTCGATCAGCAACGAGCCGAGTCGAACAACGAGCCGTTCGATTCAAGTCGAGCTTCTGCACATCCTTACTTGTAACTACAATCCAAATTCATATTGAATTAAAGGCTCTTAAGTGCAGTAATTTTCGAATTTACAGCTCCACCCCCTTAATCAAAAACTACCCTTAGTGCCCGCGGATATACAGTTCCACAGGAGTCGTTTGATCGAGACACGCATAACTAGTCTCAAATTCATCTTGAATTAAAGGCTCTCAACTGCCGTTGCATTCAAATTTATTGCTCCACTCCTGCGTGAAAGAACTACCCTTACTACTCGCCGATATACCGTTCCACGTGAACCACTTTATTCAGCGACTCGTAACTAGTCTCAAAATTCATGTTGAATTAAAGGCTCCGAACTGCAGTAATTTCCGAATTTAGTGTTTCACCCCCGCTACCAAAAACTACCCTTCGAACCTGCAGATGTACCGTTCCACGGGAAACACTAGATTTAGCGACTCGTAACCAGTCTCAAAATTCATGTTGAATTAAAGGCTCCGAACTGCAGTAATTTCCGAATTTAGAGGTTCACCCCCGCTACCAAAAACTACCGTTCGAACCTGCAGATGTACCGTTCCACGGGAAACACTGGATTTAGCGACTTGTAACTACTCTCAGAATTCATGTTGAATTAAAGGCTCTGAACTGCAGTAATTTTCGAATTTACAGCCCCACCCCCTTAATCAAAAACTACCCTTACTACCCGCGGATATACAGTTTCACGGGAATCCTTTGATCCAGCCGCTCATAACTGTACTCAAAATTTATCTTGAATTAAAGGCTCTCAACTGCTGATGAATTCAAATTTATTGCTGCACCCCTGCATGAAAGAACTACCCTTAGTACTCGCCGATATACCGTTCCACGTGAACCACTTTATTCACCGACTCGTAACTAGTCTCAAAATTCATGTTCAATTAAAGGCTCTCAACTGCAGTAATTTTCGAATTTACAGCTCTACCCCCTCAATCAAAAACTACCCTTAGTACCCGCGGTCATACAGTTTCACGGAAATCCTTTAATCCAGCCGCTCATAACTACACTCAAAATTTATCTTGAATTAAAGGCTCTCAACTGCTGATGAATCCAAATTTATTGCTCCACCCCCGCAGGAAAGAACTACCCTTAGTACCCGCCCATGTACCGTTCCACGTGAACCATTTGATTCAGCGACTCGTAACTAGTCTCAAAATTCACGTTGAATTAAAGGCTCTCAACTGCAGTAATCTTCGAATTTTCAGCTCCACCCCCTTAATAAAAAAAAATACCCTTGGTACTCGCAGATATACAGTTCCACGGGAATCCTTTGATGCAAATTCTCATAACTAGTCTCAACATTTATCTTGAATTAAGGGCTCTCAACTGCAGTAGAATCCAAATTTATTGCGCCGCCCCACATGAAAAAACTACCCTTAGTTCCGCCGGTGTACCGTTCCACGTGAACCGCTTGATTCAGCGACTCGTAACTAGTCTCAAAATTCGTGTTCAATTAAAGGCTTTCAACTGCAGTCAAAGCTGAATTTATAGCTTCACTCCCGCAATCAAAAACTACCCTTAGTACCTGTGGATGTACAGTTCCACGGGAACCCCAGAGATTCGTAATTAGTCACAACATTCATGTTCAATTAAATGCTCTTAACTGCTGTCTTTTGTTTTTCCCTCATTTTGTGAGAAAATAATTTAATTGTGGCAAGATCATAATTTCATATGAAATCACGGTAAATATGCGTTTTAAAATACTAATGACATGATTAGTTTAATTTGGTTATGGATATAGATGAGGGAAGTCGTTGATTGTAACATTTCTTATTGCGGATTACAATCACTTGGTATTCTGAAATTTGGGATGATGTACTATTTAAGACGGTAGCACCCGTCTGTAATCTCGTACAACCTTTTTATTTTGACAATGATAATACACGCTGTCGTCAGTTTCTGCACATGACTTATGCGTTAGTACAAGTGTATAAAAAATGTTATTAAATAATATTCTAAATAAATAAAATAAATGTAATGTTTGGATGTACCAAATTCATATAAAATCGAAAAAAATTATATATGGTGCAATCCATACCATTTCGAGCTGAGTCAGTTCATCGACTTCTCTGATTTGGTCCATGATTTTTTTAATACTTTTATTCCAACTCTAAAAAGCTCTTACATTATTTATTTTTATTTTCTCTCTTAAATTTCCCTTAGTTATCATTTCTCAAAACTAACATATCTTTAGCTAGAATTTAAAAATCTGAAAAAATTCTCAAAAATCTTGTATCAAATAGCCAAATGTTTAAGCGTAGACCCAAAGCAACTGGCTCTCGCGTGTCCTTTTTTCAAGCCTTTTCTGAAAAAAAAAAAAAAAAAAAAAAAAAAAAAAAAAAAAAAAAAAAAAAAAACAGAAGGTGAAACCAATCCATTGTGAGCTATTGTTCGAACATTTTTATATTTGATACGGGATTTTTGAGAATTTTTTCAGAATTGTCAGACGCTTTTTCTTTTATCAAATATAGAAGTGAACTTTGGGCCTGGACTTAACATTTTTTTATACTTGGCACAGAATTTTAGATTTTTTTTTTCATATTCTGGCTAACAACATGTAAGTTTTGAAAAATCATAACTAAGTTAAATTTAGAAAAAAGAATGTAAAAAAGAAAGTTCGAGATTTTTAGTGTTGGAACAATATTATAAAAAGATATGAACCAAATCCGAGAGGGTCGAGGGTCTGGCCCATATTGAAATGGTATGGACGGCCCCGTATATAATTACTTTTCAAACTTAAGAAAATGCCAATATCTCAGTCTAAGTTTTGCAGATTCCATTGGCTCTTGTTTCTGCGGGTAGTTTGGAGTAAGCCTTTAATATTAGCATTACTTATACTTCGATTCTATGGTTAACACGTACAAAATTTTAAAAAATGCCAATATCCTGGAACTGGGTTTGTCGATTCTCCTGATTCTAGTCTTATTCAAGAGCCTGAAATGAGCCTTTAATTTTAGCAATGAGTAATTTTCGATTCTATTATTGGTAGGGCCGTTACGACGTTGTGGCGGCTCCAGTTTGATATCAAGCTAGCACCGCCACAGATTTAAAAAAAAATAAAAAGAGCATTACATTGGGGAATAGGGCATTAAATTAGCCTTAAATGAGCCCTTAATTATTTCCTAAGTTTTTGGTCGATTTGGTTAAGTGGCGGTGCCAGCTTGAATGACGTGCTAACATCACATATATCTTTACGATTTAAATAACATTGAGGAACACTGTGGCATATCGTCCATTATGGAGAACTTTATCAGTTTTAAAGCTGTGAAGCTTTTGAAGGACTCATTTTAAAGCACTATCGTGTCGAACCTCTTGATTAGATAACATTTTTATTTTTATATACATTTTAGAAAAAGCATACAGAATAACGTATAGGATAGGAATAGACATAGGAACCATATAGGATAACATCCACAACATTTCTGAGCAACGCACCGGCTATTTACAGTAGTAAGTAATATGTGAAATCAAAATATTCACCACAAAATAACCTTACACATTTAAAGGTTACTGAGTAACTAACCAAAGGATAATGTAATGAAGAGCTTGTAAGCCTTGCATCTGTGCACAGCATTTTGCTTAAACTTTCGGATGAAAAGCCTTTTCACACCTCAGGTACGATATCATTTTTACTGGCAATGTATAGCCTGTTTTTGTTAACGTAAATAACAACAGCACGCGTAAGTGTAACTAATTTACGTTCACGTCACCGAATTAATGATATTATACGCTCTTGATGTAATATAAATACATATTGGGGTGTTTCGAATAAATGCAGGTTTATAGAAAAACACCCAAACTTTCCTCCCATGAAACTTGGATTAATGTACTGTTGATTTTTGAGAAATTGTAAAAGTAAAAAGGTGTTCAGTTTCAGTAGCTACAGATGAATGCAGGAACAAAGATACTAGAAAAAAATAATTAACATACAATAGAATGACATACTCGGATAATGAATGGGAGAATAAAATTTTGTAAAGCGTACAGCGCCATTCACGATTTTTTACAACAACAACAAAAACACACGGAAAAATGGCGGAGAAAAAAATATCCGAATTGTCAGTGCTACACAGATTTTATTTCATAAGAATTCTAAGATAAAAAAGAATCCTTCTATAAGTTCGTTTAGATTGTGTTACGTTATCTAGATATTCATTTAGCACGTGTGTGAGTGTGGGTGTACGTGCGTGCGTGCGTGGCCACAATGTGCTAAGCGGATTGCAGGACGGAGCCCCTCGTAGTGAGTAGGGGCGAAGCGCCACTGGTAGCTTAGTAGGGGGCAAAGGACCTCTATTGAAAATCCTATTTTTTATAATGTTTTAAGTTCTGCAATACTGCCAATATTGGCATTGCATTCGGTTGAGAAAAAAAAAAGAAGCGTGATTGCCCTAAATCCGAACTAATAACATAACATCATTTTTTTCGTTGACGGATGAATAAACAAAGCCTGTCTTTTTACAAAAATTGTTCTTAAAAAACGTAAGCGAAGATGTTTGATCTATTTTAGATACTCTGTCCGTGTCATCTTTTTTTCTAAGGATTGTAGTTGCTTCGGATATTCTTGTCTAGATTCCACAAGCATGTTTATTCAATGAATGACCATGCTTGGTCGAATAACGACATCCCACTAGAAATTTTTTTATCAACATCTAGATTCTATTCGGTGGATTTTTTTTTCACCCAGTTTTTTTTTGTCTATTGAGTTTCTTTTTTCAAGGATTTTTGTGCGAAATACCATCCATATCTGCCCGGAAATGCGAAGAATAAACAGGACTTTAACACAACCTAATATGACACTTACGTGGATACTTAGCGTTTCCCTTTAGCCTATTGAAACAGTTTTGAAATTGGGCACTATTTCGCTCTCGCCTACCATTGACAATGACTCGCATGCTGCTTTAGCGACCTTAATTGCTTCGAAAAATAAGGCAACGGTGTATACAGATACGCTACATCCGATTAGCGAATACCCTTCATTTGCTACCCGCTTCCATGACTGCCTCGCACTCGTTCACCTTGTTCGTCATAGTTTTTGTGAGAATCTCGTCGAGCCAATTTCACTCGTCCTAAACCGACAAACTGCAAGAGGTCCACGCGAGTCGGTGCAACGAAAAATTGTTTGATTCTTCAATGTTATTGTTACTGTTACTACGAAACTTTCACGTATCTCAGTCTGATCTTCAACGATTCAAACGTCCTGGAAGCGAATAACCACTTCCAATTGCATATAAATATTTCGGTAGCTTGTGCAAAATGGACGGTTAGTCTCTCATTTCATTATCCATGACTACAAGAGCTGTATTCAATGTATTCGTTAGAAATATTATTGGTACGCTCGTGTCTGAGTGACGATGAAAAACTCGAGCTTATTTTTCTTGAGCTCCATGTAATGTCTTTTCGCACTTGGTCTTGGCTTGATCGCGTCAACAGATAAGAAATCACTAAAAGTTTACTCGGCACAGTCACCGCACTGCTAATCGTCGTGAAGCATTGTGGAGAAAAACAATTTATACCTGTATATGCTCATTCGCTGTGCCTTCGGAGATCAGGGGGAGACATTCTGCGCGACACATATTTTTCAATCGTACGGAAACGAAAAAAAGGATGCAAACTTTGGACATTGCTTCCTAATTAATTTTCATTTTTCACAAAGAAAGAACGCAGAATTTTAGATATTACTTTCTCATTGACTTTCATTCTTAGCTTCTTTATTAATTTTTCTTCATAGAAGAAGCTTTATGAAAAATGAAAATGAAATGAGGAAGCAATGTGCAAAGTTCTACGTTGTATCCTTGTTGAATACATTTAAAAATCGTACTTTTACAGAAATTTGAGTTATCAAGAAATAAAACCACGTCACATACGACTACCAAACACCGTTGCATCATATTCCGATTGTATACAAAGTTTTCACTTGTCTGCTGTAGTTTTGCGAAAGTTAGTGAAAAAAATGTCGAAATTCAATACCGAACAACAATGAACGTACCCGCATTTATGAATAACTATTTACCTAAATCCTCCAACTTTTACGAACAATAGAGTGAAAACGTTAATTTTTTTGAAAAATTCTATATCACGTTGAACCCGAACCGGTTTACCGATTTCGACCAAATTCGGTACCAAACTACCCGGCTCTCTTTGTCTAGCAGTACGTTTGTCACATTTGGCTTCCTCAAAAAGCTTTGTTTTGTGATTAATTACTTTTCAGCTGTTAGTTTTTAAGTAAACACGTCATCAGTGCTATGCTGCCAGTGTAAATAACATGTGTTATAAATTTCAGCTTGATATCTCAAGCGGTTTTCAAATTATAGAGGTCAATTAATATGATTTTTCAAAATCCGGAAAACTCAAAATCTCATTGAAGTTGAACACTTCCACTGATTTTTTTCAAATTCATTACTAATCATCGGTCTGTAATAGTCCAACTTTGTACCAATTTTTAGCCCGAAAACATTTTTTTTCACGGAAAACAAAGCTTCTTGAGGAAACAAAAAATAAAATTTCTCGAAAATATGAAGTCGCTATTGGATTCACACCAAATTTAGTATTAAACATTGACACTATATTTAAGTTTTATGCAAAACTGTAGATCAGTTACTTCAACCGTTCTCCACTTGTAGAATTTAAGAAAAAAATACGAAAATTTCCTAAATCGGGAGGCAGTTCTTTTTCGATCTGTCAACTTCGCGACGACAGTTTTCGGTTGGCAGTAATTTCTAAGACCTTTCTAAATCAGGCGAAAGAAGGCGGTGTTGAGAGAATCAGAAAGAGTAAAAATTAATACGTTCAAAAAAATATTCTGAACGTCGTTCGATGCATTTTCCCGCTCTGAACTCGAATCTGATAATAGTTTTTGTCCGAAAACAGACGAATCATTGGGAGTGACGACAAAACAGAAGTTTCTTTATCTAATGCGATTTTAGAAAACAGATTATTTTTTTGGCGTTTATAACAGCTTCTCGATGAACTATCGATACATCTGACGTGCATAACGTGTTCTATGGAGAAAAATACACAAGATAAGATACTCGACGAAAATTTAAAACACCTTCTTTCTGTATGGCCATTAGCGAGTAAAATCTATTTTTTGAACGTATATGATAGTGCTCATGCGATATTTCGGTTTTTTTTTCTATTTTTCGATAGTAATCACGATACAAATTTTTTTTTCTCTCACTACAGAAAGTAATAGTGCTTGATGGAACTGTAATTTGTTCAAAATTTTGACGCTCTAAAAATTTTTGAAAAGCTTTCTCAAGTAATATTTTTGCAATTTTTTTGTATTTTTATCGAAAATCCATGAGACAAACAAATGTTTAGCTACAGAAAACAAATTTTTGCTTCCCCTCAAAACAAAAATCGTAAGTATTTGATGGAACTATAATTTTCTCAAAACTTTTTTAGTTTTGAGAAAGTGTTTAATGCTCCGTAACGTTTATCAAGCTAGCTGAAGCAGTTTGTTTTCCATATACTTTTAGTTGAAATTCATTTGGGAAGATAATAATGAACAGATTCATTATTATCTTTCGTTTTCACTCGAGGACCTGTGTTGGTTCAGCATATAGGTCCTCGAGTGAAATGAGTACCAGTTAAAGGAAAGGCTCTATGTTGGAAGGACTTGAGTGACTTCATCACTTTGAAATCTCGAAATTTTTAAAAGTTTCTTGCACTTGAATCATTCAATTCAGGATAGTAACGAGGATTATAATTCGTGGTTGATTACAATCAAAGATATACAAGTTGTAAACGACACAGTCGAGTGAGCCGTTTGCCGTTGGTGAAAGATTTCAACGGTTTAATTACGAAAAACGAAGACCAGAAACAATATCTCTTGCAAGTTATGAACGAGCATAGGAAAAAATAACCTTCTTGCGAGAAGGAATATTATTGATTATTAACTTTCGACATGAATTTAACTAAAAGTACATGGAAATGAAAACAAACCGCTTAAACTAACTTGAAAAATGTTATACAGCATTAAAGGTTTTGAGAAAATTATAATTTCATGAAATACTTGGAATTTTTGTGTGATGGGGAAGAAGAAATTTAATTATTTCATGATTTTTAGCTAAAAATACAAAAAGAATTGCAAAAACATTACTTGAGGCATCTTTTAAAAAAATGTTAGTGCGTCAAAATGTTGAACAAATGACAGTTCCATCAAGCACTAACACTTCCTGCAGTGAGAGCAAAAAAAAATTAACATCGTGCTTATTATCGAAAGACCGAAAAAAAACCGAAATGTGGCTTGAGCACTATCTAAAAAAAAATGTTAGACCACACAAATTTTGCAAAAATACTTTTTCACAATGCACTAACACTTTTCGTTGAGAAAAAAGAATCATTTTTTTTTAACCACCCTAGTGTGCATATACGATGAGTTATTAGGGAAACTCTTTACAGGGGAGTCGCATGAATTCTTACAACTACTGAAAATGCCAAATTGAGACAATTCCCGATTTTGAGAAGTTACCAGAGAGCCCCGGTGATGTAGCATTGACAACTCTGGAAAAACCGGGATTCCACGGCGTGTAATTTTTTCTTAAACCATAAATGTTATGTTATGTTTGCGGGATTTGAACTTACATCCACCTAACCTGACATCCACGCTAACCACGAGGTCAAACTGACTCCACAGACTTCCTATTCTTTTAATACCATAAAAGCTACTTCAAGGATAACACTCACAGATATATCAATCGGATTTTAAAAAAACGGCTGCACGAGGGTTTTTCCCATCGCTATTACGAAACTGAACTTAAAATCCGGATACTTGATTTCTATAAGACTCGGTAATGGAAAGTCTTTGAACTTGCAAAGAAATAAATCTGAACTCGAAATACAAAAACTAACAAAGGCGGAACTAAAATGGCGAATGAATGCTGGCGCTACTTCAGCGCATGCGCATCAGCAGTTTGGTACGCAGTACCAAATGATTTGCTACGGAGTACCAAATGATTTGTTACCCACTACGTACGGACAAGACGTAAATATATTATCACATGTTGAATTCAATAAATAACATGGTGCGACGTACTTTTCTTAGTAATCTGGTTCGAAGAACGGAACGGTTTTGTTCATCCATAAACGTATTATTTTGCGATTGCTGATTAGCCAAAGCATTTTGCTCGGTCAACGAATTAATATCAACAAAATATTTTAGTTCTCTCATGAAAAAAAAACCTTTTTTTGGGATAAGAATATTTTTCGCTCTGAATACTAAAAAACCTGCAAATAAGGTAAAAAAAAATGATGTTGTAGTGATAATACAACTTTTTCTCTCCGTGCAGATTCGTAATTAACAACCTCAAAAAATCCCAAGTATCAAGTAGTGATATGCGATATGTGTTGCGCGTATCGCACCGGTACGGTATTATTAAGTGACATGTCAGGCGGGTACCATAATAATTTACTTGCGGTCTATATGACAACTTTGATGACAAGCCAAGTCTAGTATTGAGACGACTGTCGGCCGATCGTTGGCTACACCTTTTAACCAGTAAGAAAAACAAGTGTCGGAAGAGTATTGCCCCAATACTCAGTCGCAAGCCATGCTGATACTGTCAAAGTTTGCTTGTCAACAGTCAGACGAGTTCTGGTCTAGTCAGCAGCCAGTACTCGTCCGGCTCTCGGCAATGTTTCGGCAATATTTTCAGCGAGTACAAAAAGCACAACTGTCGAGATAGTATTACTCCAGTACTCAGTCGCATGCCAGGCAAGTACTGGCAAAGCTTTAATATCGCCGAGAATAAGATGAGCTTCGGCCAAGTCGTTTTAGTATTAGACTTTATTGGTAGCTCTGGTGTTCCAGAAATCGTACATGAAATTCGCTCATTCGCCGTATCTCCAGAGATCAGAGAACTCCGAGATCCGGTGACATTCTATACAACGCGTCTTTTAAAACTTTATTAAACCGAACAAACAAAAGTGAAGCTGGTTTTGTTAAGTAGTTACTTATGAGATGTTAGAGACCAACGCCCTCGCAGTGTCTTACGCTGTGACCTTGAAATCAGTAGACTTGTATATCATCGTCGGTGGAGCGTGCCGTACGCGGTTTACTTTAAGTGCAACACGTGCTTAGCTATGAGATCGCGCGATCAAGAAAGAATTTTACGCAAGGCGAACAGTGTCGCAAAAGAAAACCATTCTTCAAGGCTTCGCAGCCGGTAATTGACGGAAATGTCGTTCTAATTATCCTACGTACATTCATCAACACCAATTTATATTGTAAGAATAAGAAACAATAAATCTCATGTCGATGTCGATTCTATATACTCATTTAAAAAACTCCCGACTCCAAAAATGTACTCACATTCGAAAAATATGTGTATTGAAAAAAATGACTGACATAAACAAAAATACTTTAAACTAAAGTCTCCCACGAATACACTTTTTCATATTCACAAAATATCGGAAGCAGTGTGCAAAGTTCAACTTTGCATTCGTTTTTATATTTATTTAAGGTGCTGAGTCACTTGAAGATCATAAAATTGGGTTGCAACTGCATATATGAAATCTTACAGCTTTGTCAAAAATATCATTTGACGAACGCAACAAAAAAGTTTTCATCCATAAGTGAATTTTTTTGATCGCCAAATTCATCGGTATAAATATGATTGCAATTTTTTTACTTATAGCAGAGTTCAGGTTTCACTAATGGATTAGATCATTTTTTCAAGATACTTCCTCAATATGTATGAAGACTCATCGGTCTGAGTGTGAAAATTTACATTTCAAGTTCTTACGCAAAAGAGAAAATGTCCTATAATAATGAGTATATTTTCTGAGCAAGAACTTTGAATAATTCAAGAAATTCCTATACACAGATTTGACAAAGGTTTGTACAAAGACAATGAGATCCTACTAAGGAAATTAGGTCAAACTCAGGTGTATGACAAGTTGAAATTCAAGTAAACATTTGCACCAATGAACAGTGATTTTCAAAATATTATATTCAACTTGAATTATTTAATATATTTACGAACACAAATCTGCATGTGGAATTCATGTCCATTCACTGGTAACTCGATGTTTGTTTACAGACAATTTTATCCACTCACTGCAGGCATATCAGTATTTTTCTTACTTTCCATTTATTTCTCAAATACTTTATTCCGAATACACGTTCGAGCATCTCTTTACAGTGAAAATATTTCAAGTTTCGATGAGCAATCGAACGAAAAAAAAACATAGCCTATTTTCTTAACTGATCTAATAATATGTGTCTATTGGAAAAGGTTGATGATCGTCGAGTGCTCAGTTACATGTTAAATAGACTGATCAACACGACGTGTCATTGCCACCTACGATCGTCACGAGATTAGCGTACACACCAATTTGGGTGTTGATCCAACGGGAACATAGTCATACGAGGTCATTTCTGTGGCATTGGTAGGGGAAATTGGGCTCCGAGAGGCCTTGTATCACCGGGTGCCTTGATACCCGGCTACTTTATGACGTATCTAAAAACTACAATAACCAAAACGCTTTCTTTCGGCCTTTCAGTTTGAGTTGCGTTCTCGAAAAAGCATAAAAAATCAGGGTCTTTGATTACGATAGGTAAGAGTATCACACCGTAAACGAGGCAGCCCTTTTTATCCCACTCCGATAATACTTTAACTTCTCAGACGCCATTCAACCGCAAAGCTTTTATTAATGTTCCTATAAGAGTGACGTAATTCGATCACGTCGATTGAGCCGTCGACACCTAGTGACTCTTGATCCAGATGGGATTCACAGTTGGTGCGCTTTACATTGGTTAACCGATGTACAGTTAATCTTTTGTAGCGTCTCACTTGGTGCAAAATAAAAATATTAATTATACATTTGGCTTTTGCTTCCTCATAGAGGAACCTTTGTTTTCAAGTTTTCATTTCAGGATACTCAGAATGGTCGAAAACGTCGAAACAAGTGGTTTAGAAAAGATGTGCGTGCGTGCGTAAGTGTGTATGTATGTGTGTAACTCAAGAATCATTAGACCAATTTAGCTGAAATTTAGCACACAAGTGAAGCAGTTATCCCACTTTAATTGTTGTCATTTTCGACAAAATGTATGCAAACATTTAAATTTTATATCTTTTTAAAGATATAAAACATAGTACAGAGTTTCAACTGAATTCGTGCAGCAGTCGACATGCAAGGCAATTTTCAATTTTTCAATTTGTCACTATTTCAGTTTTCGAAACTGTCGAGACAGTGAAATAAAAATTTGTGTAAACTCCCAGTTCATAAAAAAAAAAATGGGTACAGCATACAGCTGTAATCAATACAGTGGTACTAATGTTATAACGTATTAAGTTTCAGATTTCGACTACGATTTTTATTTCAAAAGGTTACGGTTTCGACAAATAAAGCTGCAAAGTCGAACCTCGGTAATTGCCTGCTTTTTTTAGTCCGTCGTCTAAAAATTTTCCTCTATGAGGAAGCCCTAATTGATCAATGGATTTCCTCATAGTAGAGCTGTGTGGGCGACGGAATAGAAGCATGAGGAAGCAATTTGCAAAGATCTATTTTACAGTTTTTTTTTGCTCACGACAGAAAACATATTATTTTTTCATTATTTATCATTTTTCGCAAGGCCACCCACATTTGGCAGTATATCGATTAATTTTGGCTTCCTCATAGAGGAAACTGTACAAAAAATGAAAAATAATACAAGGAGCGTTATCGAGTTATATCAGTTGAACGAAATGCATTCATATTTTGAAAAATATCATAATTCTGATGCCGCTTTTTCAATGAAGCAGACCAAATATAATATCAATCACTTTTAACACACTAGCTTGAGGATTCAAGCATGAGCATTACGCATGAGCGAGGCTCATGTTTGCGTGCTTACGTCATTTTTTATTTAAAAAAAAACTGAAACCCATTAAATTTGTTAGATAGCATAAATTTGGACATCAAAATCTGGATTTATCAATTTTCTCATAGAGGAAGCGTTAACTTTACAAACGTTATTGTGGTCACTGTAACTTTCGTAAAATGATTTGTTGGCTATGACTATAGCCAACAAATCATTTGCATCAATAGTCGTTTCGTTAGATATGCTAAGATCTTTACATTATCAAAGTCAAAAGAGTCGTGCGTTTGATTTATATGAGTTATTAAAAATTCATTAGTCTCGTGGTGTCAAAAACATTTTGTTCTTCTGAAAGTGCTTTTTAATAAACTGCTCTGCATAACAATTTAACAATAAGGTATCGTTAATTAATTTAAAATTTGAATTCCAGAATTTTTCGTTTTTATTTTATTTTTATTTTCGTCGGATTGTCCAAGCCGTTCTCAATTTCATTGTTTCACATCAATTGGAGTATTTGACATGAAAATCTCGAAAAGAAAAATCGTGCAACTTGAAAGTTTTCTCTATGAAGAAACAAAAGCCTGCAAAGTAGAACCTTGCAAATGGATTCCTCATTATTTGGTACCTTTGACAAGGCCTTTTTTACAAAGCTACCTCAATGTTGATGAATTTTCACTTCCTCATAGAAGAAGGTTTGTAAAAAAGGCTTTCTCAGAGATACTAAATAATGAGGAAGCAATTTGCAAGGTTCTACGTTGCAGGCTTGTTTGGGTTCTAAAGACGTTTTTTAAAAAAAAATGCAACATGTCGTGAAATCAGAACCGTTCGATCGATTTGCGTAAAATTTTTACTCTCAAACCTTTTGCTCTGTCGTAATTCATATGTGAACCAAGTTTGGAACCGATATCTCGCAATTTACGCGAGTTACTGCGCGACAAATATTCTTCAAAAAATTAAAAATTTTATAAATTTTGAAGCGCTCGAGCGATTCGAGTTATATGTATACCTAAACGTTGTTCTGAGACAATGCACATAAAACAATTTTTTTTTCGTGGCAGCAATGTTTTGATTTTTTTTTCGAGTAAAATCAGAAATGATGAGCACAGCGACCGTTCGATGTGCCAAATTTATCTTGGATAATCAATAATCATAAAGTCACGTCGAAAATTGAAGCCGGATATCTCAGAATTTACATGAATTCAAGTGTTTGTGGAAATTTCGAAAAAAAATTGAAATTGCAATAAAATTAGAAGCGCACTATCGGTTATCGTCAATTTTGTTACAGATTATGGTTTAATATTAGTCCATTCGTGTACAAAAGTTATAGCGTAAAAAGGATCTTTAAAAATGTTCAAAATTCTGTAAAATTTGAATTCTCCAAACGATTTGCGTCAACTACAATGCCACACGTTGTTGTACGACAGCCCACTTGCGTGCCAAATTTGAAGAAGATACATAAAAAATGACGACAGTTATCGTGCTTACAACGAAATCTGCACACACGCACATACAGAAATATTGTCTAAATCACTTTTCTCGACGTTTTCGACCATTCTGAGTGTCTTGACATGAAAATCTCGAGAGAAAAAAAAGAAAGATTTTGACGAAAACAAAGCTTCAACAAAGAAAAGTAATTGGGTATTTTACTAAATAGATTTCTCTAGATACACAGATCCGCGAATTGTCTTGGGATTGAATGAAGCAGTTCCGGAAAACGCTGTAACATAACTGATGCGAGTCTATATCGGCACCTTTCCAACACACCTCATCCGCGGATATCTTCTCCTTCCCCGCTGTGTGTAGTCAATTTGCAGAATATACCTATATTGTATCTAGTATATATCGACGCCTCGCTCACGTCACATATATACATATAGCTATCAAGAGATATCGGCCGAGAGAAAGAGGAAGAAAAAGAGCGAGCGATTGAGCGGCTGCCGACCAATCGAATGGACACGTGCCGGAGGCTCGCCGGCACTCACTGCGTCATCTTATCCTCGAACACTCGACGTATATTTAAAGCGAGTGTCCAGTTGCCGCGCACCTATTCAGTCATCGCATTTTAAGCTCTCGTGACGATTCCCAAATTTATCAACAATTTCGCAATTAAACGTGTCGTCGTATGTCTAAATTTGTTTAATCGATAAATAGTGTATTTCAATGCTATTGTTGGATTTTCAATTCATCAGCTGAATCCGGACTGTGTACTAGGGCAAGTTATTTCGTAATTTGTTAAAAGAAAAGAAAAAAAAGAAAATAAAACAGCGGGTAATCCTCGATCTTTTGTACTCTACAGGCGCGTAATTCTCTCGTATGTATTTACCGGGGCAATTTCCTTACTCGCTAAGAAACTAACAAAGGTGGTTTTACTCGGTGCTAAGTGTGCTCCCCGCTTCTCTGACTCGCGATCCCCCGCAACTTCCAACGCTATTGCTGCTGCCTCTCACGCTGCCGAAGATTTGTGTCGCGATCGCTCACCGCGATCGAGTCAGTCGCGGACCAGAACCGAGCGCGATAGCAACACGCTCAACAATCGCCGCTATAACATTCTATTTTTTGTTAATCCAGTGGGAGCTATAGAGTGAGCGCGAAAACCAAGCGATCCAATTTTCTTTCAAGGTATCTGTAGAATCATCGTCGGCAAGGTACACAGAGTTATCTATAAAAGCTTTCTCAAATTTACTTGGCATCGTTCACCAATCCACTTACAGTTACAATTCCGTGAAATAGGGATTGGTTCGATATCGCGCAGTGACAAACATTTCAGTGACGAGCGATAATCATTTGAAAATTAGTTGCGAATAACACGTGTTTCAATATGCTTTTCTAATAAGTCCAATTTTTATCAATAACATTACATACTTTTTTCAACAAATAAACACGTTAACAATTATATTATTTCTTAGATTGACAAAGTATTTTCAGGATTATTCTTGATATCATTTCGTAAAGTAAAAGTATTCATTTACAATTTGTCATGAATGCTAAAATATCTGTTATCCACTTGAATCTTATAGAGTTTACAAGTTTTATATTGTATGGTGCAGTGAGAGGGACATGTCACTCACGACCGATAATTCTTTGAAAATTCTTCCAAGTAACACATACTTTGTCAATATCATTTTCCAACAAACAAATGTTAACAATTATGTTATTTCTTAGATTGACAAAGTATTATGATGATTAATGTTGAAATAATTTCGTAAAATCAAATAAAAATCATCTACTGCTTGTGATGAATGGTAAAGTATCTGTTATCCATTTCAAGCTAAAGGAGTTGACAATTTTCAACATAGTGACAGCTCAGTGACAAATTACACATATTTTTGGCGACCGCCAACTATTTGGAAGTAGTTGCCAATAACACATGTTTTCAATGCAATTGCCTAACAAACTTTATTTTTATAAATAACATGATATACGATTTTAAATAAAAAAACAAATGTTAATAATTCATGTTTTATCTTAGATAAAGAATAGAATTAGAATATATTCCGTTGTTTTCCATATTGTCTGCAATATACATCGCTGATAAGGCTCTATGGGCATTGGAATTCGTTTGGGTGCGTGTGTTTTTTTTTTCGAACGAATTTTCGGATATGTCGGAGTTACAGCGCCGCACCTTTTCCGTGCTTTCTGCTTTAGCGTCCTCGAACGCGAACAAGGCTCGATTTCACCGATTAATTACAATAACACACATACAAAGTTGAAGACCTTACGGAATTGGAAATATGCGGGAAGTTTTGCCGTTGTGCAACTCGAAGGGTGCATTTAAACGATGCTCTGTGTTGTTTTAGAGATGGTCTCGTTGGGTCAAGCGCGCAAGCTAAAGATTCTCTCGTTAAAAGGACGAAAATAGAACACTCAATCGTTGGTTTGACTTGTACGTTACATATGTTGCCCTCACGTTCGACGGTACACAGTTTAGTTTTCGTTCTGCTGTCTTTCCATTCCTGACGAGAGCTCGTCGCGGCGCGTCATCTACCCGACAAAAGTGTTACGATTCTCTTCCGACTACATGAAAGTCTTTGGGAATTGCGCGATCTGGATTGACGAAACTTTGTGTATCATTTCTCGCCGCTCGAATTTCATGAGTCGTTGAATTTTCTCCTGAAAAGTGTGACATCCGAATTGCGGCTTGACGTGTGTTATAATAGTTTTGGCTATGCGTCTACAGATAATATTTATTCAAATGAAATACCGATGTTTTTTTTTTTTATCAATAGTTATTAACGACCCACATAGCACAGAATATGGCTGGAATGTTTCGAATATTTAATGACAATTCAAAAATTGTCGCAACTGCGTGGTCGAATATTGCAAAAAATTTCATAAGAAAATTACAACTTATATTTTGTGAAATATTGTTGAAAATTACAAGAAATTAAACCTCTTGAGAAATATTTCAAATACCATTATCTTGAACGATAATAAGTTTTTATTAGAGCTGCTAGATTCTAAACTTTTTTAAGAGCTACGTATTATTGTATTGTAAATTCATTCGTTATACTAACTGAAGGCAATCGTACACGGCACACGATATGCGATTCAATTTAGTTAGCCGCCAAACATGAAAAGCGATTCGCGCGCGATCTATGCTTCTCCGGCGCTCATTACAGACGATTGAATTTGACTCTGCGACATAGCGATCTATCAAGGGGCTTATAAACTGGCTTCATCATTTTTATATACTTCGAGATATTTGGACCCTGTTGTTTTTTTAAGAGGCGATTACTCACATTTCAAATTGCATTTTAACGCTAATGTCAATTAACATTTTAAAGCTCACTCCAAAGTGAAACTGTTTGTTCGATAAGACTTTCTGTTTCTCGTTTTTTTTAACCCTCAACAGTTTAAGAAAATTACAAAGAATATCAATAGAAAGGTCTTGTCGGCTTCATTCTCTTTTCCTTCAAATTCTAAAGCAATAATATAATCCTATTGGAATTTATGAATTGTAACGTTACATTAAAAATGAGTGACCTTAAAAGCGCTGGCATGTACGAATTAGTGCACTTTCCATCTTTTTTCTTTGAGACTTTTTTTTCATCATATAATTCAATAATAATACAATTTGCATTATTGAAATGTACACTCTTTATTAATGCTAAAGTTCAATAACAAAAACGTTAATTATGGGTTTGACATTTTTTTGCGATATTTTGCAAGTCTGTAATTGAAATATCTTTCTGCAACTTTGTTTGAATATTACATATGCCATGCTTTCAGCGAACATTACAAGATTGCAGCATTGTTTCAACAATATTCTTAATAAATTTCAAAAAGTTCTAGCTAATTGCAATATTTTGAAGATGGATTACGATATTATTTTCTAAACATTTCGGTGCTATGTTAGAACTATATAGAAAGGTAATATATACAAAAGAAAGGACGATATTAGAAAGAGCAAAAACTTTGACAATCTTACATATCTTGATATTTTTTTTTCATCTGAGAAAATGATTGGGTGTATGAAATTAAATATACCTGTCAAATGTATAATGAGTTGTATTGAATATTTCGAAAATTGGCAGGTTTAAAATAAAAAGTAGGCTATTTTACTTGTCTGTTAAATTCAATGAAGCAGCTGATGAATAAAATTTTCTGTTTACATTTGCAAATATTTTTAACGATGTATCATTTCAGTCAATGATTTTACTTCACAATAAGAGGAAAAGAAAACACAAAAATCTCTCGTACAGCGAAAAAAAAATGATTTGAATATAAGTGATATTCAAATAATATTACGCTCGGTATAATGAAGAAGTTGGTATTTAAAGAACGTTATCTCGAAAGTAACGTCCAAACGCAATGTGCACAACGACTTTCTGTACTGTGATTTTAAAATCACGAAACTCTGAAACTCTGCAGTATCTTTGAATTCAGAACATAAAACTTGAAAATCGTAGTTGAAAATTACAACTGATTTTCTGTATTAGCCGAATGAATAATTTCACTGTTGACAGGAACCAACCAGTTTGGACAAGCAAAAGTAATTAGTCAAATGATGTATATATATTTTTCTTCACCTTAGAGCCAAAAGTAACTGTACCGTAAATTTCCATATCTCGTTTCGGCACATAAATCCAACTTATTCATCTCTGTTTATGAATTTTCACTGCGCGATTTCACGGTCAAGCTAAAAGCTTTGTAATAAATCCAGAAAGATACAGTATGACACTATGCAACATGGTAGAAATAATGAATGTAGGAAAGACAGCATGCACTTGGCAAAACGAAATATCCCGATTAATTTCACGGACGTCGGGTAATGAGGATTGCAGTCGTCGCACCTGGCGCAGCTGGCCATATATATACATATATACATCTATATTAAAAAATATGTTGCCGCCGTCGCAGCCATGTAGGGCAATCGAGATGGCCGGGGTGAAATGACACACCTAACATGGATTTTTCAAAAATTTATAATTATCATAACACAGGAAGTTGGCGCGGAAAACGCGTAGGGGTACGTAGTCTCGTTAGACCTACCCTAAAAAATGGACAATCGGAATAGAAGTTCGAGATATTTTTCAAGCCATTTTATTCGTGCTATAATTTGTCAGTGGCTGTGACGTCTACCGTATGCCCATCGAAGCAGGCTTATATCACGGTCATTTTCAATCTCAACTCTTTTGCCATGTACGGCCGGATTCTTTTAATATTAAAAATCTTTTAGTAGAAAAAAGATAATAAAGTTGTTGATGGTATATGTATATAGTATGAATAGAGATAACTCGCGAGAACAGGACTCTAATCGTATGGGCAACGTCACGACACACAATGATACATACAGAATTATGGTAATAAAATCTCAACGGTGCATATATGCAGCTTACAGTAGAAATTCAAAGTGAATGCACTGTATGTATATATGCGGCATGCTGAAATCGCGGGAGCGGATTTCGAGAGACAGAAAGCTTCTGAGGCTAGACAGCGCAACATGTATTTTGTATAGTATCTAACCTGATGTGCCTCTGAATCATGTGAGTCTGCACACGTGCCAACTGCCAAGAGTCATCAGTGAAAGCACGAGGAATGACACGTGGCTTCATCGATAAATAGTGAAGACTATACAATGAAAATTGTATAGTCTTGACAGAAAGAGTGTGTCCACAAACCCGGTCACGAAAACTTCTTTTTACACTAATTTTTCTTTCAGTTTCTAGTTTTACACAAAAAGTATAATGTTCTGTTGTTTTTTTTTTTTTTTTTTTTTTTTTTTCATTGTGAATTAACACACTTCTTTCTGTAAACTGGAAAAATTTACACAGCTTTTTGTGTCACTTCTTATTTTACGTAACAATATTTGTAAATTTGCCAAATTCAGCAAATCTTTGTCTTAATTCGACACCATTTTTTCTGTCAGTTTTACAAAAATCTAGTTTTACAAAAAAAAGTACAAAAATGTGTTAAAAATTGCCTATTTTCATTTTACGAAATTCAGACATAAAAATGTATAATTTCGATTTACACAATATTTCTTTCATTCTTACACACAAAAAATGAGTTACTTGACATTTACACAATAATTTTTTTCTAGTTTTCATTTAACACTTTTTTTTCTATAAATCTGACAAATTTACTCAGTTTATTGCGCCACTTGTAATTTTACAGGCTACTTTCCGTTAATTTGATATATCTTTTGTGACACTGCTAATATTGCAACAACAAAAAAAAGGATGCAAATGAATTTGCATTTTGCTTCCTCATTGTTCAAGATTGCCCATAGAGCATTGCTCAACGAAGTACATTGGTTTGTGTTTGGCTTCCTCGTAGTGGAAGCTTTGTAAGTTATAAATATCAACAAAATTTCCTTTATGAGAAAGCAAAACGAGTATTTTTTTTTGTAAAAGCGTTCCAAAAACTAATCCATTCATAGTCCGTGATCATTTACTGATCATTGAATAACTTCTTCACTCCTCGAAATAATAAACCAGCTGTGCAACGCAAATACTTTTTTTGAAGATTTCAAAATGTCGTATAAACTGGATTTTTCAACCAATCCTCACTAAATTCGAACTCATCCATCGTGTGATGTTTGTCTACGATTGGATTATTTAGCCCCATAACTCAATATTTGCGGCAGCTGGAGCGCGAACAAACTTTTTTCGAAAAATGTAAAGTCTCGTAGAATTTGAACGGGAGTCTCAATTATTTTATAAATTGTCGGAAATATAGAGGCCCAACCACTCTACTTGTGTGCCAAATTTCAGCCCGAACGGTCTAATCATCCTCGAGTTATAGGGGTTTGAATTCTGGAGCCCTGACACACACATACATCCGGACATTTTTTCTGAATATGTTTTCTAGACGTTTTGGGACATTCTGAACACGGTTTCATGAAAATCTCGAAAAAGAACATTATAATTGTACATTATAACAAAGCTTCCTCTATGAGGATGTAAAATGTTTGTAAATTTGGCAACTTCGCACAATTTTCGTATGGAATCCACAAAAATTCTGTCATATTAACACAACGATGTTTGTTAATTGGAAATCGGACACCCCGATTTCATACAAGCTTTTTTTACTGTGTAGCAATGAAAAAAGAAGTAGGTATTTTCATTTTGAAAATATTAAATCTCGCGTGAAGTTAGAATGTTTTTTCTGGCCTCTTCAACTTTCGAATCGTATTATTGACGACTATTGGTATCGATCCGTTTTGTTATTAAGGATATTAATTTCTTCAGACGTAAAAATAACAGTTTTCGCTCAACGAATTTGAGCTTTATCCTCCGTGTCGTAGAATTATCGGCAAGAGTGTTTCGCGGCATGACTCGTGACTATTCCATGAACAATATAGTATTTTCAACACTGCGAACCGAGTGAAAAAAAAAAACCCTGGAATATTATTTAATCCGTTAAGATATATCAATGATATAACCTAGGACAGATACTAATGCTTTACTTGAATTTTCATGTTACCAGGGATGACGCGGTCTTACTGCTGGAGCTGAAACCATCGCGGAGATTGCGAAGATCCTTAGGACCGCACTCGAAACGCATCACCAAAGAGTAAGAGGAAATTCCGGCACATAAAAGAAAATATCATCGAGAATTCCATTTGCAAAAAGAAATTTCTCTCGTCCACACGCTGTATATACATACATATCACCATCTCCTTCATTCTCGTCCGGGAATCATCATTATACCAGATCGCTTCACATACCCGTCACGCACAGTCGCTCGGAACGAGCGAAGAAACGAACAAGAGCTTGCATCGATAAACGAGAAATAAGAATAGTGACAAACGAGTTTTGAAGAATTCAAGCCAATATGGGAGTTGTAATCGCTGATACCAAAACTCGTTGAGGAATAGATAATGTGCACATGCTGAATAAAGAAAGAGGGAAGAGGGAGAGAAGTGAATCGTTGAGAAAAAGGTCGGAAGAAGGGATCCAGTAATTTACTCAAGTGCTGCAGCTCGACACCGACTATAAAAACTGAGCTCTCACGTAGTCATTAAATTCTGTAGAATATCTCTGTAATTGAAATTGGCGTGTGTCAGGGAATACCCAAATTACGAAAGAAGCAAGTTGACGAGAAAAAATGACGATCTCCGAGAGAAGATCGATGCCGGCTGTTTTGGTACAGGCTGCCATAGCTTGGCTCACTTTTCAGCAAGTTTTCGATCATGCAACTGGCGATGCCTCGGTGAATGCACCTGGACGTCCACCACCATGTGCGAGGTAAGTTTATAGATATACAATTCAATTCATCAAGTGAAAAATCTCAATTATATATTGCAATCAGGCATTCCTGGCTAACTCAAGTAAACTATTAATCCTGACCCTTTCCGATGTATCCCAATATTTTTGCCTTCTCGCACAGGAAGTTTTCTTTTCATGAAAAACCTTTTTTCCGAGATATTTATGTCAGTTTATTTAAAATGATCTGAAACGTCGAAAGAAGTCTTCGGATGTATGCGTGTGCTCGCGTTTTGTGGTGTTTCACAGACACAGATACACAACACACACACACACACACACACACACACACACACTCAACCACACAAACGCCGGATATTTTTTCTAAACCACATTTCTGGACGTCTCCGAAAACGATTTTAGCTCGAATTTAAAAATCCGTAAAAAAATCTTAAAATCTGATATGTCACAATATTCTAATTTTTTTAATTAGAATATTGTTTGAATTATTGACAATATTCTAATTTTTTTTTTTTTCATGAATACTTTTACTCCAGCCATCTTCGAGTATTGGAGTTTAAACTTTATACATAAAGGAACTAACGTTGGAAGCAAGTATTTACAAACCATCCGAGAATATTTGAGAGCATTTTAAGGGGGCTCTACTGATTTTAAGCAAAAATTAGGTGTGTAAGTTTTTATCAGTAATAAAGAACGTATCGGAAATCATGTGCGCGTTTTTCCATGGCGGTTTTTTAGGTATATAGAAAAAAAAGCCAGGTTTGTATAGCTGCCAAGGAGCTTGGAAAGAAAATGGCAATAAAAAATACAAAAGCAAAGACACCATTTTTAGTCGTATATAAAAAATTGTGGGGGTTCAATTTTTGACAAAGTATAAAAAAATGTTTATAATTATACCGAAAAAAGAGGTCTGGAGATCTTTTTACACGATCAGAATACCGTAACAAACATTCAGTCTGATGGGTTTCTCGATATATTTTATATTACTGATTAAAAGATCAAACATTTGATTGTTAACCAGTAATCGGTGGCGACTTTAAATTGCCTCAACTACTTCCAAACGATTGGATATTTATTTTGTGTTAATATATTTATTTATGATACTTTAACTTGAGGCCTAGAGTTAAAAAATTTATGAAAAATAGAAATCTTTTGAAACCGCCTAAAATATAGGCAGTAATACAGAATAGGCTTATGTACTTTGTTACCTTATTCCAAATTTAATGTAATTTTTAAAATTGGGGCAAGAATTTTGGAATTCAAAAAATCATGCAAAAGATTAGGGATTTCAAAAAACTCTTTAAAAAATACAAGTGTTTCTTCGAAAACATATCTCTAAATTATAAAAATATTTCCAGGGTTCATTAGAGTCCCCTTCCACGGCCTGATTTTTCTAAGTCTCCGATGAGATCCCCTCGGGTCGCGCACGGGGTTGTGACCCCCTAGTAATGATATATAAAAAATATCGAGACAAATTGGAAGGGTTTAAAGGTTTACGGATTTGCCCAGGAATACCCCATAGATACCAGAAATGGTTTTCTCGCATTTATCATACACTTTATTACTAACATGTATGCTGCGTTTTATTTATAATGTGAGGAAAACTGCGTTTGTGAACAATCGGTCCTAAATTTAATCTCAAGTGCGATCTTAAGGTCGAACATACGACAGAAACTGGACACTTAATGTATGTCTATATAAGCGCACACGCACGCACGCACACACACACACACACACACACACACACACACACACACAATCTCTCTCCTCCCTCTTTCTTTTTTCACATCATGCGAGAACCTCCGATGCGAGCTGCTGTCACGAGTGTCGATGATGTTTAAAGCACCGGCCGAAAAACTGAGCAGGTGCCCACGCCAAGTCACGTGCTGTGAAAACAATAAATACACAGATGAGCGTCACTCCATAGTAGATGACTGCTAGACTCAGTGAACTAGACGGCGATATACGATAGAAATCGGTTTCGCGGGTGTGGCACACCAAGAATAGGTCCAAAGACTAGCCCTCATCTACGTCCACGTCGAGACTCGTGACTCTCTCAACTTGACGAGTGACGGATATTCATGGCACAACATTGAATTTGACCGTTTGTTACGTCTCTCGAAACATTTCAATAATCTCTTGCAAAATGTCTATAGTACTACAGAATTAACTCTAAATCACTCCTCGCTACACATTGCATACAAGCTATATTATTCTCCACAGCTACTTGCTATTTATCTAACATATTATATTTTTCTGCACTATTTTCAATATATTTTACTATAAAAAAAGCCTCATGATGATCACAACAATACTCAGGTGCCTTTCCAGACTTCGGACAGTCGCCGTTTATTTAATATTGAAAATTTAATAAATGTCCAAGCATTGAAATAACGTTTAAAACTATATCTTTGATTACTAATTGATGTACCATAAAAAAATCCACATCGTCAATATGTTTATAGTATTTTTTTTTCCATTAGTGTCTCTCGAACCTCGTATCCGGACATTATACAACAGAACATTTTTTAGTAATGTCGTTTTCCAAGTAACGAATCCCGTTGTATTAATTTGACAAAATTGTTTTGGACTTTACGGATCTCTTTGTTATATCTGAAAAGTGATCCAATGATTCTGTATGTTTAGTGAATGTACAAATATTTTGTTATAAAATCAGAAGTGACACTTTTTGTTGTTGTAAATACGTTGAATTTACATTAATATGCAATTGTAAAAATTGCTGTGGCCAATAATATTGAAAAATATTGGATAACAAATATTTTTCTGTTAAAATTATAGAAAATATGTTAAAAAAGAAAAATAACATTTTTTGTTTTGTTCAAAATTACAATACAATGTTTTTAACACATTATTTGGGTGGGCTTGTCTAAATATAGAAATAGTAAAGGAAAATGTGTAAAGTTAACTTCAAGTTTCATTAACATATCAAGACTTCGATCACCTTGTAACTTCGTCACTCGTTTAGATATGTCAAGCAGAAGACACAAACATTTTTAAACATTTTAAAATTGACATTTCTGTCTCTGGTCTACGTATTGATTTTTGTCAATTTTTCAAAATTTTCTTAATACATACATTTTTCAACATGTAAACGTTGATAAAAAAAAATATCAAATACAGTACGTTTTTTCGTGACAAATTCTCAGCTTTTCAATGGAAATATTGCCAAACCCAATACCTCTTTAGGAAAGCACTGAAAGACACGATAAACGATTCAAAAGCCGTTTTTCGTAGTGAGTCTATAATATCAGCCTTGCGGTGTTTTACCTACTAGGTGACGTTTTTAGACTGGGATGGGCTTAGTTTTCGTTTAAAAACGCATGTTCAAAAAAATCATTGAAAAAATCTCAATTGTCAATATAGAGTTTTTAGTAAAAATTCGTACGTAACCTTACAAACATATGAATGTTGGTAGAAGCGCGGTGCTTGACATACTCAGCCATGTATATGGGCCATTCTAAGTCAACTCATTTGGTCATCGGCCTGACCCCCTCGTGATCAGCTGACTTGGAATGGCCCATATATAGATAACATTAGCACTCGCAATATCTTGTAAAATATGTGTGGTTTTTTATTGTCATAAATGCTCTAGAAGAACTGAAAATAAAAATATTTTTTCGGGGTAAATTCAGCAGAAATATTGGCTTAATCAGACCCAATGAATGGTAATTTTCACTCGTCGCTATGTTAAACTACACATGCTACCCATGTTAAAAGTGTCTGAACTTTGGGCTGATATATCACAGAATGAATGTGGAGAAAATTGAATGAAAAATTCTTTGAAAAATCCTTTTTCATTGTTTTGTAGTTACCTTAATAGTGGCTAGTTGGTGTGTGGGCAAGAGGAGGGGTAATTGGATCGGTTGTCAGACCTTAGCATTGAACCTGTCCGTAGTGATAGAATGGGTTCTCGCGACGAAGGAAAATGTAGTGGTGACCAAGCGTGGTTTTAAATTAACGCATTTCTCAAGTATCTCGCAACTCGCACAGAGTTCAGAAACGCCGGATGGGTGACGTGAGTGACGCGACCTTAACATTGTACCTTGATCCACGTTAATCTCGTTACGCTCTAATCTAGCTTCAGTCTCGAGAGTCTATTTAGAAAATTCTTGTACTTTAACAACATTACCTAAATGATAGATGTTGCTCGGCAATGAGCGAACTTGTCGACAAATCGAAAAGTGATGGATGTTAGTTTGAGACGATTCGGGCTCTTGTTCTTGAGTTTATTCTTAGTGGTCAACAGTGGATAGTGGAAAGTTTTCAAACAATCATTTTACTATAGAGAGTTAATTTTATTAATATAATTCTGCTGTGGACACGTGCTGGCCGGGCTCTCCGGTCAATAACTTTTAATGCTTCAGTTAAGTTTCCATTGATACAGCTTTGCACACTTTACAGATGCTATCATTGAAGCCTTTTTCACCTTAAAGTTCAGCCATCTTTCTCGTGATAATGTGCACTGGGAAAAAATGCGGTTCATTGAAACTTGAAATTTCTAGTTTTTTTCGACTGAAATATTTTTTTCTCTTGATTCAACGACATTGTTATTTTATATAACCTTTCCCGTTTAGTCAAAAGGTTATTTTATTGATTCGTTACGATTGATTAAATCGTTTTATTGAAACCATTCATTTGTATGTACTTAAAGATTGATTGAGATAATGAAACATGTCCGTACGGACGATATACTATATTTTCCGCTCAAATAGATTCCAAAATAAAAGATTTTCAATGAGTTTGTTTAAATCTCGAACAAGTTATAACTTATCTCAATATACACATTGATATTTAAAACAATAGGCGATACGTATAGCGTAAGTATGAATTCATCTAAACGATAACGTGTAGTCCTAATAAACGAATATTTATTTCACTATGAATCAAGAGTTTAAGAAATCTGTGACGTTCTTGACTATCGATCGTGTCAGAAAAACCGACATTCTTACCGTCAAAAGAATATTATTTTCTGCATTGAGAAAAAAGTTTAGTTAATCCAAAAATGCATTTGATTTATGGCAGATTTAGTGACTTTAACAAAAATATTACTTAAAATAACAAAATCAATGTTGAATCAAGAAAATTCACCGAAATAAAACAAATAAACGCACCGTGTAATTTGAAACGCCTAAATGATATTGTTGTTCCTAAGGGTAATTGATCGTTACAAGCCTTGTATAAATTTTTTAATATTTCCAAACTCACTTTACACTCTGATTACAATCAATTGAACATTTTGTTTTGTCGATGATAAGTATGTTTGGGAGAATAATAGTTGTACAACTCTTATACCATATAGATATCGAAAATTATCAAGTATTCGACGATATCGTAGCAGGTCTGAACACCGACGGAAACACTGAAAAAGCACTGAGTGGTTTTCGAATATTAAA
This sequence comes from Perithous albicinctus, assembly GCA_964016905.1. Lineage (NCBI taxonomy): Eukaryota > Metazoa > Arthropoda > Insecta > Hymenoptera > Ichneumonidae > Perithous > Perithous albicinctus. The sequence goes on along the minus strand of OZ024688.1, from coordinate 20,242,657 downwards.
AACACCGGGATTGTGATGAAAAGCACCGAAAAAGCATCGAAAATTTGAGTGTTGGAGTCGCAAAACTACCGTGCTTTTTCGGTGCCTCCTGTACAAAAAAAAAAACACTGAAAAATCACTGACTGTATTTCTCAAAGTGCAGTGTCTTCCTTAGCAAGTTGGCAGACCGCTGAAAATTTATTTTCTGTACTTGCATTTAACTGAACACGATTGATTTTTGATCTTCTAGTTTTATATTCGAAACTTATTCGATAGTTTGGTACATTTTGATCGCGGATAAAGATTATCAATTTTTATGTCATCGGTGGGACTCGAACCTTGTGGAACCCTGTGGATATAAATCTGCGTCTAAGACCACTCGCATATTCACAACTTTGAAAGTATCTATTTTGATTGTCTATTTTAAGTATATGGAAAGTCTAAACATATTATGACTTTGTACATTTGTATAATTAGGTCTAAAATTATTTAAATAAATACCTCGAAAGATCGATCGCCTGATCAGTGCGATGTATGTATTCTATACATACGTCAACATGGGAACATGCAAAATCTTTGTGAGTCAATACGTAAGAATAAGAACAATCAATTCCCGTGAAAATCATCTGAACGTGTTTATAGATTAATAATTTTAGATGCAATCATAGAAATGTCTGACATTTTTTTCACATTTAGACTTTTACTATACTTCAAATAGACAATGAAAATAAGTAATTACAAAGGGGTCAATAGTCGAGGGGTCTAAGGCGCAGATTTACATCCACAGAGCCTCCCAGGTTCGAGTCCCACCGAAGACATGAAAATTTCGTATTATTTTCCGCGATCAAATACATACCAATCTGACAAATAAGTTCGAATATGAAATTAAGAGACCAAAATAAAGCCTTTTTGTTATTTGCAAAACAGCCATTATTGGGTGTTCTTTCGGTGCTTTCGATGAAAATTCCGGTGTTGGTAATATTCGAAAAGCACTCAGTGCTCGCCGGTGCTTTTTCAGTGGCTGAACTTTGTTCTTTCCGTGTTTTTTTCGGTGCGCTAACCTGCTAGGGTAGCGTAATCGGCAGCATACGTGCGTGCGTCGTTTTGCAGATAGGTCGTAGGTTCAAACCCCGGTGTAGGTCAGAAACTTTCATTGGCGGAAACCAATACCGAACGATTTCTCATGACGAGATACGTTTGAAAAAATAAATTTATATCTTTTCATTATTTATAAGCCCACATATATTTTTATTCGTTTCAGGGCCCCGATGCTATATACATTTACATACTCCACACGAATATATATGCTTGGGCTGATTGAACTGAATTGATTTTTAATGTGAATAAGATATTACTTAGTCAGTAGAAATTTTCATTTCGCTCAAATTAATATTTAATTCACTGAATTCATTATATCCTCGTTCTGAAAATCTCGCCCATTATTTAAAACAATCCAACAAGTACATTATACTCTCCAGTCAAATAATAACTTAATGTAGTTGAACGAGAATTATTTTTATTTTACCGAAGAATTGGTTGGATAAGGTTTTCGATATCAACTGAATATTCGTTTGTTGTACCAATGTATTTATGTCACTGACCGCAAGCACCGCATTGAATTGATTAGAACTATTTGCGTTTCACTCAACTGAACTTTTTTTCTCAGTGTGTCTTTATGAAAGTAACATTCATTGTTCTTCGATTTAACCACAATATCTTTCATTACCGATGAATATCCGTCATTGATGACGCCACTAAGGGAAGATTATAGTGCTTTTTGTTCCAAAAGTGAATTAAAAAAAATTCTTTCCAAATGTTCCTCACTTACCGTCAAAATTACGAGGTCCCTAGAACTTTTCTTCGGCTTCGAAAAAATCGATTTTTTTTTTTTCATTTTTTTTGTACCGCTATTTCTCATCTTCATTAGTAGGGTAAACGTATATTTTTCTAACATATATATTTTTACCATGCAAAAATATTTTGTCTTCGTGAAGTTTGATTTTGCTCTAATTTTCATTTCTTTTTTCCTATTTAACGTTATTCCCAAGAGCAATGAGTAGTATGAACGTATATTATTGTATAATATTGATTTGTCTAACCGTATTATAACTGTTTACCACACATTATCTATTTTTTACTAGTCGCGCATTGCACACACGCGCCGCGCTAAGAAATTATATATCCGAGTAACAAGCGCCTCTCTTGAAAATTATTAAAAAATGCTACAGGTGTTAAAAAGGCTTCCCAGGAACATCTAGTGAAAATGCTTAATTTTTACCGAGCGAAAATCATAAGTAACGATTTAAAATTGAACAAAAATATTACGAGCTAAGTGAAGATAATATTGATATACCATAATGTGTACATGTTAATTACTTGTTGTCGAGACAACCTAACATAAATCTTGAGAAATAGATCCCTGCCGCGATCCCTACTACCCCATATCTTTTTATGTTCAATAAGCTCCAGCATCTTATGACATTGAGATATAGCTGACAAAATCGGGGTAAAAAGAATTCTTTGAAATTTAGTCACGAGTCTCGATGTTAAGAGGCAGCGTCACTTGGCTCATCTCCTTCAGATTTTTAAAACTTTTTTTTTTTTTTTTTTTTTCAAAACAGTTGGACAGATCGAGCCCAATTTTTAAGGTGAGGATGTTGTAGTATGATAGACATGGACGAAATTTTTGTCTCCTCGATAATCGAAGCCGTTTTTTCGGAAGAGCCAAAAAACAAAACTGAAGGTTAGATTAGTTTACCAAAATGGTTACGAATGTGTCACGCCATTTTGTTACACTACATATCCGCGAGCTCCCGAAAAAGTGTACATTTTGGACAAAATTCTTGCACCAATATCTTGCCAGTAAAACATGGTGCATTGAAACCGTAATGAGCACACAATGGGCATCACGATACGAGTAAAACACAGTGTGTGACTTCGGTGAACGCGCAGTGTGCACCAGTGCAACCAGTCGAAGACTCTAGAGTCACATTTTTAAAAATTACAAATAAACAAAATTGGAAGTATCGTTTCTAGGTTATTACTACTTGTGCGTTGTTTGAAATGCTTCTCTCAAAAAATTCGCGGCCTACGTAAATATCTGGAAATATATGGAAATCATAACGCCAGTTTATAACCCTTTCGATTGGTCGATATGTCTCGGAGCTAACTTCGCTCGTCTGTCATGAGTGCTGGAGAGCCGACGTTCGACTCTGATGGCCAAATTCAATCGCCGAGCTTTTCCCGTCCACAATTGGATTCTGCAATGTGGACGGGAAAAAATGGGCCTCTTATAAATTTACAGTCTAATAGGAGATAAAAGAACAATAGAAAGTGCGCATTGTCGTTTGGTATTTTAAAAACCTCATTTGGATTTTATGTAGAGTTATATTGGCTTGCCGAAATCAGCTGTAGTAAATTACAGTTTCTACGGTATAGTGACGATCGATATTTCAATCCTCGTAAAAAAATGTCCACCAAGCTCGGACAGTCTTTTTCGGTTGTTTCAACTTAGACTCTGTAAAATTTGATTCATTTTATGTATGATTGGCTTACGTCAATAGCGTATATGGCTAAAGCTTATACAACGTTTAATATTATCTACATATTTTGTTGTGTGCGATGCTTGAAAAAGATTTTGGCAAGAGTAGGAAATCATTTTTCCTTCGGTTAACATCCAAAGAAGCCAAAGTCTATATTTATATAGAAAAATTAAATAACGAATAATGACAATATAATAATAGACTAGGAGCGATAACTCGTAATATGCCAGACAAAAATAGCACACGTACAATAATGTCTTTGTAAAAATGTTGGTCGCGCTTGTTCACGCGCCGCAGACTTTGGCACCGTTTCAAATGTACATCAACAATGTTCTTATTTAGTCATCGACATCTTTCTGCTTTTCGACGGATGTTGGAATTTTCGCTGATCGCACGAGACCGCAATTGCTCTTATTCCCACAACTCGAAAACTTGAAACCCTTGTCTCCACCATCAATTACACGTCAACGATGTATTTCAAATGAAATTCTTCTTAACTTTTACTTAACTATGAAAAAGTTAGCCATATTCATTGATGCAACACTGCGTATACGAAATCTCTTTTCAATGTGAATAAAAAAAAATAAAAAAAGCGTTTACCAACATTCATCGCGTCGTTAACCCGTAAGAAATTAATGACTCTAAAAGACTTGTTTTTGTAGACGTACGTGTGTGGCAATTAGTAAATGAGCATCGACAACTCAGCGGGCTGTATTCCCACAGAAAAGATATTTTCGAATCAAATACCACATTTATTTAAGCCGATTACTGGTCTATTATATACCAGATTTATTATAACCGATATAATCAAATATGGGTTGACTTGAATCCAGTATGATTTATTTGAATGAAATATAATTATAAATTGGGAGTTTGGTGTTGCGACGTAGGACGGCCTCAGACATTTTTTTTTTCCAAAAATTTCTTTTGCTTTCACGTTTCGCCCAGATCTGGGCCTCTTGAGAAATTTGATTTAAAAGTACATTTCACTTTGATTTTAAGTATTATTTTTGTGGATGTTTAGCGCGACTGGTCGGTGCACGCTGTGCCTATTGTGTGCATTATGGTGACCGGGCTCTCCGGTCCGAGGTTATGTCTTTGTTTAATGTTATTTTTTATTTTTTTCCTGTGATGATTTGTCGATTTTCCATTTGTTATTCACTTTTTTTGGTTTGAAAAAATATTGATACTGGGACCGGAGAGTCCGGTCAGCATTGAGTTACATCTTTAACTGAAATATAATTCTATTTTTATTAACGATGATTTTATTTTAATCGATGAAGGATTTATTTGAGTTAACTAGAATCCTAAAAGACCAGCATTTGAAAAACGAAAAATGATGCACATTACTTTCTCATTATTGTCCACATTGCAAAAATTTCACTCTATGAGCAATCGAAGTAGGTTGATCAATTTTGATGTATACAGAAAGAAGCTTTGTGAAAGATGGGACACGGCAAAGATTAGACACGGCATCTGTGTTTAAAAGAAAATTCAGAAACTGAATTTAAGGAAAATTTTATTCGTCAAGAAATAATTCTAATATCCAATTTCTTTAATATTTTATGTAAATTTTTATGTAAATTGTACATGCAACAATGAGAACTTACTGCTCAACTGGTGTGACCATTTATTTATTGCTTACATCATTTAAGATATCCTGTATCCGATATTATTCCTCACCTACCTTGTATTTTATAAATTTCGACGATAAAACAGATCAACGCCTCTGAAAACGTTGATTTTTCGAAACTTCTGTATAGATTCGGCTAAGATTCAATTCCATAAGTCCTTGAAGAGTACTTTATTTTTGAAGAATTAGTTAACTCGATAACTAAAAACTTGTAACTGTGAGAGCGTTGACAGACATTTTTTCGAAAATTCAAATGGTTATAACTTTTATCTGTCGTATGCAGGTAACATGTAACAAACATCGTATAGAGGTTTGAATTTTCTAATTCAACATGGGAGTGCCAGATGTCATAATAACAAACCCCGTTGACAAAAATGTTGTCTACCGTATGGATTTTTCGATCAATTGGAAAAAGTCACACAAACATTCAATAAATCTTGTCGAATAAAAAAAAATGATTGTCTTCAATTCGAAGTAACAGAATAATTGTGTAAAAAGCAAGTGAAACATTTTTTATTTATTTTCTTTTCAAAATGACCGAAAGTTTGTGTAAAATGAAAATATACAATTCTTAAAACATTATTTATGTCGTTTTTGTGTAAAACTTGTAACTCACAGAAAAATTGTGTCATATTAACGCAATGTATTGTGTGCTCATCTATCGGCACAATCTTTCTGTTAAATCTTCACAATTTTCAATTTATTTCTTACTTTGCACACATAGACACACGCATCGAACCGGACATTTTTCCTCACCCACTTTTCTCGATGTTTTACACCATTTTAAAATTTGAGGAAAAAAAAGTAAAAACAAACAAACCTGCAAAGTAGAACTTTACAAATTATTTCCTCATTATTTTGTATCTTTGACAAAGCTTCTTTTTAGAAAGCCGTCTTTACGAGGAAGTATGATGAATCTTGGCTTCCTCGTAGACGAAGCTTTGTAAAAAAAATATTGCCAAATATAGAAAATAATGAGGAAATAATTTGTAAAGTTCTACTGTGCAGGCTTGTTTGAGCTCGAAAGACATTAAAAAAAAAAAAGCAAAATGTCATAAAATTTGAACTGCTCGAACACGTGGAAAATTACAGTCGGATATCTCAGAATGTACCAAGAGTTGAAGTGTTTACAGAGATTTGAAAAAAGAAAATATTGTTTCTCATTTTTTTGGCTTATCGCAAACTCTTCTCTATGATAAAGTACGTTGTTTAGTTTTGGCGTCCTCATAGAGGAAACTTTGTGGACGGCAGATAAAAAAAAAAGATGAAAAAAGGTTCGTATCTGCAACGTTCGACTTTGCAATTGTTTTGAAAAAAAATGATGAAAATTCAAATTTCCGTAAAATCTTAACTGCTTTATTGATTTTGTCGAAATTCAGTATAAAATATTGAAAGACTCTTTTTAAGATCTATGCAAAATTTAAGATGAGTTACTTGAACCGTTCTCAAGTTATTAGCATTTTCAATAAAATTACGAAAATGCGAATTTCTATAAAATCAAACTACTTTATCGATATCGCCCAAATTCAATTCCAAACGTCGCACCACCCCGATAAAGTTTTGTGCCAAGTTTCAGCCCTATAACTGGAAATTTGTTCCAGTTACAGTGTTGACAGAGACTATTGAAAATCTTAAAGATTCCATAAATTTTTTATAAAATGTATACCAATGAGACACTTGACCGTACTGTATACGGCAGAAAAATTTCAGATGATTCGGTCGAGTAGCTATGGCAGTATCAATTTTAGCCTCTCTATCACATACACATACATACATACGGACATTTTTTCTAAACCACTTTTCTCGACGTTTTCGAGCATTCTGAGTATGCTGACATGAAAATCTCGAAAAGAAGAAAATTTCACGAAAGCAAAGATTCCTCTATGAGGAAGCAATATAAAGATATTTGAAAAAAAAACGTATTAAACTCAATGTGTTTAGTGTTAAGCCGGCTCGAAACGAATATATGCGAGCCCCCGTAGAGGCGTTCCCGGAAGTAAATGAGCAACAAGCGGGTGTTTGCAGTAGCCAACAGTCGTGCGAGTCCTTAAGGTCTTTCAGTTGTTGGAATCGCGAGAGATACGTCTCGTACGCGGAATTGAAAGTAGTCAGTTATCGGATATCGCACGAGGTCACATTTTAATTGAATTCACTTAATTAACATTAACATTTCCCTGCCTTCCCGTCTTTCGCCGACAAGCATGCTATACTATGAAAAAAATGTCTCTGTGCAGGACAAATAATAAAATCTCGAAATATTACGCTGTTGGATTTAGCACGATTAATGTACGCGGTTCTTGGATTATTCCCTCATTAATTCCACAGTGGTCAGCGAGCGCACACCGGCCTTACATAACAAATAGCCGCGATGCTCTCCGTATATACCATAATCTTCCGTTCTACATATCTACATGTACGCACATATGTACCCGGACACTCGGAGCATAATAGCTGCATTCGACGTATCGTTGTACATTATTCCACGTGGCTTGCAAATTCTCACCTAAATACTAACCATTTTTCTCCACCAACTTTTTAATACTATCCCTAGATCATGGTTATTACATTAGAGGAAAAAGAGAATAAGAAAAATAAGATTTTTAGCCGGCGTCCGGATCTCTCTGTGCGCGTTCGCGCGTGTGTGTTTCTATGTGACGAAAAGGGCGTTAAGGGTCGAGTTTGCTCGAATTTGTCTCGAATCGCTTGAGGGATTCAAAAATGAATTTAAAAAAAAAATAATTGTCACGATTTGTGCATGCTGCCGTTGGCACAAATTTTAGTCCAGCTGCATTTTTGCAGGAGAGTAGAGATACCATTAAGGCTGGTTTGTATCGAATTTGTCTGAAATTGGAAAAGAGCTTGTACAGTTATCAATATTTTACTTTTTTGAAAATGATTGTTATACGAAAATTCGTGAATATTAACAAAGTTTTTAATAATTTTATTTTTCGAAATAATTGTTATAATTTGTACATGCTGCCAGTGGAACGAATTTTGAGGTGTCAAGCTGAGACTTTGAACACGAGTAAAGTTACTACGAAGAATGCTTGATATTGAACGTATAATTCTAGAGTCGTTTTTTTTTATTTGTCTTTTTTTTTATAAAACTTCCTCTATGAGGAGGCCAAAATTCATCAACATACGTAGAAGTAGCATTGTAAAAATTCCAAGATTATGAGTTAGCAATATACAAAGTTCCACTTTGCATCTTTTTTCAAATAGTGAGATTTAAATTAGTAAGGTTGTACGTTGTACATAGCAAAAAATGTATTTGTAATATCGGACTGGCAAATTTCCACTAAACCCGTTCGGTAAATTTGACAGAAATGTTATGTATATTCCACAGATTTAAATAATTTGTAATTGAGTAGGTGAATCCTCAAGAACAAAAGAAAACTGCCGTAGAAATTGAAAATAATAGTCGAAATAAAAAAGTATATCAACCAGAAGGAAACGTTTTCATAAATATAGTATTGAAAAGCTTTTTCTCAAAAGATTTACATTCTCGTGAAATTAAAATCTCTTGATAGACGCGCACCAAATTCAACACCAATTATGGTTTAATGTTATTTAATTTATGTATAAAACAATTTTCTTTTTATTTCCATAAAATTTGTACGCTTTCGTCGATTTACGCCAAACTCGATCCCAAACGACATCTAATGATAGTTAAACTGTTTACAAAATTTGAGCTGCATTAGTAACAAGAAAATCAGACAAAAAAAAATAGACCTTTTTTCATAACCACTATTCTAGACGATTTAGACGATTGTGAGTACACCGGTATGAAAATAAAAAACATTTAAAGAATCACGAAAAGAAAGGAAAAAATAAGACAGTACAAGGAATATTTAGAAATAAATAGTAATAATTAAACAGAGAGAGAGAGAGAGAGAGAGGGAGAGAGAATGGGAGAGAGAAAAGGAAAAGAACAAAGAATTGTAATATTACAGTGATGTCTACTGCCACGGCGACTTGCTGCATACGGTGCAGATGGCATCGATATATCCCGACTCGAAGACGTTCGTGGACATGAAAATGAAGAAGCCGCCGAACGAGACGCTGGCGTCATTTCGCAAGTTTATGGATCGCACGGACAATATGCCGACGAAGGAGCAAATCGCGAGATTCGTGAACGAAACATTCGACCCAGCGGGCTCGGAATTCGAGGATTGGTTGCCGAAGGATTGGCGAAAGGAGCCTAAATTTCTCAGGAACATCAAGGATCAGCAACTCCGTAAATTCGCATCTGATCTCAACGACATATGGAAGTTATTGGGGCGAAAGATGAAAGACGATGTGCGAATAAACGAGGAATTGTATTCGATAATACACGTGCCCAATCCTGTGATTGTGCCCGGTGGACGATTTCGTGAATTTTACTACTGGGACTCGTACTGGATCGTTAAGGGTCTCTTGCTCTCCGAGATGTACTCGACCGTTCGTGGCATGCTCACCAACTTTGTCAGTATCGTCGACAAAATAGGATTCATCCCAAACGGTGGCAGAGTTTACTATGAAATGAGAACGCAACCACCGATGCTCATACCTATGGTTCACGAGTACCTCAGAGCCACCAACGACTACAAGTGGCTCGATGACAATTTGTGGTTGCTCGAGAAGGAATTCGACTTTTGGATGACCAACCGTACCGTAAAAGTTGAGAAGGACGGCGTCAATTACACCCTAGCGAGATACTTTGAAAGATCTAGTGGACCCAGGCCCGAATCGTACAGGTGATTTTATAACTATCTTTATAAATCTCTTGATTACCTCAAAATATTATCATTTCTATGCTGTTAGCATTCATTTTTGCTCTTCCTGACGGACTCACTTCATATAGGTCTAAAATAACGAATCTGTTGGCAAGTTGGTTGCCAGAGTTATTCTCACAATGATAAAAATGGTGCAGGACCTGTTTAAAATATTTTAACGGTAGAAAATTCTATTTACAAAATGATGACTCGTATTTTTGCACCTAAATAGGTGAATGTTACCATGATTTGACGTCGTCATTTGAATATATAAAGTGACTTACTGTGAAATCGTAGAACGTCCTTAAAAATATTTCACTTAAAAAAGCGTTTGAATATATCTGCTACTGCATATGTCGGGCCCTAAAATGCTCTTGAAATGAAAAAAGTTTGTAATAAGTTTTATTTGAATGGCGAATCAGGGAGGACTACATGACCAGCCAACGATTCCGAACAGCCGAGGAGAAGGACAACTACTTCACCGAGCTCAAGACTGCTGCTGAATCTGGCTGGGATTTTTCCAGTAGGTGGTTCATTCACGAGGGAACGAACAAAGGTACTGGATAACTAAGTAAAATTTTCATATAAATCTTTTTCTTCAAACATTTATCGTTGCGTCGTTTTGTATCCATGCGAGTCTAGGCCGTACGACGCCAATTGGAGCTCATAACGTTTTAGGAACGCAGCTCTCTGACTGTAATTAATCTGATGAAACGTAACACAATTGTCACGTTTCAGGAAATCTAACAAATTTGAAAACCCGATACATCGTTCCGGTGGAGCTTAACGCAATAATATACAGAAACGCGGTACTCCTGGCTGAATACAATGAGAGAATTGGGAATATGACGAAAGTAGCGGAATATAATGCAAGAGCCGAAGAGTGGAAGCGGGCTGTGGAAGCGGTGCTTTGGCACGACGAAGTTGGTACCTGGCTGGACTACGATCTAATGAACGACATCAAGAGAGACTATTTTTATCCAACGAACGTTGTTCCATTGTGGACCAACTGTTTCGACGAATCGAGGCGCGAGGATTATGTCGCAAAGGTCCTTAAATACCTCGAAAAGAGTGAAATAATGTTGAATCTCGGTGGTATACCGGCGACCCTCGAACACTCTGGCGAACAGTGGGACTATCCAAATGCCTGGCCGCCCCTGCAGTACTTTGTTATAATGTCGCTGGATAATACTGGCGATGCTTGGGCCCAGAGACTCGCTTACGAACTCAGTGAACGATGGGTGCGCAGCAATTTTAAGGCCTTCAACGTCACTCACAGCATGTTCGAAAAGGTAAATCTCAACCTCGAACCTTGTTAAGGTAGTCCATGCGTTACATGAAACCGGCTACTAACATTTCAAAAATCCTTTGTACTTTGTAAATTAGGATTCCTACTTAATGCACAAAAAAAAATATAACAACGAATTTACAGAACTTAATTCAGTTTATGCCAATGAAACCATTTTTGTCAAGTCAAAGTTGTCATTTTAGTTCGAAGATTATGAGCGAAATTTCATTTTCTCTCTAGATAGATAGTTTATGAATTTACATTTATCATGATATTCATCGTATAGAAATTATAATCATTTGTTTATGAAAAAGAAAAAAAAGTTACGACGTTAACTAAATTTTTGTTACTTATATTTTTAAAAACGAAATCAGCTCTCACTTGTCAAGATCGAACTGAAATTACTAATTTGACTTTATAAAAATTGCAAGAAAATATACCCGTGGACTTATTACATTATTATACATTAAGCGAGACCTCTTTAAACTAGGTCCACCTTAGTTCAAACTAGTTTTTCCTTTCAGATGTGTATAAACAATTTTTTAATCTTAGTACTTGATTGACTTAATTGTACCATAAAAACTGAATTACAGAATACATGGCTTTACAATTTTTCAAAGTTAAAAGACATGGAGGTTTCGATTACCCAATCGGGACGTTCGAGTAAGCTAAGATGTCGAGAATTGTTTCTACACATTTTCTGAGGGAAATTGGTGTGAAAGTAATTGGAACTGAATTTTAAGATTCTTACTTAAAGAACAAACAAAAGCACAGCAGTGAATTTGCAGAAAAATAACCCAGTGTACGCCAACAATTTAAGAGTAATATTTTGACACAGTTTTCTTTTTTAACTCATATATACTTGCAATATTAATTCAATTTTGATGAATGATAGATCGATTCGTTCGTTCAATTATGTTTTCTGAATTCATCAAACAATCTGTTTTAACTTTTCAGTTAGGAGAAACGTACATATTCTCACAGATTACGGGAAAAGAAAGAGAAATGGCTATCATCTTGAAACAATCAAACAAAATAAGCTCTTACTCATCAAGATCTAACAAAAATTACATTAATAGGCACGTTTCATTACTTCCGAATGCGCAATTTTTGCTTATCTTTCATAAAGTTCTTTATACACATTATTTGCAAATGAATTTTGTGAAAAAAAAAAAAAAATTGTAAAAAGCAAATGTAGCGAGTAACGGCAAAGTAGCGATCATTATCTTTGTTGATTACATTTATTTTTTATATTTTAATGTCATTAAATTCATGGTAAAAAAAATGTGTTTTAAGGACTTTTTACATAGTTGACATATGGAGTGCAGATGAGTTTCATAAAATATTTCATTCTAAATTAATTACAGAGTAAATGCAAAACTTACGGTTATGAAAAGCAATAAAGATTTATTTATCTTCGTCAACAGTAATTATCCGTTGAAAAAGTGAAGAAAGAATTTTTGAAATTATTAAATTATTTAATTGTAGTATTGCCGTCGTGAATTTTTCATGAGAGCAGTGAATACGTGTCAAGACTTTTTTTAATTACAATAACCGTTTACAGTACGACGCTACGGTATCGGGCGGCGGTGGTACCGGTGGTGAGTACGAGGTCCAATTGGGTTTCGGCTGGTCGAACGGTCTCGTAATGGACCTGATGAACAAGTACGGCGACAGGCTCGCCGCCGAGGATCATTTTTTGCCAACGGAATTCGTCGAGCCGACTGCGCAACAACAGTCCGCTGGCGTTTCAACCGCCGGTCAGATGATGACCGGTATACTCGCCATAATTATATCTCTAGCCGCAGGATTTATAGGGTGAGGTAAGTAAATCGAGCGATTCAATGATTTCTCATCAATTTCCCTTGGTTTATATCTAGAAATTAAATCGTCATTCTCTTTTGTTTCAGATATCCAACTGGCCATATTGTCAATCGTCTAGGATATCCATTCTAGAGAAAAGAGTCAATTGTCGTTATTATTTATCGCGTTAGGGCTAAGGAGCTCGAGATTGCCATCTACAGTGTCATGCGGTGGTTTTTTTTTCCATTCGTTGATTCGTACAGATTCTCCAAAAACTCGGCATCATTCCTCTTGTTGATTCGTGCCATTGTCATGATGATCCTCTTTCTCGATTTAGCCTTAAAGTTTTTTTTTTTTCGTTTACTCCTTGACTGTCGTAACCTCTCAACGTAAGCTACCTCAACGCAACTTCTCGCCGAGTCGTTGAGTTTTTTCAGCAACTCGCGTCGCCAGGTGATTTTCAGGTGCTGCTACGAGAGACTTTTTGTTGCCCGATTAATTGCGTCGCTGGTCGATCAAAAAACGAGCACGTATTATTTAAAAAAATATTCCGATTGCCTTGGCCGCGGATAGTTTCGGAGCTGCCTGGCTTGCAATCACAGGAAAACACTACAAAGGAGGACAAAAAACGCCTTTATTACACACGCTATCATAGCATACTTACGACAAAGATTATTAATACTATTATTACTATTATTATTATTATTATTATTATTACTATTATTATTATTATTATTACTATTATTATTTGTTATTACGAGCACAGAAGGCGAATACCCGTCGATCGGGGAACATTCGACTGTCAGTTATTATTATTATTATTATTACTGCGTTATTGTTTTATCAGCATAGAAAATGTTAGATTTGTACATAAAGACATATACGATAAATTTATACGTCTGGGCGGTTCGAAAAATCGCTTTATATTTACGTTGAGATGAACATCACGTTTCTCGTACCTGCAAAAAAAAAGTCGCGAATAAGAAAAACAAAGAAGTATATTTTCTTTCATTTTTATATCGGAAAGTCAATATAACATTTTTTTTCAGGCGCTTCATATATTGCACAATCTTTTTCTAAAAATGAAAATTTTTATGAGCTACGGAATAAAACAAAGTCTATTTTTTAAGTACCCTAATGTACATACAGTACTGAATACAGCGTAGACGAGGGTACAATCCAGCTATAAGGACGATGAATCCGAGTGAGGTCTGTAAATATTGTACAAAATACGTAGGAGAAGGGCATACCCGATAGAGCGACAAATAGGGCACTACAGCTTCGACGACGGACGTAGATTCATCTAGTCAGAGACGTGCGAAAACGATAACCGTGTGATAGCAGGACATGAAAAAGATATATATATATATATATATATATATTTTTTTTTTCAAGCGAATTGAAAATGGAAAATAAAGAAAAGAAAAATACTCAAGTATTAGGGAACACGGGACACTGCGGCCGTCCACCCTGCACGATGCCCGCGGGAGCTGTGATAACGCATCCTTACTTTCACTTTTATTTACGTATACGTTAGACACGTCCGATGAACGACGACACACAGTGCCGCATAAAAGCGTGCTTTAAATAAACTTACAACACGATTCACATGTTTTTCCAGCCTCTGTTATGTGTGGTTTTTGACTTTTCGTTTTCCTAATTTATAAGCCTTCTGTTGGAATTTTCAATCTAATACGTACAGCACTAACGATCTACTTGGAACCCATTCACTTTTATTTTAACTTTAAGACGCAGGAAAATAGAGGATTGTCTGTTCTTGTTTTTTTTCATCTTTTCGCTCCCTTCGTTCGAGAACTTAATATTATTCACAGACTCAATTAACAATGCTGCGTCAGATTTCCAGATATCGACCACAACGACCGAACGAATGCTGGAGAACGAGTGTGTCCATTAAAAAAAAAAAAAAAAAAAAAAAAAAAAAAAAAAAAAAAAAAAAAAAAAAAAACGATGCATGAATAGCATGTCCAATCCTTGAGCATCCTGAAAGCCTAACAAATAAAGTTTCTTCTTTGAGGAAAAGTATTTTCCCAATAGGAAATTATTGTGCTAAGTTGTTTCCGCATTTGCGGTCATATTTTCAACATCATATTCCAATGAATGTTTCAGCAATCTTTAAATTAGATATATTCGCTTGTAGCAAGTTCGAACAGTTCCAATAACAGTTATCATAAAAATTCAAAACGACATCAAGCTGCAATAAATGATGAATTAAAAAAATGTGGCCTGGAAATTTAACGTCAAGTTACACTTGGTTGTCGAATATATGACAGAAAAATGTGGAAACACCTAAACACAATAATTTCATAATTGTTTATTATAAATAAGGTTGCGAACATTCTGCAATTTTGACAATCTTCTGTAATTTCCGGTTGAAAAAAGATGTTTGGACTATCGTAAAATTTTGAAATATTGATATCGCATGCGTAGCTTATTTAGCAAATAAATCCCGAGTTGAAATTTAATCCAATTCACCCTAAATGCAGAATGACTAGCGCAATAACCCAAGAGCCAAAACCCTTTACGGATCTTCCGGAAATAGTAATTGTCAGCCATTTGGGAGTGAAAGATAGAAAATATCGCGGAGTAAAATTTGTATATTTGACCTACGATTAGATTCTGTGGAGTGAAACGAGGTTGTTAGAATGCTTCAGTTAACCTCTAAAAGTGGCATATTTTAGCGATTTGAGGTCAGTGGTCAGTGTCATTTGGAGTTTCCACAGTTTAACTCGGGAAGCTCTTGGCATACCCAGCCTACTAAAAGCTTACTACCTAAAAAGCGTAATAATGACTGTATAGCGATCTTAAAAGATGGCTCTTAATTTTTATGCTGATATTCAGTAGACAAATGGCCGTAAAACGGTCATCAATTTTGTCGGTATGGTTGTTTTTATTCATTTACTTAAATTGTTAATCAGCAACTGTAGTTTCTTGGGAGGAAATGAAAAAGGCGATGATACTATTGAAATTGTTGGTGATATATTGTGGTGTTTTAATAATAAAGTTACGTTCGAGACGGCACCAAGCGAACATGTAGATTCCGGGAGTCTTTCTCAAGTGCGATCCGGAGACAATATAAGTTGGTTTTAAAAGTGAATATAGAGAATGTTGAGATATGTCGAGCAATAATTGGACAAGTCACTGTTTTTAACGACCAATTGAATGATAGTTTTCTTGAGTCAAGTGCAACTAACAATATCTAGTTGTATTTACCGAAGAAGACTTGATCGGATATGTCTTCCCAGGTGCTATTGGAAAGACTCCTAAGTCGAATTTATGAATCTGAGGTTATACGCAGCTCGAATAAAAATTCCGAAGAGACTATAGAGACCGAGACGTTGAAGAATCATTTCATTTCCCTGAATATCTTTGGGAATTGGTCGACACGTAGCCGCCGACACTACTCAACTTCGTTGAGTGTGGTCTTTTGTCCGGTTCTATTATATGTTTGCACAAAACGGCCGGTCATTATTTAGTCTTACTTCGATGTTGCATAGCCTGCTAGAGCTATTGCCACGCTGGTCAATCGCTCAATACATTGAGCGTTATATCAACCGACAACAGGAGAATCGTAAGAGTAACCAACATATCGTTGAGATCAGGCAAAGGCATGCGCGCACTAGATCTCATCCTCCACAGTCTTTACATGAGATCATATTCTCCTACCACAACGTAAGACGACATACCCGGAAACGCCTCGTTCTTACGTACGCTCTGCTTATAGATTATTTATTCGAGTGTTGCCTAGCACACCGCGCGCCTCTTTTATTTAATCTGCCTCTGTATCTACTTCGGCAATCTTTAATCCGACGAATTAACGATCTGTGGATCGACCGAATTCAATTGTTTTGTCAACGCCTTGGGACACTCGTGCGATTTTTCACACTTGTTGTAACATACAAATACAGTACAGTAGCAACTGCGTTACTGGGCTCATACGACTCGAGTGAATTTTCGTTGAATGAAGGGCCTGCTTTGCTCGACTGCTGGTTTTCTTCATCACTGCAAAATCCTCCATTAAGTCCCAAGGACGCTAAACCATTGTCACGTTAAATCAGTGAGTGTGTCAATTAGCTTGTCACGGTCCTCTCATAGTTTTCCTTTTGTACCCCCCTCGTCAATTATTCCTCGCTTGGCCGTCAGGATTATGCCTCTTTTTCCGCGTTATCAGGAAATCCGACTACGTTCTCTGCTAATAGAGGTGGAATTGTCAGTGCGTGTCAAGGCTCTGAGATTCAACGATTTTTTCATTATACATGCCATTGTGAATCCAGGGTGAATTCGCAGTCTCCAGCAGTCTTACAGTCTATCTTGTAACCGCGCAATTACAGACTCGAATATAGGGCTAATTTTTCAAGGTTCTTTTACTCACCGCTCTCTATAGTTAAGGTATCTCGGCATATTTATTTAACCATGCATAAAAGATACATTCTCTCTCAATTCGGTCACTTATTTTCTTATCCACCCAGAGATTACTTATTATTTCACGGAATTGCATATTTCTTGAAAACAGAATTGTAGTCACCTGTTACTTGTACATTTATTGCTTTTTTTCTTTCCTAAATAATTTATTTTTTTTTTTTACAACAATCTACCGTATATTAGCAATAATATATAAACATTTTATTCAAATTTTAATCAAAGTATTTTCCCACAAAAATTCATTAAAAAATGACTGATGTTTTTAATCGAGTATTTCAGAAAAAGTTGAATTTTTTCAGTCAACGTATCTTGAAGTAAGTTACGGATAAAAAAGTGTCTTACCATCAAACTTGTAGTTGAATATGAGTTTTTCAATGAAATTTTTCCAGATACATTTTTCCTTCAAGACAAGGCAACTTTTATGTTGCTATAAGATTTGAAGAATATTTCGGCATTATTGGCGTCTTTAAAAAAAAAAAAAAGAATAAAGTCGCCGGAGTGTCATCGAACGATGACCAAGAATGTAACGGTCAGCATAGCATTGAGACAGTTTTATGTATGAAATAGTATATTGATAATATATTCAATTGAGGGTGTAAAAGTTAGATATTAAAACGAAGTCGTAGCGCGCCTGAATGCTGCGCGTCGGACATTCCGTTACCTCGGCACTGCTGACGCACCTTGAAATACGCTACAAGATTGTGATTCTTAGAATTTTGAGAATAAGGGACCGTTACCATCAGACAAAATAAAATCATTGTAATGCAAAATGTTTTGATACTGTTAAAATGAGTTATTGTTTCGCGGGAAAACTATAACTCACTGTGTATTTGCACTGATAGCACACGATTTAAATGATAAGTAACTTGTATTTTGCTGTAATGAAAATATGTTGAACCAGATAATAGTAACAGTTTCATAAGCTGACTGAATTGACAGAGAATGCATCGGATATAGATTCGAATATAGGGATGATATTTCGGTTTTCTCGTTGCTCTGTATAATTAAGAATCATCGTTATGATTAATTGAGCTTATAAGTTAAAGAAAATGCATGAAATACGTAGGTCTCTTACAGACTTAGGCAATCCGTTGATAATTATGATTGTCCCTCTAATATATGTTTTATACTATTTTGCAGAGTGGTGATGTACAAGAGGCGGCACTATTACGTCCCAGGTCCTTCAACGATGCCAAATAGTCGAAAACCGGGGACATCAACCGGCAGCCTATATCGGAAACGTATTGCCTACACCGAGCTCAAGGACATGAACAACGATTGACACTAGTTCAACCTCCGAATGGATAGTTGAATTTCGACAGCTCAAGGTCACAAAAGTCGCGTGCTGCCTACGCGAAAGTGAGTGGACTTCTGTTCCGGAGCTTCTTCCACATGTTTATTGTGACAATTGACACGTGCTCCGAGCGGGGAAAGACGATAAAAACAAAAAATACTTTAAATAATTTATAGATAAGCTGAAGTCTTGAACAGTATATTACGCTACAATGGAGGGACGTACGAGATTTTCACCAAGCGCGAAGTTTGATCGAGAAATTTATACGAGGTGAAAAGGCACCCTCTACCGTTTAGATTATTATATTTTTCAGACCTTCATGCAGAAAAGTGCACTTTCCTTACGTCGTACTGAAAAATTTCGTTTAACACTCGAGAAAAATGCTTTTTTTAGCTCGTGTGATCGTAGAACTCGTCTTCGGCTCGTACCACGAACTCACACTTGCTAAAAAATGTTTTTTTTCTCCCTAGTGTCGAAATGTACTCATTTTTCCCGACTTTGCAAGGATCGAAAACGCAGGCGCAAATTTCGCCCATCTTTTAACCAATGACTTGCACGGTTGCGTGCTCCGGTTTTACTCCCTAGGCAGGAAAACAGTTTATTTCTACTGAGCGGGTGTAATGAGAGTGTTACTACGCATGCGTACCTGCCGTTGCATAGCACGAAATGTGTTTATTTTTTCAGCGAAATCGGAAGAAACATATAGTATTTCATATGGGAGAGAGGGCATTTCTACCTCGTGTGAATTCAATCAAAACTCGCACTCGGCAAAACGCTCGCACTTCCTTTCCTCGCAGCATAATGTACTCTTACTTTCGATTTCGCTTAAAAATAACCACATCTCGTACTTGCAACCGACCTGTAAAAATTGCTCCTTTTTTTACCAATGACGAGTACGTGTGCGTAGTACGATTTTCATTACTCCCGTTGGACAGAAATGAATCATATCCTCCCTAGGGAGTAATTGGAAACGAGATGGCACATGCGTACGAATCATGTGCATTTCTAAAAATTGCTCTAAAAATTGTGTTTATAAACATTCGAATGCACGTACCTTCTTGGATATAAGTCGTATCGTAAAAAAACCTGCATAAAAATGTTTCATTTTGCTGTATACTTTAATGTAAATTTATTTTTAAAATTCTTTAACGCGTTCGAAGCATTGATTTTTAATTAATAAACATAAAAATAGATTTTTCAAAAACCTGGACATTTTATATTTTTTCTGAAATAATCTCTAGAATACTACTCATAAAGACGAATATCTTAAGCATAGACGGGAAGTGGGACAATCTTTTTTCTCGATTCTTTATGAGAGTTTAAAAACTAAATGAAAACTTTAAACTCTCGTAAAAGAAACATAACAAAATTGTCCCACTCCCAATTTTTCGTCCCAAAGTGGGACAATCGTTTTTCCGAAAATTTTATGAGTTTTCATTTTTTATTTATTCTTTAAGCTCTCATGAAAATTCGAAAAAAAGATGGGCCCACTTGCCGTTTGGCTTAAAATGTTCGTCTTTATTAGTAGTATTTTAGAGATTTTTTCGGAACAAAAAAAAATGTCCAAGTTTTTGGACGATTTTTATGTTTATTACATAAAAATCAATGCTCCGGAGGAGTTGGAGAATTTTTTAAACAAATTTACATTAAAGAATACTTCGAAATGAAAAACTTCTATATACTTTTTTTACGATACAACTTATATCCAAGAAGATACGTAAATCCGAAAGTTTTTAAACGCAATTTTTTTAAATACACAAGTGCGCGAGATATGCGATAAAAAGTTTGAAAAAAAATGGAGCATGCTCCATCCATTGGGCTGAATGACTAAAAAAACAATCAACTATATCGACGATGGTCATGCTAAAAGGTGGTCCGATCGGTGAATAATGCCTCAAACCGCGTTTTACGTCTGGAATGAAATAAAAACGTTTCTTTTAGCGTGTATGGATTTTGTAGTATCAGCCGAACGTGAGTTCTACAATCACACGAGCTAAAAAAAGCTATCCTCTCGAGGGTTGAACGAAATTTTTCAATACTTCCTCGGGAAAGCCGTCGCTTGCGAAAAGTGCACTTTTCTACACGGAAGACTGAAGATATATATTTGCACAAGAGTGCGCATCATCAGTGTATGTAATTTATACGACCGACCGAAGGTGCATGCAAAGGACGAAAACGAAAATCTAAAATAACAAAGCTTTTCAATTGATCCTTATCCTTAAGTTCACAAATAAACCGCACGGAGAAAGAAAAATACGCGAATAATTATAGAAGTTCCCAAGAGATTTTGTAGCAATTCATTAGAATGGTACGCTTTGGGACGCAAACGAGAATATTTATTTTCCAATGTGCGTAAAAACAAAAAAATACTGCGTTGACACCAGAATAATTTGGAAAAATATTCCAGTAATTTTCTTACGGGAATTTGAAAATAAAAATTCTGGAATAACGTTCCAAATTGTTTTGGTGTTAAATTTGGTTTACAGTAATTGGCAATTGTGGTAATTCCCGTACAGTGAGCATTATTTGTGCAATTTTTCTGTGGTGTGTATCGAAAACACGTAAAGTGTATACACACGAATTATTATGCTTTTCTAATAAGTCTAGAGTATACATTAAAAATTGCAATTTACACCGGAATATTTGTCCAGACAATACTCACTGTACTGGACTTACCACAATTATTCCAGTAATGTTCCAAATTATTCCGGCGTCAACCTGAATTATTTGCAAACGTTTTTTCTCCGTACAAGTCAAATGATCGTCAAGTTTTAAAGACGATATCTCAAGGGCAAAAACTAGTAGGGTGATGGCTATATATTCTAGAATATAAATAGATATATAGAAGACCAAAGTGGTAAAAATATTTGGAAAATGAATATACGTGTATAGGAAGCTTTGTGGAAAATCACGTATATATGAAAATTAACATAGAAATAAAAATCAAGGTACTTGTACATTCAAGTTCATTAATGGTGTTGAGATTGTGGGCGCCATGCGGTCAGGCATAAGCGGAGCTGAGTTGGAGAAACATTAGCTATATTTCGGGACTCCGATTCTTTCTTTCGTAGCTGGCGATGCGTGACGAGTATCGGTTTTTATCACGCGCCTTAATATTCACCACACCACTGTCTCGCTTTTCTTAGCGTGCTTTTCATCAATTTGTATCCTTCGTTAAGGTGGCTCGATCACCAGACGCTTTCCAAGATACAAATCTAGATTTTAAATATTCTATAGATCTGCCGACCGACATGTAAAATGAGTATACCGCCGAATAAATTGTATATATGACCGACATGTATACATTCATCTTTGACTTCTAAAAATGGTCTTCATATTGAAGGCATGCAAATTTTTACTAGTAATTTATGAATAGTTAAATAAAATTTAACAAGTTCTTTTGCTATCGGATAACCTTGGACATTTGATATTTGACGACGCGCTAGTCAAATCAAATGCACAATATCATTTTTTGTTAGTTTTAGGCAGCTCAATACATTGTTGAACTTTCATATTTAGGTCTGTAAAATTTGTAACTTAATAACACGCGCTTTATCGTGTATTACGTTATTAAATCATAGTTGCATATTTCATTAATACGGTGGTGATCGACCCACTTTTAGTCGTGATCGTTCTGTTATTATCACGGGCCAAAGTGCGTCCAGCCAAATTCCATCGTGCAGCGTCCATACTTTGGACACCATTAATGAACTTGAGTGTATATTTAACACGAATTTTCAGCATGTTCGTAGCGCCACACGTTAATTTCACATCATGCTTTTATATGGCTCATTCTTGAAATAATCGGCACACTCATCGACCTCGTGGCCTTCGATCGAATTGTCACTCCAGGATATAATACTATGTGTACTATGGCCTAAATGTTGTACATTTATTTCACATTCTTAATTCTGATTTTTGATTTTTTTTTAATTCCTGACTTTTGATAAATTAAAAACTCAATTCTGCAGTTAATTTTTTTCAAATGTTATTACGAAAAAAATGTGAAAAAATACGTTGATATGTGAAATAGACTTAGTTCCTTAAAAACATATTGATCGTTTAATCGAAATTTAAGAAGGCTATTAAAATCTCCAAAAAATAAAGAATGTTACTTTATATGAATGTGCATCTAAATTCAGCTTTTTAACATCAAAACGGCCTCACAAGTATCTCGAACTTTCATTTCGATTGTCCATTTCTTTTTTGACGACAATAATAATATATAGGATTTGTACATTTTTTTAGACTGGTATATCCGTGGGTATCATGGTGATAAAATAAAGTACACATTTATACATTTTAAAATGGCAATAGAACAAGATACACATTTTCTAACTGCACAAATAAACGTACAAATGTTGTTTAAAAAAACTCAACAAGGTTAATATACATATCTGTCTCGTCTTAGAATGCACATATAAACTAATTAAAAAATGTTTTTCCGAGATTTTATGTGCTTGACTGAATTTCGATTAACTTGGAAATATGTTTATTAAAAAGCTCCGCCCTTGTTCATAATAACACATATTCTCGCAAATTTTTCAAAATAATAAAATATATGAGGTATTCTTGCCCAAAACTCAGTAAGCGTTCAGCCCTGACTCCTTCTAATATGCTCCATAATTTTTTATACTATTCTATGTGCTCGTAAAAACACTTTTCATTTTATTTATTTTTTTTACTGAAACATTTTTTTTCATGAATTTTTTTTATTTAAATTTTTTGCCTCAATTAAAAAATTTGCATGTTTTCTCAAAACGCCTGCGTTAGTTATCAAAATTTTTGAACCAGAGTCG
The DNA here is from genome assembly GCA_964016905.1 of Perithous albicinctus. Classification (NCBI taxonomy): domain Eukaryota; kingdom Metazoa; phylum Arthropoda; class Insecta; order Hymenoptera; family Ichneumonidae; genus Perithous; species Perithous albicinctus. Next base: position 20,219,125 of record OZ024688.1, on the reverse strand, counting down.
ATTTCGAAATAAAAGCCAATAAAATTTTTAAAAAATGAAACGAGATGTCAGTTCATGGTCGGTTGTTGCGTAAACATTTGATACATAACTTTTTTGAAACGTTTTTTTTATCGAGACATTGTTAACGCTCGATTTGTATATTTCTCAAATCCAATCATCAACCAACCATACTTGGCCATGATGAAACATTGGTTTACAGTTGAATAAGACAAAATAAACCTAATTTCAAACTCTGAGTTGAGAATAGCGATGGTTGGCTTTTGGTTGTTTTTTCAGAACTGACCATAAACCAAGGTTTCATTGTGTGGCCAAGAACGGTTGAATTTGAGCAATTTACAAATCTGGAGTCAAAATTGTCTCAACTAATTTTCTATTCCAACATCTCATTATTTAATACATGATTTTCTTTTATAATTAGATGCGTTAAAAAATTGAAAAAAAATCATACGTTTAGTTTCATGTTATAAAAGCTGCATGCGGAGTTAAAACTGTATCGGAAAAGATAATACCTATAAAACCGGAAAAAATAGGTTTTTGAGTAATGAAACAAAATATTGTCTCGCACATAATAAATGTAACAGTAGTCGCTGGTACCCTCCTACGACCGATTTTTGTCCAACACGATCTCCTATGGGTTTCAAATAATGAATGGTAGATTGTAAAAATTTGTAAAATACCGTGGGTCACAGTATGTGACTGTGTTCTCGGGCGCAGCGCGTACTACTCTTGTCGGTCACAGGACAATTGCACTTTTTATTTTTTCTGTTTTACCTTTTTTTCAATATTCTATTGAACTTGACGTAACGGGCCCTTGATTTGATATTTTTTATTTGTACCATATATTTGATGAAATCTATATCTCTTACTGATAGACGAAATGCCTAGACTCGGGAACTGACCCCGAGATCATCACCAGCGCTGCAACATTTCAGCACACGTCAGCTCAGCGTGAGCGCGGCGCCAACACTTGGGCCCCGAGGCCCCACGAGCGGACAGTTCACTTCACTTACTTCAGACCCATATACGCTGTAACGTTCACTCGACCGAACCCGGTCCAGCGAACCACCGAAAACCATCTCGACTACATCTCAGACAGTTACATAACAATATGCACATATTGCTGTGTAAAAAATACTGCTTTTATATTTTATACGTAACATATCGTAAGATGATTAAAAAAAAATTCTTTCAGTCTTCGACGACAAAGTACAGTCTGTTTTTTATGAAATAAGGAAAATAATGCTCCGCATAAATTATTTCCGAGCATTACGTATAGCCTGCACACTGTATCACACCAGTGGGGCACAAAACGAATCAATACCTGGGTAATCTCATTGTTTTTGTCTGTAATTATCGTTGATATTTCTTCATAACGCTTTGACCAATACGTCGACACCGTCAAAAAAGTGTATACTCTTTAGCCAAGAGCCGAATACACCCGTTAACCAAAGAAAAAGCTTCAGGAAAATTTGAAAATAATCTAGCGTCATGTATAAATCGTTTACGCAACAACCGACCATGAATTGAAATCTCGTTTCATTTTTAAACAATTTTTGATGGTTTTTTTTTCGAAAAAATAGCTTTTAAAAATCAACTCAGGGTGAGAGCTCAAAAATGTTGATATTTAAAACAGGGTTTATGAGAAAAATTTCAAATTTTTACATTGCGGCTGAAAATTGAAATTAAAAAAATCCACAAAAAAAAAGTTTGAGTAAAAAAAATCTAAAAGAATTGAGTGTCTTTTCTTTTCGCATAGAGAATAGTATAAAAAATTATGGAGCGAATTGAAGGGGTCAGGATGGAACGTTTACTGAGTTGGCCAATAATGCCTTATATTATCCCCTCTTAAAAAAGACTTGGCCTAAATATCTCGAAATGTATCGAAATCGTGAAACCAGTTTATAAGCCTGTTGATTCGTCGGTATGTCGCATAGCCAACATCACTCGTCTGTCATGGACGGCGCTGCAGGTCGTATGGATCGCGTGCGCAGCGCGTTCGATATATGGCGGCCAAATTGAATCGCAGATCTTTTGCCGTGTACAATGGCTTTCTATTTGCATAGCAAATGTGTTTACAATACAATAATATGCGGGTTTTAAATAAGTTTACGGTTTACAGGCAAAATAACCAATGTGGAGCGCGCGCAGCGCGTACGTTGTTGCTAGTATTATTAAAATTGCATACAGAGTAAGAATTTCAATATATCAAAACTGCAGGTATAACAAAATATATATGAAAATTAGGATTACAAATCCTATATTAAAAAGTTCATGAGTAACGGAAAGCATTGTTAGAAAACTATTCGAGCTGTGATTGGTTGCCAGGAAAGTCCGTTGTTAACAAAATCAGTTTGATGTGAAATTTGACATAAGACGACGTAACCTTTTATAAGAGCGCAGTAGCGCAAAAGGTTTTCAGGCACGCGCGCCAGGGCGTGTGATTAGCCTAGTGTTTACAAAAAAAGAACGAGCCCTCGGCTGTTCACACTATAATCATATCGTAAAGTGACAAATCGATCGGAGATCATGAGGCGTGTACTAAAATATTAATATGCGCAGTATAGATGCAAAAAAATCGATACGGGTATATTCATTTTTATAAAGAAGATCTTTACGGTGTATGAGAATTTTTGAAAACGGATTTGAAATATTTGTTTTTTTGCTGACTGGCTAATTGCTCCCTTAATTTCCCATCCGTCCGTCCTCGTTTTTATTTTCTTTTTAGTAATCGCTAGACGACCCTTAGCGTTAGAGATATGGAACAATATCGGATCAACGACGTGCACACAGTGTAAAATACGTGTGCTCTTCGATTATGACACAATTGCAACGGTCAATCGATTCTCAGTGATGAACGCCGACACTTCTCCGTATCCACGCCATAAGAAGGACGTTGTTAAACGGTGTTGATTCCTAAATAGGACCCGTCTTATTTTAGTCGAAGCTCTGATACTAATATATATGTTATTATATACCAATTATGTGCCGAGACTCTAATAACCATTATTGCGACGCACATTTCCGTTGAATATCCTTCGGCTCAGAAGAAAATACCGCGGAATATCGATGGAAAAGTTTCGTCTCTCTATTTTATCTGTAATATATATATATATATATAGAATTGTATTTCGCCACTGTGACTGGCGTCGCAGAACAGACGAATTTTGCAAATACGCTATTTATGCTTATACTTTTAATATCAACGCTCAGGACTAGATTTGCCTGCTACGAAAATAAATCAAGACGTTTCAGACGAGTACGCAATGACAGATTATAATAATAATAATAATAATAATAATGCTAATAATAAGATTATATTTTTCGTGGATCTTTTTAAATATGGGAATCGAGACGTTTGTGTCTGCCCTCTAATGATTAATTAGACATATTTTATATATACTATATATGTTGTAAATAATTACTGAATGACGGTAAGCCGGGTATGAGATCGACTTACGTCTTGATGTACACAGTTAAAAATAATCGTAGAAATATTTGTAAGAAAAATTAGTAAAAATTTAAGTGTATACGTTGAAATTTTTGACGAAAATTGCTAAGTTTTATCATTATTTTCAACTGTGTATCAGAAAAATAATGTGGAATCGTTCTGGAGTCGTCGCTGGAGGTTGCGATAACATTTTTTTCGACGAGAAAACCGGGCTAACGTATTAACTACGAAAACATGTAAGTCTCGGGTGTTACGGGAGACACATCGACATTGTGATAATCAAAGATAATTAGATACTCGAATGATCATTGTAATATATAGCGTGTCCATATACTTTGAACACATTTAAAATTACTGACGTTTGGCAGGAAAAAAAATACTTATCCAAAAATATTGTTTGAACGTTGACGTGGTTTGATGAAGTAGTTATGTGGAAAAAGTGGTTCAAATGATGCTGTAAAGTGTCAATATTTCCATAAATTGTTATTACCACATTACTCGAAACAATGCCTTAACTACAAAAAATACAATACAATTGAGTATTATATAGTAAAGAGCATCATATCGCAGGATTTTTATTCTTTAAATGAAATTGTACTCGGGATTATTTAGTAAATCGTCATGCAATTGTGTCGAGGACGAAGGCGACGCAACTCCGCCTTAATAATATAAAAGCTCGTCTCTACGTTCCGGGTCAAAATGAAAATGAGAGACTCAATGAAACAAATTGTATAATGCGAGTGTATATTGGAATTGCGCAACAAACTTTAATAAAAATCCAAACTAAAAAAAAAGACTGTCAATCCAACGTGTTTATATAGTTTCTCGGTATACATTTGCCCCTGCGAAAAAATTATTATGTATGTAATAATATTATGTATGAAATTATTACGAAGCGTTCTGTGTATCAGCTGGGCTACTATATCTTTTGAAAAACTTAGTTTACTCCTCCAACAATGTTTTGCCCACTCTGACAATTTTTCTATGCGTTCTGCTCATACCACTGTAAACACGGTTTTTAACGAATTGGAGACGGCATGTTAAGTGTTTTTCAAACGACCGGTAATACTAACAAAATGGAGATATACATATTGCGTATGATATTTTGCAACTTGTCAATGTCAGAGTGCATGACTATTGAGTTTTTAGTAGTTACCAATAGTTATCAATAGTAATTTCGCAGTGCGAATAGCGTTTTGTGTGAGGGTGGTGTGATATTACTAAAAAAAAAAACATCTGCGGAAAACAACCCCGCGGAAAAAAGACCACCGGAACACAAGTCCGATTGAAGGACTCAATTCACAAATCCGACTTAAAGCTGAATCATTACAGTAATGCTTTGTAATTGCGGTAAGTTCAGCGGTACTATGAAAGACGCTAAAGATAATAAGTGCTTAGATATTCGTTAAAATACACATGCCTGGAACATAATTATTTGTCTCGCGCACATATTTAAATGGACTATGTACGGGAGCTAATTGGTAGCACGCCAAGTTTTTTTAGGTCATCTAGGTCCACTAACGAGGGGTTTCACTTGGCTAATATATTGGTATCAATTTGTTTTTGTAAAAGATTTTTATGCATGCAGTTTTTTGTTTTTGAATTTTGTAAGAGATTCTTCAGCAACGAATTTTTTTGTAAGTGATTTTTCAGCTAGGATTTTTTTGTGAGACATTTTTCAGCAAGCTTTTTCTTTTACATGGGATGGCTACAGTTTTCATATCTGGCGTAACATTTGTGTTTTGAAAATATGTACATACATACAAAGGTAAGTTAATTATCTGTGCGAAAGGAGCTTAAAAATTTGTTACTTTTTTAGGGATTGATAAGTACTGTGATGATGGAATGTTGCGGCAATGGTTCTGTTTAGATCTTGTGTTTTCGGTTAATAAAACACCTTTTTTACGTTTCGACCCTTACCCGGGTCCTTTTCAGAATTTATTTATTAATTCCACAAGCGATCAAGCGCTTCGCGCTTGACTTTTCGGACACACATCTTACAGGTAGAATAGTATATTGTGCAACAAGCGCGTAAAGTACATTATTTCCGCACGAATTGCACATGCTATTTTTAGTAATAGCGTCGTGAAGCAATCTCCGGGGAGTCTCGCGGAGCAACACGCGAGTTATGCAGAAGAGTGCGTAAAGTGACTCTTGACGCACGACATTTGCTTTACGTACCACATCAAGAGAATTTTTAATCTCCACTACAACCCAATCTTTCTCCAAACATGGCGAGTACCGCGTTTGGAGAAATTTCGACCAAAATATGTGCATGTCATTACTTTTGCGAACGCACTTTGAACTGAAACTTCGAAAAAAGACATAGTCTCTGTTTGTGTGCTCGGGCGCACCGAAAAAAGCTAGAAAATTCTATGATATACAAAAAAATGTACACAGTAATTTTCGAAAATAATTAGCTGAAGAACGATTTTGAGAAACATTCGAGAAACTTTTGGGAAATGTGGAAAGTTTGAGAAACAAAATGAGCCATAAAACATTACAAACGGTTAAGCATGCCGGATTAATCTTTGAAAAAACTTAACAAATATGTACCTTCATCGAAATCTGTATTTATCACTAAATTTTCTTGCAAATCCGTTATCATTCATGTTTCTGTAGATTAATGAATGACATATGTTTGATACTCACGCTAAGAAAAAATACGTTTGAATCAACTTAAGGCTTGGTCAGTGACGTTCAAATAAATATTTTGTTGCTACAGCTTTATTGATTCAAACATATGTTGATTATCGGATCCCAATAATTCTTGAACTAACTAATTTTTCAGTTCTAACAACGAAAAATGTAAACGACATTTTTAAGATTCTATACAGAATCGCAAGATTTTTTTTATCAGAAGTTCTACGTAATTGAAGTTTTTTGAATATCCTGAATTATTACGTAAATTAATACCTACCAACCGACGCTTGTTTTTTACTTTGACGAAAATATCCAACCGGCGGCGGCTTAATTATGATATTTTTCGTTTGTGAGCTCGAGTACATGGAAAAATGGCAAAGAAAAATTGATTTCGGCCGAAAAATAGCCATGTCATCATTTCTCCAAACGCACCTTGAGCTGAAAATATCCAATCTGCGCCGGTATAATTGTGATATTCTTCATTCGTGATGAGCTCGGGTATATGGAAAACACAAACAAAATCGATTCAGACCAAAAAATGGACATGTCATCACTTCTCTAAACGCACTTTGAACTGGAATTGTAACGAAAATATTCAACCAGCGCCGGTATAATTGTGATACTCTTCGTTTGTGAGCTCGGGCACATCGAATAATGTAAAAGAATCCCGAGGAATAAAAAAAAAAGAAAATTACGCGGATTATCATATGTGGCATTCTACCCCGTTTCGACCTGGATTTGACCTCGACCTCTCCGATTTGGCTTATAATTTTTTGTAGGCTTAGTTGGACCCTCAACTTCACAAAAAAATTAGATTTTATTTTTATAATGCAATTTTTTTTAAATATATTTTTAAAGTGACATATCAAATGCCACAATTTAAAAATCTGAAAAAATTCTGAAAATACTTTGTTCAATAACAAAATTATCTAGCTTATATCCAAAGTGGGGCAGATTTTTCTTCTTACCATTTTTAAGCTTTTTTTATTTAAAAAAATTATTACAAAATAGAAAAAATAATTAATCTACTACAGGCGATTGGTTAAATGTTTATTTATGTCAAAACAAATTTTTCAGAATTTTTTCAGATTTTTCCGAACTATGTCTCACTACTCTCACTACTCACTGCGCTGTCAACACGAAAGCTCTAGAGATCGGCCTGTTCGATTTGTTGTGGTTACTCCCGTAATTTTGGAGGTGGACTGAATGTTTTTTTTACTGTTTGAGATTTTTTTAAACAAAAAGCTATAAGAGCTATAAGAACTATAAAAACTATAACATGAAAAATGTTGCGTACTTTGGCAATAAGATAAAAATGTTGATATTCAATAGAGTATTTTTCATAATATTTGCAGATTTTTATATTATGGCATTCGATATGTCACTTTAAAAAAATATTTAAAAAAAATTTGCATAGTTCGGAAAAATTGGAAAAGATTGCTAAAAATCTGAAAAAAATTCTGAACAATTCGGTTTTACATAAATAAACTTTTGACCAATCCCCTGTAGTAAATTAATTTGAGGGACCAACTAAGCCTACAAAAAATTATGAGCCAAATCGGAGTGGTCGAGATGAAATACAGGTCGAAACGGGGTGGATTGCCCCATATATAATTTCAGAGGATTTGCAAAGATGCATAAATCATTAGTGTTCTATTTTTGGTCACCTAGCAAGAAATTTATTTTTTGTAAGAAATAAATATCCCTGTTAATGTGGATGTCACCTTTGTGTTTGTTCCTCAGTTTAATATCCAACCGGATTCTCCGATTGATAACTTTCTAATGTTTGTCTGTTCTTAATTTAATAACACTAGACAGTAAAAATAAAATTCTATTAATTTTCACATTTGTAATAAGAAATCAATCGGAGAAGCCGACTGACATGTGTCCATCTGTGCCGATTACATGTCATTCCATCATCACAATATTTCATAATCGGTCACTGCTTTACTTACTGATTGATAACTACTATTTCAGGAGAATTTCCGGGCGAGACCAATATCTTTTAATATACCTTTGGTAGATTTGATTTACTTTTCATTAAATTTGGGAAGGTGTGAACCGTGAGGCTGTTATATCCGTACGAGGATAGTGCAAAAATAAAATTACATTCTTTCCGGCACATCGACCTCGATGCCGAAATACAGAGATTCCTTTTTCCATCGAAAAAAAGGTAGTCAGTCTCTTCGAAACGCTCCGCCCGGCAGGAGCTCCCCAAAGAGTTCTTGCCGAAGTCATCGGTCCCTCGGTGGACCCCTCACGAAGTGTCTCACGTGTCTTCGGCCTTTTGCGACCAAGCCTTCCCACCCGAGGGAACGGGAAGTCATCGAGGTGAGCGTGGATTGTAAACCTTCGTGAGGGGAACCCGAGTACCGGCGCGGGCGGAAGGACTCAATCAATTCAACACCCAATATAATAAAGGAACACATACAAAAGGAATCGACCGAACAGAATTAAGGACATGCAGAAAACCCAACGTAAGTTAAGAAATATTATAATCACTATACCATTGTATTTAACCGAACTTATAATTATATTACTCTATACCTTATTGTTTTAATATAAACAAAACCCAGATAATTATTTGAATAATCAATCTCTAACTACAGTAACCTTCCCTTCATTCACACAAATTCCTGTCAGTCAGAGCAGATGCGCCAAGCGCTTTAGATGGTACCCCTTAAATATTAAAATCTTAAATATCGCCCTCACGGCTTCCCTGTGTCGGGCTTAACAAATTGGTGGCAGCGGTGGGATACCATCACTGTTTCTGGCAAATATTGAAAAAAAATATATATATAAATAAGTAAATAAACCTAAATAAAATTTTAAATAAAAAAAAGGGGAGATCAGAAATTTCGTAAAGCTGCAATTTTAAAAATAACATTTGTAATTTAATATACTGGTGTTGGAGTTTTTTTTTATTTATGCATGGATTGTTACATTAAATTTAATCTACAGGCACGACGAAAAATTTAAGTCATTTTATATCCTTTATCAGACGGTACCTTAAATTTGTTGTACAGGTTCATGCGCAGAATGTTCCGATACTAGTATACTACATTTCATGCAGAACTTGTTCGTTTGCCGCATGAATATGGTGGACGTGTTTCTCTATCTTTTTCTTAAATACCTTTGATGAAAGTATATTAATTTTCATAACATCTTTTGTTTTGATTACAGGTTATCAAAAAAAAAAAAAAAAAAAAAAAGAGAGAGACTCGAAACAGTGAAAAAGAACAACAAAACTGGCAAAATCTAGTATTTAAATGTCGCACTATTATTTATGCAACTTTCATTAATTGAATAGGCCGTTACCTACCCGTACTTATTCAATTTTACCTTCATGATGAATTGTTGTTCGTTAATTAGATTTCATCTGTTCATTCATGGGCCTAAGTCTTTGACAAACAGCTAATTCATCCAACCAGCGCCAAACTATATACAGTTTAGGGATGCCTATTGGTTCAATTACATATTTAACCCATACAATTTATTATTTCGTTGCTACGACAGAATAAATAATTGCGTCAACTACAGATTATTATTGACTGGAAGAAATTGTCTTCCAGACAATAATATAAATCATATTATATAGTGTATTCAATCAAATATTTCGGCATTTTAACAAAATATGCTTAGAAGGCAATTATATGTTTTCAAATAAATTATTTAATACATCGAATTGTGTTTTTCGCAGTGTAGTATATTCTAAATATTTCAAAATTTATAAAATTTGATGTAGAACTGCTACTATTTTACTTTACCTTGTGTTAAATTTTAATGTATCAGCTGAGGAATCAAGTTTCGGTCTAAGATGAATTTTCAAAAAAAAAAAAAAAAAAAAAAAAAAAAAAAAAATTAACGCAAACGTAGTACAAATATTTGACAACCGAACCCGCACGCTAGACTATATATATATATATATATTGCTTTCGTTTTGTTTATATTGACACGAACCTCGGAGATATCTCGCCAGTAAATTGTAACAGTTATACCTTTCTCTTTTTCTTATTATAAGGATGTAAAATAGCGGCGTTAGTTGCGATTATCCTATATGATTTTTATGTACAACGCATTGCCCGGAATTTGCGGTAGTAAAATTCGGATGGATTGCCTACGAATTATAACTGATGCAGCGGGGTTGTAAATTTCACATGTCTCCATACATTAGACTTGCTGTAAAGTTCATAACTTTTTAACGGTGTCCCTAACAAAAACCCAAGGTTCGGACAAATTTTAATAACATCGATATTTATAAGCAAGAACAAACATCCAATGCACCGGGTAGAACTCAAAGCATAAATGATGTAACAATGCCGGCAAAACTACAAGAATCTCGAGTATGGTGCATATCGCCAACGCACGGACCCACGACTCTCTTCCGGGGTTACTGCACTCTGGAGCTGCCGAATGGGCATGAAATCCGAGCTCCTGGATCAGCAACTCGCAATCCGTTTGAAGATTCACGCATCGCAGTAATGTCGCCCGTCTTCATTAAACCACCGGGTCAGTACAATGGCAACTATCAGCAACGCGAATGTAGAGGTCATGGACGGATCATATCTCGTCAAGGTATGGAGAGTGGACTCTCCGTTTCGCATCTGGGTAAGCCTGGAATACCCTTCGAATGGCCGCGAAGAGCTGCTCATCAACCTACGGCGGTGTGAACAGCTGGGGCTGCGGCGACTCTGTGAAGAAGAAGTGTATCTGGGGGCTCCAGCGCTCTGGCGACACCCCACGGACGGCTTTCGGCGAGTGGTGATAAGGGAAGATCCACGCGACCCCAGGTCGGTCCCGGTCTATGACGGAGATCGAGCACTTACGGGCAACGCCGACCACGACGACCTGTTCTACATGCCAATTCACCTACGGCGACTGGCATGGTCCCTGGTCCCCTGCGCTATGGCAGGAGTCCTCCCGCCAGGAGGCAATTGGTCACCTGAAATCTGCCAACTGCTACAGTGCATGGTCAACGGCCGCTGGTGGATCGAAGTGGTGCGTAAGGATCGTCACGCGGACGCTGTCTGGGTCGACTTCTGCTACGACGACGACGACCCCGACGAAGAGCGGTCATTCGTGACCGAGCTTGTCGACCGAGGCTATGCTCTGCGGACAAGTGCTCTCCCGCGCTTTAGTTGGGCGTCGACAGGGGGGTTCCTGGGAGATCGAGAGTAGAAAAGCAGGTATCGTACCTGTCGCAGCGACAAGTCTCGAGTCACCAGCGCACGTCAGAGCCCTGCTCGTTCGACTCACCAGCCTCCCCCCCGGAGTCATCTTCATCCTCGGACCACAGCGAGGAGCTTTTGGACATTGTCCCCGCCGACACCACCAGATATCAGCGACCACCTCTCGAAATCTCAACCAGAGTCGCACACCCCCGCGCTAGTCGACACCGCCGACGGAGACGCCGACATTTTCCGCTATCTTGGAGTCTGCAACGCTACAATAGCGGAGGAGAGACTACTAGCGAGGAGTGAGTAACACCCCCCCCCCCCATGTTTCGTAATGTGAAAGGTCAAATTCACCTCACTGAGGACATCGATTTTGAATAATATAATAATAATGCCAACACAAGTGTTAATGCGAAAGCCTCATAAAAAAGTAAAGAAAAAAAAAAAAGAGAAAAAGGGAAAATTTCGAATATAATTTATCATGTTAAATATAAGTAACTTGTTAATCTTGTAAGGAATCTTAACCAATAGAGAGTTAAATTTTCTTAACCTCCAACAATTCGATCTACTTTCCGTTTTCGCCGAAAACGGATATTTCATAATCATCAAGAAGGGAGTCAGAGAATTAAACTCTTATTAAGGAATTAAGATCCCTTAAGACCATTACGCTATTCGTATATTATATAATTAATTAATATAATTTGTTAATAACCGTTTATCATCGTAATAACTGCGGGTTTCTTCTTACGGATCGATGGGTATTTCAAATTGTAACGCAAAAGCGCCTCGCTAGCAGCTTATCTAATTGAATTTTCTTGTCATTGTTGCTTCCTACGTCAGGTTGAATCGCGGAGATCACGTATCCGAGCTTCAATCTGATAGTGGGGGTGTTATATCCGTACGAGGATAGTGCAAAAATAAAATTACATTCTTTCCGGCACATCGACCTCGATGCCGAAATACAGAGCAGCAAGCCACGCGCTCTTGCGAAACTATAGCAGTAGGCCCTGTGTCAGCACCGAACTCCAGCGTGCATCGACCCATCGATCACCGATCGATTCCTTTTTCCATCGAAAAAAAGGTAGTCAGTCTCTTCGAAACGCTCCGCCCGGCAGGAGCTCCCCAAAGAGTTCTTGCCGAAGTCATCGGTCCCTCGGTGGACCCCTCACGAAGTGTCTCACGTGTCTTCGGCCTTTCGCGACCAAGCCTTCCCACCCGAGGGAACGGGAAGTCATCGAGGTGAGCGTGGATTGTAAACCTTCGTGAGGGGAACCCGAGTACCGGCGCGGGCGGAAGGACTCAATCAATTCAACACCCAATATAATAAAGGAACACATACAAAAGGAATCGACCGAACAGAATTAAGGACATGCAGAAAACCCAACGTAAGTTAAGAAATATTATAATCACTATACCATTGTATTTAACCGAACTTATAATTATATTACTCTATACCTTATTGTTTTAATATAAACAAAACCCAGATAATTATTTGAATAATCAATCTCTAACTACAGTAACCTTCCCTTCATTCACACAAATTCCTGTCAGTCAGAGCAGATGCGCCAAGCGCTTTAGATGGTACCCCTTAAATATTTAAATCTTAAATATCGCCCTCACGGCTTCCCTGTGTCGGGCTTAACAAGGCTATACGTGGTGCTGTTGTTTTTCAACAGACCGCATCCGAAGAACGATACATTTAGCCCGCGATTTATTGGCTTCGCGCGTGACCTTCATTCGCGGCCATTTTGGACATCCAGCGATCGAAGCGGCGAAATTGTGCATAACTGTATAAACACCTGACACAGTAACAGATGTTACTGTACGTTAATTAGCGTTATTAGTAACATTTTTTTGATGAGTGGACAATATGAGTGCGCCAAAACGAATGACGTCAGTCTTGTGTTGCGTCGTCAATTGTGAAAGCACGTCACTTAATTCACCGGGCGTGCATTTCTATCGGTTTCCAACGGCAGTGGTACGAACGTATAGGCAGAAAAGGCGCGAGGAGTAAATTGCCTCCGTTAAGCGAAAAAAGTAAGTAAGCAATAACAATTGTCAAATGGCAATTGTTATTTGTTAATAAACAATGAAAGTAATTCAATCGCTATATGACCGTATGTCCGTATGTATGGAAGTGTCACAGACGTTTGGCGAATAACGCTGCACTTAACCAAAGAATTTCAGTTTGTGTCCGTTAACTCTTCTACTCGACACACATGGCATACCGCTAACGCCTTTCCGTTCACAATACCTTGCGGATTAAAGTCAATCCCTAGCAATCTCAACAACCACCGTTTTACCGTAAAAACGGCCGGGTGGTTTTTTGCAAAAAAAGAACCGAAAGTTTATCGTAACGACCGTAAAACGACTGCCCTAAAAAATGTTATGCAGTCGTTTTTTTAGATTTACCATGGACAACCAAAAAAACAACCGAATAAAAGTTTTAGGGCGGTTGTTTTCGCGGTCGTTACGACCGACTTCCGGTTTATTTTTTGCAAAAAACCATCCGGGTGTTTGACGGTGGTTTTTACGGTGAATCAGCTGGAAACGACGGTGGTCAAGATTGCTAGGGATATCGTGTGTAATAGCTTTGAATCTCGTTCTTATTACTGACTCCATCCTTGCGCGATAGCTGTCAGATGTCATAAACATAAATACCGGCGCAAAGTACAGACGACACCGGGCAAGCGAAAATTTACGTACAGTTTTTACGAAATAATTCAAAAAAGGAGAAGCTATTGCCGTAAACAAAATTTAAAAAAAATAAATTAAACATCCTATTTTTTATTTATAACAATACTTGTGACGGCCCTGCACTCCATTCCATATGAGAAGAAATGATGAGAAATGAATGAGAGAAACATATAGGTGACGTTAGCGCAGTGGTTAGCGCTCTTGCTTAAGAACTGAACAGTCCGGGTTCGAGTCCCGGTGATCACCATATATTTTCTCTCTTCGATACTTCGTCTGGCCGTCCTCACTACCAATCTACACTCTTCCCCCAAATCTCCGCTTGGTCATTACATACTTTTCAGTTATTTATTTGATATAATCGGAAAATCTTCTTTAGAATATATTCTACCATAAGAATCAATGCTTTTCGTTTATACGGTTATGCCAAGGTCGCCACAGGCGGCGCTAGTGTTCTTAACGCGCGAGGCCAATAAGAGTGAAGCGTCTTTGATTGCGGTCAGTGTGTAGGGATGGGCCAGTGTAAATATTACAAAATATTCGATTCCTTTTTTCACGCTGAACTGCTGTAGAAAAGTATGGGGTAATCGCGTTCACCGTGCAATGCCAGTTACTGGTTACTGTTTATTTGTGTATACAGAGATGAATAACATGTGACTTATTATATCATGTCTATCGCACCGATGATAAACAATTTTTAATCGAAGAGTGTCTATGCCTCGTTCCCCATAAAAATTGCCAATGTTTTGATAAGGAACCAGTTACATCAAACTGTACCCCTGCTCAAACTTCCGGATAGAAACCTATAGAGACGTAACAATATTTTATACGTTTGAATACGTTTTGTGCAATTCCAATCCGGTAGTCAAAATTGCTGGTGCAAAACTGTTTCCGATCTAATACGACGCACTGGAGTATCCGAGATTATCCGGATAATCGTATCGAAAACAAGTTCGCTTTTATATGTTCTTTATAAGAAGACTTGATTCTTTATTATCTTTTACGACTATTGACGACAAATACGATTCATTGTCTATCAGTTCTGAACCGCATAGAAATATGTAATTTTCTTATCCGCTTTGGATCGCTGCCTTGGAAACAATATCTATCCGTTTACTTCCGACGAAATCTTTGATCCCGCGAGAAAAGTCAATATGAATTTGAATACGTCCTAATCCGCACGTGATGATATAATACATATCCGTTCATTTCTGATAAAAACAGTGATTCGTCAAGATAAGAATATACGAATTTTAATACGTTCTAATCCGCATGTTATAATACAATATGTATCCGTTTATTTCCGACAAAAACTTTCATCTGTAGAAACAAGCCAATGTGAATTTTAGTACGTCCTAATCTGCACGTTTTAATATAATATCTATCCGTCGCTATCTCCTTCAGCATCACGAAGCAAAAGTAATTAAGCGACAAAGAACTGTTTGTTGGGCTTTGGTTGTTTTATTAACATTTAAGCGACGTCAAAAGAGTAGGGCTTAGTCCTTAGTTAAGTAACCCCAGTGATACATAAACCATCAAAAACCAAAACTAATAAATAACTCATGTTTAGGAAAGATTTCGAGAATTCTTGATAATCTTCGTTCATTTAAATTCCAAATTATTACTATTATTTAAATTCCAGTCATTAAAGTTCTATCTTCAGGGGATCGAGTCACCTAATTTTTGATAAAGTTCACCGAGGTAGTAATTTCCTTCCTGTTACGATAAAACTAAACAAAAAATCTGTCAATTGATGAATCGAACAAATCATTTTTTTTATCACAAAATAACCAATTTTGTCAATCGGTTTACTTAGAAACCGAACTTAGGTGTTTTCAGGTCTGCGCGTGATCCAAAACTAACAACTGGATGGATTTTGATTTTGTTGTCCTTGTTTTGTTTGTAACGACATGTTCTACAGATTGAACAATAGAATTTTTTGTTATGCCACCCAGATCAAAGTTATCGACTGATTTATATATTGTTTTATTACTGATTCGGCTTGACTTCAAGTATCATGAAAAGTATCAACTTTTATAAAAGCCATCGTTCACTGTCTAGAGCATTTCGATACGAACAAAACCAAACCAACGCAGTGAAAATCCATCCAGTAGTTAGTTCTGCATCGCGCGAAGACCTGTAAAAACTTAAATTTGGTTCCTACAGAAACCGGTTGACAAAACTGGTTTTGGTGTGACAAAATTATTTGTTCGATTCATCAATTAACAGATTTTTGTTTAATTTTATCTTAACAGGAAAAAAATAACTATCTAGGCGAACTTTACCAAAAATTCGATCTGAAGATCGAAAAAATAAATAACTAAAAATTTGACCCTAAGTTTCACAAATGATTTGCCATGTCTTTTCTTTATGTTTAAAATTTCATTAAAAAAAATTGTTGACCGTTGTCAATAATCTATAGATGTATAATCTATACTATATAGTGGTCTAATAAAGAATTGAGATATTAACCGTTACAATCTGACTAATATTATGATTTAATCTTTTTCAAACCTGAACGAAAAGATTTCACATTTCAGACTACAAATGTTTTTATATATAAAGAACGCAAGCTGCTGCGTACCCTTCAATACATTCCATGAAAACACTAAAAAATGTGGAATGTTCTTACAAATTTCGAAAAAATAATCGTTTATACAATTAAGCAATTTTCTTACTCGTTCAGTACCGCTACTAATATTGACTAACGAATTGAAAAAATCTAATTGTAAGAATTCCCTGATTTCACGGACAATGTTTTAGTACCTATCTAGGTATTTCAGGTTTTCCCTGCCTATAGTGGCATTAACGAGAAATCTCAGGACAACCTTCTATAAATGCTATTGTGAATTGACATTTCGACATTTAGAAGTTGCGGATAGACGGATAAAAAAAACTACGTATAGAAACGTATATAACCCAATTTAAAACGTAATGTCATCTGCGTATAGAACAGCGTATAAAACATTTTCAAAGCAGGGAAACAAGCACGGATAGAAACATATAAAATATGTTTAAGCATACGCGTATGACTGTGGATACGTAAATGGATCCTATGATCCTGGTCGAAGCTGCAGATAGAGACGGGTAAAAATAATTCACTTCATTCTATCCGAAAGTCATGTTTTAATCCGCATTAATACGCAAACACAGATGAAAAAAGTTACAGAAAACACATAGTAGACGGAAGTGAATTTTTTTTATTCACTTCTATCCGGAAGTTTGTAAGGTAAGGGTTGTAAGGTAAAAGTACCAATGGCGGGACATTTAAGGTGATGTCTGTTTTTTATGACAATTTTCGCTTGCATATATTGATTATTTTAGCTAACGGTGGCAACGAATTGCGAGGTTGGAGTTTCTAGTTTCCGAAAACCAGGAGATATTAAAGATATTTCTGACGTTTTAAAAAATATTTATTCATTAAGAGGTTACAATTTTGATGTTTCTTGTTAGGCTTATATTCACATGTTAAAAATTAATAAACACCTTTTTATCGTTTTCAAACCGACAACTAATGTGAGCAAAGTCTTTTCTCCCGTAAGAGCGAGTTCAGTTATAGTTGGTTCGCATACAATCACTGGCATTATGCGACCGTCATTGCTCGAAACATCAAAAAATACTCCGTAAAATATACAGCGAAATAAAAGGTAACGCATTGAAAGGAAAAAAAAATCTTTTCATTTTTTCCGCCTTCTTGATGCCACCAAAAAAATAACACATGGGGCATTCCATACCGATTCGATCTGGGTCAGACCCTCAACTTCTCGGATTACATCCACATTTTTGTACGTTACTCTGCTCCAACTCTGAGGGACAACCAGAATTTTTATTAGATTTTTTGAAAACATTTAATATAAATATGATTATTTAAAGCCAATATATTGCTAGCCAGAATTGAAAAATCTGAAAAAATTCTTAAAAGTCCTCCATCTGATATCAATATTTTTAAGCTTTGACCGAAAGTGGGCCGGACCTCATTTCTATTTTTTTTTACAAATTTTTATCAAAAAGAAAATTTTAAAAGGGTAGTTGCATAAAAAAAATGTCTCTGCAGGCTGTTGCTTGAACATTTCTATATATGTTAGGACTTCGGAGAATTTTTTCAGATTTTTTCATAGCAATATTTTTTAATAAACTTTTTTTTTTTAATTTAAGCAATGGCTTTGAAAAAATCTGAAAAAAATCTCCAAAGTATAAGATTAGGTTCCGAACATTTTAGATTTTGTAGTCAAGATACAATATTCTGTATCTCTAAACTTTGGTCTTTAATGCCCATTCAGGCGAGAAATTAAGTCTCAAAATCGGTTAATTTTACATGGGTTTCACAGCGGTCATATAGCAAAACCGACATACTCGCAGTTCAAGTCAAAAGTTGGCACTGTTTCAAGTCAGATGACGTAGTTGTGCTCCGATAAATTGCATTTTTTTAAGTAAATTAATTACGTAATTAATGGGATCAATTACGTGCATTTGTTTGTTGTTATAAGATAAGTTGGTCGGAACTATGAGGCAGTTTCATATGGAATGCGTCAACGCGACTGTGGCAATTGATTGCAGATATTGTTTGAAAACAATAAATTCACACAGATTGACGCTGTATAAATTACCTCCGAGGTTCCTTGAAGAGTTAGTAGTCTTAATTTAACTTGCTCCACGTTCGGACATCTCCGACTTGAGGGCTGGGGCATAACATAAAAAGTCGTAATCCATAATCGTTTGGCAAGTGCCAAGCAATTCTGTATAAATTCCAAATTTGCAATAAATATTTCTTCTGTTTTAACAATCACTTGGGTTCTAATCCTTAAGTGACAAACGACCCCCAAAATAATTAAATAAATATTATCCTTTGTCTCGTACTCTATGGAATACGTGACGAGCGGCATAACAGCGCCGAAAAAAAGTTTAGTGCATGTCAATAGGCAATTGATTAAGAATTATTGAGATGAAACGGCGGACTAAAACTAATGTTGGATGGAGAACATGGCGGCGTAGTAGAAGTGACGGGAACACACGGCGCGCGCCTACCCAACCTATTCAAAATCAGTGGCGGTTATTTAATATCAAACAAGCTTGTTTTTTTTTTATTTATGAAAAATGATTGTCTAATCGAAGACAATCCGGTGCACGTCGTTGGTCAATCACTCTCGAGGTTGTTAGTTGTCATCGCTCGTCTCTGTGGTACCGTCGAGACAAATGAACAATTTAGAAAAAAATAGTCTTGTAAACATGTTTTCCAATCATTTTCTTCTCGACTCAGAAATAATATTTATAATTTATAATATTGAAGTATACATGAGTGCTGTCAGCACTATCGTTCAGAATGTTCAATGCAGATATTCTTTTGACTAACACACGGCGCTACAACATTCTTAAGTAGTACTACTAGATACTACTATATAGCCAATTACGGAAGAGATCGGAGAACGTAAAAATATGGCCGAATTGGAGAAAAATGATCTATGATATATGGCTATATTACCATATATGATTCTTTTTATATGCATTCCAGGGTACAGGGTCCTCCCCCCTTCCGTCCCGTCCGTTGTCGGCTTATCCCCTACTCTATTGCAGTCTACAGTGGGCACAAGGAAACTACGGAAAACCTGTGCCGATACAGTCGGTCTTAATTTCGCTTCACGTTGCCGGAGCTAGTACGCGACTCGCTGTGTGTAAACATTGGAGACTACAGATACACAGAGTCGACCGCTACGTCACGTCCAATGTTTTCACGCCAGCGAGATCTACGGCATTGGAACGCGAACCCGCGACATACCGGTCGTCTGGTTTAGAGGACGCTAACCACTAGATCATCGTACCGGTTACCATATATATGATTAGTCTTTCCGGGGCGTTTGTGGGATAGGATTTAAAATGAAACTGGATTGACATGCTTACATTTACTGAGGGTACTCACAGGTTCGGATGCATTAAATTTGCGAATTTGAAGCATTCACTGCTTAGAATTTCCGATTAAAACTGATAGAAACCGATCAATGGACAAAATCCCGATTAACACTTTAAATCGGTTTTAAAAGGCTTCAATTGGGATTTTTGTCCGTTTAATTGGTTTTAATGGGATTCTTTATTCAGGATTTCGATCGCAACATTCAAGCAATTCGGGTTTCGGGTAACTGGATAAATCCGAATATTGATTGAAACATGCGAGACAATAGTTGATGGACTACTTGTATTTGTACACAATATTTTTTATAACAACAAAGAAAATACTGAATCAAACTGACGCCTCGATTTTGTGTATAATTCGCAAAATACTGCGCGTTCATTGCTATGCTTTCGCACTTTACCCGCATCTTCTATATATATAATTTCCTCTCGGAGTTTTAACAAAACAACGCAGCCTTTATTTGCGTGCGATACCCCATTTAATACTTGTATGATTATTTAAAAAATTCGACACAAACTATCGGATATTTAGGCTCACGACGCTGGGAGGGGTTTTCGAATACAGACTCACATAAGTATACACATATCGTAACTCGTAATAGTATTAGGGGAGCTACCCTGGAGGACCGAATTTCTCTTGTGATACTTAAAAAACGCTATGGATAAACGTTAAAGTCGATTGATTCGTAAAGTACTTGCAAAAATACGCGTAAACCCGCATGATCGACGATTGTAATGAAAAGAAAAATCAAGTTATCAAAAATTTGCGAAGCGCGGTATATTGACAGTAGAGATAATCTCATATTCTACTACCGCTATCGGTTTTTTTTTCTCTGGTAAACAAAAATAAGTATATCTCTAGTAAGGCTGTTTAACTTTCATTGTTTTTTTATCTTTAGAATAATTTCAAGGACATTTTTTGCGCGTTTAAGGCAACATTTGTCGTCAATATAGGAAGTTATAGTTCGCAATTACGTACAATTATACCAGGGTTGCGCGAATAACAATTCAAATCGAATCAATTTGAGTAGTAATTTTTTATTCAAAATAGGAATGTGCGATATTGGCCGATTATTTTTTTTTAAGCAAAAAAAAAACCAATTTTTTTGCATTTGTAATCGATTCGGTCGGCCGATTTTCTAAAAAAAAAAAAAAAATTCAGCCGTTTCTCTTTAAAAAATGATAAAATTATGATCAGTAGAAATAACGAATTTAGTGAGAATTATAATCGTGCCGCTTCAGTGTAAATATTTTTATCCAATGATGCAAAAAGCTATTATTTGGCGTTTACGAATATGAAAATAACGATGTCTCAAGATACAGTTAAGGTATCTTTTTCGATTATTATATCATGATCAAAGTGGTGGACATGACATTTCGTTCGAACTTACTCTATTTGTTTATTTATTTCAATGATAATTTTGCGATAATATTTTTTTAAAGCTTATTACCTCTATATTCTTTAGAAAATGTATGGAAAAAAATAGTAGCCTATTATTTTTAAAAGCGAAAACTTTTCTTTTGTTAAAATAATTTATGCAAATAAATAATGACTATACAATTTGATATGGAATAAATAAACAATTAGAATAAATTTGAAGGTAATGAAACGGTTCCAACTGCGTAAAAAAAACTATTTCGTAAATAGTATTTCTGAAATATTAAAAATCAAACAGTACGAAGTCAGTCTAATTGGACTGAGGCATATTTAATTATACTTGGACTTTCAATACTTGAGAAATACTATTTGCAATACATAATTTTTGCGCGGGTTACAACTTTGATGATGGATTTAATCGAAACATGTACAGGAATAAAATTATTCTGTTTCCGAAGAAGAATTCTACTCTTGGTCAGTACGGTACAACAAATGGAGTTTCAAAGACAACTTTTCAATGAGTCTCTTTGTGTCAGTTTTGACATTTGACATAAACAAAAAGTTTACGTGCGTGAAGTTGCTGTTTGACGGCAGCGACAACTAATCACAGAGCGAATAAGACGATATGACAATGGGTCAACTTGTCTCTTCGATAAAATCTCACAAGAAACTTTTTAAGGAAGAAAAAAAAACATAATAGTTCGATTAAAAAAATCGAATTTTACAATAACCAATGAATTATTTTAACATCGATGTTTAACATCAATATCGTCCAACCCTGATTAAAAATTCAAAGTGAATTATCGTACGAATTGTTTGTATATTCGCACATCCCTAAATTGCAGTTCCGCTGAGCGTCGAACTGCGTTGCGCGTATTGAAAAATATAGTAAATTTGCATAAACTTTTTTCTAATTCGTCGTACGCAAACGGTGCATGCCTTATCGAATAATGCGGATTATTACGAGAACAGTAAATTTATACTTATCGAATGACTACAATAACGGGTACACGAATCACAGATATAACGACGAAAAAAAAGTGTAACTACGTGGTCTGGTCACATAGATACGAAACGAATCTAAACTGCGTCTTCGATATGACGAAGAAGGCAGGGCAGAAAAAATATTTACAAAAGGTCGTTTATTTTAACCTATGGAGACGGCGATAATAGACAAATCGTCGATAAATCATCAACAACGAAAGGAGCATCGCCAAAAGAGCATTATAGGTAAAAGCGCTCGACATACTTGTTTACGATAGGGAACAACGCTCGGATACGAATCACTCAAGGATTATATATTTTTATACGCAATCTATTAATTTAATTGATAATTTTGTCAATTACATTATAATACCATATCTTGCATTGAAATGTGTCGAAAATAATCTTTATTTTTTATTTTTCCTTTTCCACCACTCCAAACTTTAGATCTCGACCGAAAGCGAGCGTAAGACGAGCGTCGTAAACATTTTTTTTAGTAAATAAGGTTTTGTAATACCTACATAGTTAAAATGTGGACATTTCTTTTAACTAAATTCATTATAACTCAGCCAATAAGAAGCGTATGGGAGAGCTAGTTGTTCATTTTAAAGGGGACACATTAAGCTATTTATAAGAAATTACGATGCATCTATGTACGAGCTAATGTAAAGTAGTGGCTAAAGTTAACGTGTTACACCAATTGCTTCAATATTGACTCACTAAAGAAGTGATTATTGTGTTACTGTATGTATTTCGAGTGTTCGTACCGACTGCATAGCATAGCAATTCATTTTGTTTCCTCATAGAGGAAGTTTTGTTTTCATGAAAAAAAAAAAAAATAAAAAAATAAATGTTTTCGAGATTTTTAGGCCAGGACACTCAAACTGCTCCAAACGTCTTCATAAGTGCAGCTATATTTAATGTTGTTTGGTATTGAATTGAGCAGGTGTCGAGAAAGCTGTTCGAATTTTATGGAGTTTTGAAATTTTCGTAAATATTTTGGAAATGCTATAACTCGAGAACGGTTCAATTGACCCAAAATGTTACATGAAACTTAAATAGACTGTGTTCGTTTTTTTGATACGTAATTTGGTGGCGTTCCAACAGAGTTAATATTTCAGGAAATTTATTCATTTATGTTTTTCAAAGCTTCCTCTATGAGAAAGCTTATTCATTAATTTTGGCTTCCTTGTAGAGGAAACTTTGTTCCAAATTGTGCCAAAGTTCTGCTTTGTAACTATTTTATTTGAATTAGCAGTTTTTTCAATTCGTTATCTCTATATCTTTGATAGCTACGAAAATTTAAAAATTGTATAAAACCTGTCTGTGCGGATCGTTTTTGCAATAAATCACAAAAATTAAGAGAAGTTAATATTCCAGTTGCGTGGAGAATTTCAGCTCGATACATCGTGCCGTTCGACAGTTATGGGCAATTCCGTTTTGGTACTTGCGGTCATTAGAAATAAGAAATATAAAATGTAAAAAACAAACGATATTACTCACGGCTACGAAACGCCGTAACAAACACCGTTGCATCTCATTTTCATTACGTACAAAGTTTTGGCTTACTTGCTTAAGTTTTGCAAAAAATAGAGTGGAAACATTATTTTTTATTTAAGGTCACGTAAAATTCGAACTGCTTTATCAATCTTGTCGAAATTCAATACCAAATAGCATCGAACGTATCCGCACTTCTGAAAAACTACTTTGCTTAATAATCTAAATTTTACGAAAGCTAAAAGCGTCCACGCCCTCTTTGAAAAAGTGACATAAAACCTCAACGGCGCATGTATTTTGTCAAAAATCGCAACATTGAAAGAGGTCACACACACACGCACGGCCATTATTTCTAAACGACTATTCTCGACATCTTGAACCATTCTGAGTATCCTATGAAAATCTCGAAAAAAGAAATTGTAAAATGTTGATGAGAGCAAAGCTTCCTCTATGAGGAAACAAAAGGACAAAACAGAAATTGTTAAAATTGTGTATTGTCATTTGGTAAAATGATTCCCGCCATTTAAAAAAAATGTTGACAATTTTTTCTTATCACTTTTCTAAACAAAAATTTGTAAGTTCGACAAATTTGTTTTGTTACTTTACCAGTTCAACAAGAACAATTCATCGAATAAAACATATCTTCTATTAAAATATCTATATGTACTTCACGCAATTTTTTTTCGCAATTGGTTTGAGTTAAACAATCGTCGATTCTGACTGATAAATCAATTTTCTTCATTGATTACTCAGACACAACATGTAGCTCATTATCTTCATAATAAAAAATCTTATATATTTGATTTCTTCTCTTCAACTGGTAAAAAGAATTCACAATATAATTTTCTTTTCTGACACAATGAATTTGTCAAACTTTCGATTTTTTTTTTATAATGAAAAAAAATATATTCTCTGTCCGCCAAGCAGAAAAATGCACTTTTAGCAAACTTTCGAAAACCGCATTTTTTGTGAAAAAAATTATTATTCGTACTTTTTTGATAACACTAGAAGACTTTTTAAGTTTAATATAAAGAATAAGCTGTTACACTGTGTACTAGAAAAATGATTACGACGCTCGCCTTGAACAGGGAGTTTCTTGTGATCGTAAACTAAAATTTCGAGTGGTGGGAGCGGAAAAATAAAAGTTGTTTTTCGACACACCCGAACTGCACGACCATAATCTCGTAGTTCGTGAGTACACGAAACAAGTAGAGAGCCATTGAAAATTTGAGAGTTGTCCCCCAAGATATACAAAAATCGAGCTAATAAAATATAATACTAAGAAAAATTGTTTACGCTGCAACGGGTACATGATATTTCACGCGCCCGCGCTTTCGTATGTATACTTAAAAGTGAGTGTGACGCACCCACGCGCTACTGAGCAATATATCATTTATTAGTGAATAAAAATTAATTCAGCGATTAATTTGTATACTGGATAGAGGGCAAAAAAAGTAAGATAAAAGGAAGACGAATCGACCAAGTGACCGGGTAAAACTAAGCCTGCCGCTCAAAAATCGATTATCGATTAATTTTCACTACCTCATACGATTAAGATAAAAATTATATCTTGGACGAAATACTATAAATAATAACTATCTAGTATAGTATCTGGATAAAATCTGCAATAAATATCTATCACAAAAGTGGCTGGTCTAGTGTGTATGGTATATAATATATGTATATGCATTCCAGGTAAAATCATCATTTTTCAGGCTCATGAACCTCATTTTTCTTTCCCTCTTCTATGACGTTGTAGATCGGTATTGAAAAATACTCCACACCAATTTTTAGATTTTTCGAAAATTCATTTCGTCACAGCCACATGAAAAATTTGATTTATTAAATCTGGCTCGACGACTTAACAAAGTATTTTACTGTATGGTTTTTCTTTTTACTGAAAAATACATTTTCTTAGACTACCACGAGAGCGGGTATGAAATTAGAATTGAAACAATAAAGATTGAAAATACAGTTTTTCCAAATCTTTTAGTTGCCGCTCTTATTTCAAATATTAACAAATACTAGGATTGTAAAAAAATATCAATTGGGAAGTAATTTTTCAATGATATCTGTTACTTTTATTTGTTTTTTTTTCCGTTCTATGATTCTCCAAGTTTCAAATTCTAATGTGCAACTTGGGGCACGAAGAAATATAAGATAATTATTCTCGAACAGGAAAAAAACTGTATTTTACTTTGAATTGGGAATAGCACTGACTGAAAAATCACCAAAACAAGTAAAAATTCGATCACCTTTTCATTGTACCACGTTTGTTGAAAAAAAAAAGATAGAACCCAAGTTTTATCAAATAAAAAATAAATGACAAGACTAAAAAAATTGCTTTCCGTTCGATATTTTCGGTAATTATGGTATTTTTGACCACACAGAAATAATAGCATTCGATCGTGATCAAATGGATTATGGAAAAAATCTGAATATCTGTGCGGAGTATTTTTTTTATACCGAACTTTAACATACCAGAAGGGGAAAAAGTACGAGGGTCACTATCCTGTTGGTTTGCCATAAGCTGTCTCGCAATGTCCGTTGGCGACAGAGCAAACAACACTCTTTTAAATTACATCGCATACCTATGGCCATCGAAACGTTTCTTTTTGTTCTTTTCTTTAACGTTAGTTTGCATAGACTATGTACAATACTAAACTCTATACAATCCTTCAAATGTGGCCTTTTCGTTGGGTGAAACTCGCTACATACGTGACAGCCAAGTGATATAATGTAGTATAGCGGTGAAGCGAGTTATTTTTCAAGTCCGTCGAGATTAATAGAACCGCTTCCGCGTGCTTCGAACTGAGCGTTAACGTTCAGACAAAAAAAAACACGAAAGTTTTGACTCATATTTACGGACCATTTCACATCATGTTTCGTAGTCTCGCCTCGGCATGCATTTAATACTGAGCGACCAATAGGGCAGTCTGATTGCCTGTTTTCTTTCTTTCTCTTTCTCTATCTTGTTTTCATTGAGGTATCGTCTACCCTTGGACGCTAAATTGATCCGTCGCGCGAGCTGCCGATTTCATAAACGACATACGGTACGGCGCAAGCACGCGCACTCACGCGTGCGCTTGTGTGTGTGGATTCACGTTTACCCCGACGAATCGTCAAATACTATGGTTTTCTTATCTGTCTCTTTGCCCTCGAGAATTGACAAAAAAAGAGCTGTTAACTGTGGTTCTCTTGTTATTTTTTAAGGCACGTCGTCCTCCATGTCAATGGACAAATGCCGCTCGTGATTCGTATAACGGAGAAGCGGATCTTGGCCGTTCGGTATTGTAGCTTCCTCCTCGTTACTCGCAGTACAAGTCACGATTTCCTCTGTTAAATAAAATAAACACGAGTGTCTTATGTCATATCCGACATTCATAATGTCAGTCATTCTTTATCAATTGAACCACTATAACTTTTTCTTTACCTCTCAAAGTATGATTTGCCCACTAACACAATTTTTCTGTTGGTTCTGTACATACCACTGTAGAAAAATAAAGGGCAAAATAAAAAGTGGCCCGTTTGATAAAGAATGACTCATTTGCAATTTCCAATTGCACCGACCGAGAGACATACCTGGCAAGCATAGCTGCAATTGATCACTACTGGGATTAGTGCTATCGCCCGTGCCGCTATCCTTGCTGTGCTGCGAACTTGTGTCGAGATACAAGTGCGTCTGACCCTCTGTCGTTGTTGCATTGACCGTGTTCAGTGGAGGTTGGCCGCTGTTGTTGTGGGCACCGTTCAGACGTCTTCTCGTTTGGTATATTATTACTACCCAAACGATCGACGTGCCAACAGCGCAACATACTACTGTTATTATTATAAGGCCCAACATATCGTCTTCGTTGACCATGGATGTGGGAGCTGTGTGATTTGAAAAGTCAAATTTCTTTAGATTTTTCTCATTATCATAGCAGCACACGCCTTTGCATCGTGCAGCTATGATAGTTGCTTATGGCTTGTGCGGTTTACTTCACACAAACTTCGCCGAAAGTTCTGCGTACTTGTATCACAAAGTACTATTTTTTCACACTCGTTGTCAATGTATTTGGAGCGGCTGATTATTGTAAATTTGTATTCAACTGATAATTTCATTAAGGAGGTTGGACACTCAACTCAAAATGATAAGGTCATCGAGAAATGAATTACTGAAATTATACTCTTATACACGGGTAGCATAGGGAAACCAGATTGAAAGTTAGACTATATCACTAATGCAATCCTTGAAAGCATACAAAAAATGTTAGGAATCGAATGAAAATAGATGCAAATAATTCTTGACATCTTCAGGAAGAATTCAACGAAGTTTGAAATGGCTCGTCTAGATAGTTATTGAGGAATTGTTGAAAGAAAACAGCCTATTCATAGCTCCTTCGCGTAAAACGATCGAGCACGGTACGGAGCGCGGCATCGTTGCTTTTAACTCGGCCGTAATGAGCGCGCGCCATAATTTGAATACACAAACTGAATCTGTCGAAACTAATTCTCTTATCGCGATTTCATTGGAAGTATTGCCAAAGATTCATTAATCGGTATTATTTTGTATTTTTTATTTCCATCGTCTCACTGCAGCTTCTAAGTGAACGCCAAAGAGCAAGACAACCGATCGCGGCTACAGCTGTTCACAATACGGTCAGTGCTGACAGCTGTTGAAAACTAAATTGTGCGGTTGTCACATTTCAACGTGGGTAATCACGTATTTTGCTTTCAATTAAAGGAAAAATAATTAAAAACACTTAAAAACATCTAATTTGATATATTCCACATGTTTATTTGC
Source organism: Perithous albicinctus (assembly GCA_964016905.1). Classification (NCBI taxonomy): domain Eukaryota; kingdom Metazoa; phylum Arthropoda; class Insecta; order Hymenoptera; family Ichneumonidae; genus Perithous; species Perithous albicinctus. The sequence continues at coordinate 20,190,617 of OZ024688.1, read as the reverse complement.
TAAAGCTCGTTTTATTAACACGATGGAATAGGCACGATGGATAGGCATTCCCCTCTTGCTGACCCACAAAGCGGTGTCCATCCTCCTTAAATACCCAAACCGTCGATGTTCCAAAAAACATACGTTAATCATTGTTTTGACAGAAGAAGATTTAAAATACATGAAGTTGATGTACGCATCGCAGCTTCAGCAACGCCGCAAGAACTTTACAACATTTTAGTAGACTTCTTTATACATTGAAGAAGGTACTTACCGGGGCTGATGGTGAGCTGCGAAGAACCAACGACACTCCCCAGAGAATTGCTTATCTCGCATTCGTAACTGCCAGCATCGCTAGGTATCGTATTCACAATTATAAATAACTGATCCTCGGCCGTAAAGAAATGACGTTCCGTCGCTTGTAGGGGACTTCCGTTCTTACGCCACGAGAGTTTCGGCCGTGGTGAGCCACTCGCCATACACTCGAGTACTACCGACACGCCGGCCATTATCTCCTTATCCTTCATTGGCTTTCCAAACGACGGCGGTTCTGAACAACGATAACAAATTGCTATTGATATTATTAAAAATAATACATGGAAAAGGGTGGAAATTGGGGCATTGCGCTTTGCTTTCTCATTTTTCATCTTTCACTGAGCATACTACGTCTATGAGCAAGTATGTAGACTAATTTTGGCTTCCTTATAGAAAAAGCTGTGTGAAAGGTGAAATAAGACTAGGCAATGTGCACGCAAGTTTTACAATTTAAAAAAGAATGTTTAAACACACTTTACAAGTCTCGGCAATAGTCTATCAAGTTGGAATATCTCTATCGATTTTCACCAAATTAGCGGTGTCAAATAACCTTGAATATTATTATATACGCGTTTAAAGTTTTAGTCCGTTTAACAGATGTTTCGAAAATAGAAGCTGTTTAAAATTCAAGCCGTTATAAAATTCGAATCCTTTTACCGATCTTCATTAAATACAATGTTTAGCGAAGGTTGGGATCAACGATTCGAACTTGACGTAAGTTACAGTGACAACTGCAATATTCCGAAAAAATCAAAATCCGATAAAAGCCATACTTCGTCATAGATTCAGATCGAATTCGATACCGACTGTCCTTTAATATTACTCTAAGTAAAGAACTATTGCTAAAAAACATTGCAGCAACTAGAGCGCGTGCTGCATATGAACAGGCCGTTCAATTATTTTATTTATTATCACAAACAAAGGGGCGTAACTGCTCTACCTACATGCTAAATTTGAACTTGATTGATAAAGCCGTAATTACACACACTCATACAAGCCAGGGGTCCAAGTCCCGCCGGAATAGCCGGAGACTTCAATATTTCGGGAGTATCGAATCCTGGCTCCGCTCAACAATGGCAAATCACGTACATTTAGTAGAGACGGGACATGCTCGATAGGAGACCTAACATTCATCGGTGGCTGTCCGGCAAGACAGTGTTAACTGGATGATGACAGATACCTGCACGCTGAGCGATCATCGTGTCATCCTATGGGAAGTACGATGCAACCAAAAAGCGACGTGGATCACCACCGAAAAAATCAAACGCCACTGCCGCCTCAGAATGCGCACAATTTGTGTGCATTCTGAAATATCAGTCTGTTCGAGTCTGGGGAGACTACACCCAACTTAACAAAAACATAGAGACTGGTATACATATTGAACCTAGATGTTGCAATAACGGGAATGAGAATAGCTATGATATTCAATAAATTAGACGCGAAATCAGGGTTTTCCAATTGAATCTGAACAAAGAGAATGAATCATTGACAGTATTCGTAACACCGTTTAGGAGGTTAACAAGCGTTAACCTCCTAAACGGATCCAGATCTCTTCGCTGAAGTTTTTTGAAAATCTTCGACGACATACCAAACGTAATAGTTGAACTGGACGATGTGCTAATTTGCGCGGAATCAATCAAGCGGCATGACGAAATTTTGAGAGAAGCATTCTGAAGAATCGGGAAAGAAGGAATTACCCTTAACGGAAGAAAATGGGTGGTAGGGATAACAGAAATGTAGTTTCTAGGCCATTTAGTATCTGCCGGGGTTATTAAGATTTTGGTGGAGAGCGTATCCGCCATTGAGAACTTTTCTCAGACAAGTTACAAGAAATCCCGACGTCAATTCTTGAGGATCGTAAGCAGATATGATGGATATTGATATTGACAGATAGACTTTCGCGCAATCCAAAAACTAGCGGCACATAGGCCTGCATAGCCACTTAAAACGGATTTGATGTCAAAGTGCCCAAATTGCTTGGAGGACCTCGCCAACCTTTTGTGTACGAAATATTTCTTGGATTTATTGGTACGTAATAATCACTGATTACTAGTCTCGATGTTCCAATTTTTTTTCGCGATTTATCTTTCAACTCAAAGGCGATTATTGTTATTTGCAAGAAAGTATTTGCACGGCACGGAATCCCAGTTCACCCAGTTCACCCAGATCACCTCTGGGTTCAAACTATTCGCAAAGACAATACGATTTCTACGCTGTAACTTGTTCTCCCGAATTCCCCCAAAGCAATAGAGGAGCCGAAATAATTGACAGGATAATTGATTAGAGTTTGCGGCTACAGTTCGGCCATCTCCAAGATGTTAACGAGTATGTGTATGAAATCGAAATTGTTTCTTAATTTTGGTAACGTTTACGTCCAATATGCGAACCCTCTTCTTCAAATCATTTATTTCACATCTTTAAAATGTACAGTATAAAAAAAGTGTGACGAACGTCGAGTGCTATGGTAAATAACTTTTATATGACTACAACCAAATTTTTTTAAAAATTTATAATTTTTAATAAACATTCGACAAATCTAATGATTTAAGTGCTATGCTAAAAAATAACTTTTACTTTTACTTTTAAATAATGACTTCACAGAAATCGAAGATATGCCGAAAAACTATTGTTGATATTCATACACCTCATCTATCAAATCTTGGCTTTCCTACAACTGATGTAATTATCACCTCCTAATTGTCTAGACGCCAGAGGAGATTCTGTGTGCCATATGTGTTGCATGTGATAGATTTTGACTTTGTGAACACGAAAATATAAGATGCTTCGCTGCAAACTCGGTTGTGCAATTGTTTATCGCGATTGTTTATTGACAATATAAATTGTTGTTTTTGTCAACTCGATTTTTTTTTGTATCGTCCTGTCAATTTTGAGTCGCAAAGATCGCATACAATTTTACCCTACAACCCATAGATCCGGAGCAATAAATTGTTGAAAGTTGCAATTAGACCAAAATTCTCTACTTAAGAAATAAGCTTCGAAAATATAGGTTGCAGACAAAAATTGAAAAGAACTTTATTTTGCCAAATGAACCGAGGAATGTGGAAAAAATATGCGAACACATGCGGAACCAAAAATAATATTTACGAAGAGTCGCGTCATGGAATTTTTTTTCTCCCATACCATACGGTCCGTCGTACTACTCCGGCCGGGAAGATAAAGTTTCATACGCGACGGATAATTATGGTCCGCGTAACAACTTTATGTCATTCGATAGATTTTCCCTTGCTAGATACAAATATGTGAGGTCCTTCCAATTAATATTCAATTACAAGGTCTCGTACATTTGTAAAAAAGAAAACGCCTTTTCGTACATTTGCTAAAATAAAGAAACGAAGATGTGGGATCGGCGGCGGGTTAGTGAGGGTCAAGGGGACGCGAGAAGCCGCTTGGAGCGCAAGCAAGCTTGAGACGGGCGGGCGAGACGAGCACTCATTGTTAGCAATTACTTACGGGCGTCAAGTATTCTTATTTCTGTAGCTACCAAACGTTATATTTAGCGGTTTGCTATTTAATATCTCGGAAAGTATGTGGTAAATCCCCTGGAAACTACGCGTATGGTTGTATCAATGCGTTCGCTACATAAAAACTTTAGATATGTATTTCTTAAAATAAAAAAAGAATAAAATGGAAATTATTTTCGGCCCTCGCTCGAATTATGATGGCAATACTTGTTTTTAATTTTAGATTTTAAAAAGTTATGAAAAAAATTATATTATAGAGTAAAACAAATGACAAAAATCTGGAAAAAAAAAATATTTTTTTTTTTTGGACAAAAATATGCCGAAGAAAAGTCAACTGATCCCGAGGGGTCTGGCCGATGACCAAGCGAGTTGATTTGGAATGCCCCATATGTATATGGAAAATAACCGAACCTCCTTAACTAGGGCTTGAATCCAAGTGTATAAGAAAACATAAACGGATGCATGGAGTGTCGATTGCAGGGCTTACCGAGAATAGTGAGAGTGGCATTGGCGACGATAAGTCCCGCAAGATTTTGCGCGGTGCACGAGTAAACTCCGCCATCCGTGGACTTGACGCCGACGATGAAAAGTACCGGATCGGTAGGCATCATGTGCATTCGTCTTTCCCGAGCCGCCGGAAAATCGTTCCCGCCATCTTTCTGCCATGCTATCTGAGGCGATGGTTGACCTTCCGCTGAACACTCCAGACGCGCTGTACTTCCGGCCGTGACACGAATGTCGTGAGGTATCTTCGAGAACGATGGATAAACTAAAAAAAAAATCATTAAATACATAATTGATTCTCGCTGAAATTAAAGTACATAATTAAGAAGGTCATCCCGTTGCACCGATTTATAGATACATGTTTCAATCTTGATGTATATGCTAGATTAGGATGTTAGTTTTGCTGTAGTAAAACCACAAAACGCCTTACTAATTTATTTTCTGAGAATTTGAATATATGAAAATATGGATATTTTACATTGCTATTTATAGAAGAAATTACTCAGTTTATAGTTTAATTACGTAATTCACATATGTGAAGGTTAGTTAGCATCAATAAAAGTATTGCCACTTTTATACGAATTCATGAATTCTCAAATGCATAGGAAAAAATAATAATTATGGAATGAAAATAAAAATATTAGAAATGGTTATTTTGTCATGTAAAGTATAGAACAACGTATGTCGGTTTATTGAAAATATCAATAAGCGATATTGATGAAGTTTTACTGAAATGTCGTACATATAGTCTAACATTGTTGAAGATTAAATGTTGCGACAGTTATACGTTCGATGCAAAATGAATAGTGATTTCCTTTAACGTTTCAACACTTGTCAGTGTCCTCCACTACGTCACAGTTCTTTGCTACGGATTAGTGTCAAAGTAGACGTTAAAACTGTTGGAACTAACAAAGTTTCGTGTTTTCTGTGAGGAATAAATCGAGCACAGTTTATTAAATATATTCTTCTGTTGTTTTTATCGAGCGGTCTTTTTCAAGTGTGCAACCTTTTGTTATTCTTTAAGAATTTTCTTGTCAGTTATCAAAACAAAATGTATTAAATAAAATACTAATTTCCTTTCTGGTATTTCATATTAATTATATAACTTAACTATTAGTAACAAAACAACCGTCCTCTTCCGTTGAAATCTTCAAAAATGTGAAAAACTAATGTTGAACCAAGAACAAAGGCACATGACATTGACATCGATATTATATTTTCCAATCGTCGAACTATAGGACTCTAACAAATTGACATCAACATTGCTCGACTTATTTCATAAAAAAAAGCTTTTAAAGTAAAACTTTGCAAATTCTACCTCATTATTTTATAGCTTTGACAGAATCATCTCTATTAGCAAACATCTTTATCAATTTTGGCCTCTTTATAGAGGCAGCTTTATTAAAGGTATAAAATAATGAGAAAGTACTTTGCAAAGTTATACGTTGCAAGCTTGTTTATATGATTATATATTGCATATATTAGATGTGCTTAAAATAACTGCATACAGTCCACGATCAATAATCACTATTTTTAAATATGTTTAAACAAATTCGTACAAAATCTATAATTTTAACCAGAAAAAAATGTATTCATACATTTTTTATTTTGAGCCATTCAATCGAAAAATGGAAACTCGTGTAAAATTACGAACAATTGATAAATTTACGACAAATTTCATAGCAATCATTGTTTAATAATAGTTCATTAATATAAAAAAACTTCAGCACGATATCAAGATTTAAGCGCTCGACCAATTTGCGTCATATTTGACCCAAACCTTGTTCAGGGGTAATCCACGTCTGAACCAAATTTCATCTGAATCTACGAAATCTTTTGTTGTTTTTTGTTTCTTTTCACGACTGCAACGTTTTTGTTTTTTCGCAAAATTGAAAATCACCAACAAATCGGCCATTCCTTTGACTACATTCATGCTTGATAATAAGTTATCGTCAATTCAAGTGGAAAATTGCAGTCAGATAGCTTAGAATTTACAAAAGTTAAAGTGTTTATGAATTTGTTTTGGCTTTGGTCGTTTTATTAACATTATTGTTGTTAAGCTTCGTCGTATCGACCTAATTATTAATAGGTGGAATTTTTGACACACGTACTCGGGGTCTGAGATATCGGCGTCGATGATTCTGATGTTATCGACATTCCTATACAGGAAAGTTTCAAACATATTTCGAATCCCTGATTTTTATTTTGTTCGCTCTAATTGCTCCACCAGTTCATTAAGAATTGATGGAGCAACCACAGCGACCCATCATTTTTTACAATTAAAATTAATCGTGAGAAAATATCGCCACAGCCCGGGTTTGAACCGGGAACCTCGGATCACTAGTCCGATGCGTTACCAATTACACCACCGTGGCTCTGGCCACATTAATTCACGATTCCTTTCAAACTTTAACGACAAATATGATTTTAAGAATTTGTTTTGGCTTTGGTCGTTTTATTTAGGTCAGGGATTCGAAATATGTTTGAAACCTTCCTGTATAGGAATGTCGATAACATGAGAATCTTCGACACCGATATCTCAGACCCCGAGTACGTGTGTCAAAAATTCCATCTATTAATAATTAGGTCGATACGACGAAGCTTAACAACAATAATGTTAAAGTGTTTATTTCTGACATTAAAAAAAATGTCATAAGACTGAAACGTCTTAATCGATTACTGTCAAAGTTAACACTAATCATGGTTCATCAATGTTAGTCTATTTGCGTATAAAATTTTAGCTGAACATATTGATATTTTTAAAAGCTGTGCCGTGAAAAAGCTTTTTTTTTTTTTCTATTTCAAAACGACATAAAATTTGAAACCTTCGATTGATTCGCACCAAATTTAATCCCACTGAGCACCCTCTCAGTCCCGGGGTTGTGTTTGATATGCATGTTGAACGACACACCTTTACGATTACATATCTTAGAAACCATCCGAAGAAAAATTAATAAAAAAATTCTTTAAAAAGTCGTTATTCATTGTTTTGAAATAACATCTATGATTTTAATTATCCTTGAGAGTAGACGTAATGCAACTTACCCAAAACACTAATTTTCGCTTTAGCTGAATAAGTCGTGCCATATGTATTGGCGACCATACACTGATACCTTCCCGCATCTCCATGGGTTACGTTAACAAGATGAAGTATCGAGGATGCTTCGGTAATGCCGCGCTCCGATGAACCCGAGTTAATCTCGTGTTGAGCATCGTGTAACTCGACGTTTTCGTGTTTCCAAGTGAATTGAAGGGGTGTGTCGGCGGTGCTTGTCGCTCGGCAAGTCAGACTTACGTTGTCACCACGGATGCTCATTTGACTCGCTGGCTCTTCCAATATTCGCGGTTTTGGAAACTCGTCGCATGTAAAATTCGCTTGATGAAGATTTGTAAGCGGCATATCGTGCAACCAGTGGGGATAGCCACATCGAGCTTCCGCGTCTGAATAGCGCCGACTTCGAAGCCAAACGCTAAGCCATTGAAGACCACAATCACAAACGAGAGCCCCTGCGTTGTGCGACCAAATGAAATTGAGTTAATCGACAATTTTTTTTTTCACGTAGGTAAGCCACACTTGGAGACATCTACGAACCGGTATTCATCTTCAGCTTCAAAAGGCTCGGCATCGAAGCGAATGCGTTCTCCTGAATGCTCGTTATATTGTTCCCCACGAGATCCAGTTCGGATAGCCTCACCAGACCGGTAAAGGCATTCTTATTCACTGATTTTATCTGGTTCGACGCCAATCCGAGCCTCAATAGCTGCCCAAGGGGCACGAAAGCTCCGGTTATATCCTCCACCATGTACGATATTTTGTTGCTGTTTAGTTCTCTGAGAAATAACACAAATTACCATTATTTTTTAATTCAAAGTAATGGAGAAAAATATGAAAAAGGCCTTTGTCGATTCTAGTTTTCGAGATAATATACAGGTTACTTGGTTCACGCTCGCAATTCAACATTTCTTTTTTTTGTATTTCGCAGAAAACGATTCCATAGCTCGTCCTAATTCGGACGTATATAGAATTGTATTGGAACCTGAATAGAAACTTCATTATTTTAGTTAAAAAAAGAAAAACCAAAAGAAAAAGGGCCCAACTTTGTAGTTGAACAAGAATTATATTATATTATATTTGTCGCTAATTACAAATCTGAACTTTGAATTAACAGATAAAAAATTGTGGTTCAAATATGGCAGATTCGAATACATAACTACCTTGATTTGGATGAAAATCGATTCGCAAGGGTATTCAAGGCCGCTTTTTCAAGGTGACTTTATTTACGTGAAACTCAGTGATCGGGGGGTTTTTTTTTATATCGCCACCTAAGTAACTAAAAGGAAAAATTCAAATGGCGGATCTTATATGACGGGCGAAACTGCAGCAAAAAAAAAAAAAATCTTTTGTCTTTTAAAAAGACTTTAGGGATACAGTTAGTAGACATTTTCAAAAGGAAACTGATATTAAAGCAGGTGAAACGTAATTTATTAATTCCTGCTTAAAGCTTTAAAAAATGTAATTTACATAAAAGTAACTCAGTTTACGCCAAGTATTTATGAGATTTAGTTGTTATGTAGTTTTTTAGACTTAAATTGTTATTTACAAAATATAATAGATTACTATTTATCATGTTCTTGTTCGTTCCTCGGAATTTCATCCATAATTTTTAAAACCCGATATAACAAAAAATCTCGATTGTATCAACAGTGCATTCTGACAAGAGTCAATGACTTTTTTACCCTACAGTAAAAATGTTTAGAATGGATATTGTCATCCATATGATGCCCTTGATTCTTCTAAATCATAGTCTGTTTAACGTCCTACGAGAAGTGTAGTGTAATCACTACAAATTTTACATTCAATTTTCCAAAAATTACGATTTCTGTAGCTTTCAATTTGGAAGCGAATAAATTCATCATTTTTTACCTTTGACAATTATTCTTTTCTTTTTTTTATATAAATTTGCGGAACCAAACTGTGAATACACTTATATGCTCCATAGTGGCCTTTTTCATGCGAACGGTCATATGTATTGACCAAGGTTTGTAACTATACTAACAGCACTTGAAGATTTGGGGTATTGTTGAATGCTCCGTCTGAAATATAAGTGATCTTGTTGTGATCCATTCGAAGCCTCTCCAATTTTCCAAGAAATTCCAATGTTCCTCGTTCGATCGAGGTCAATCTGTTGCTCGACAGATCACTGGTAATTTAAAAAAAAAACGAAAATAAAATCTAGCTTTCAAAAACCATTTCACATTGTAAATTCAATTTTCGTAGACAACGCCAATTTGTATTGGATAGAGAGGTGCAGATTTCGCCGGCCTTATGTTAAAGAATTGAATCTTCTGCTTGCTTATAAAAGAAGCTTTGTTTTCATGAACAATTACTTTTTTTTTCGAGATTTTCATGTCAGCATACTCAGAATCACCTAAAACGCCGAGAAAAATGGTCCAGAAAAAAATGCCCGTATGTGTCTGTGTTCCACGCGCATCCGTGAATCCGTCATGTCCGTGAATGCTCCTTAACAAGAGCATTCACGGACAAGCTTTCGTGAGAAGACAATGATTGATTTGAAAATTTATGTATTCCAGCCAGAATAAAAATTTCTGAAGACCCAGACCCGGGACGAAATCTAAAGTGATTCAATTGTTTAAAACAAGGCCGCCAAAAGCCGCAGCTCTCTATCCAATATTTCTATGCATCGACCACAGTCCACTAAACAACGCCAATATATATATTTGATTTTGAATACATTTAGGAATACTCACAGTTCCGTTATTTCTTTGCATATGTCCCAAGCTCCAGCTTCGATTCTCGTTATACGATTGTGCGATAATGTAAGTTTGCGTAGATGTTCGAGGCCGAACAAACCCCCTTTCTTCACAACCGTCAACAAATTGAAGTCAAGCTGCAAAAGTATCAGGTTCTTTAATGGCCAGAATGCTCCATCCTCGAGATTTTCAATCTTGTTCCTCTTCAATCTTAATTCCTCGAGACTCGTTAAGTTCTTCAGACTCAAACCCTGGATAATGTGCAACTCGTTCCTGTTCACCTCCCTACGATTGTCGTTTTAATATTTATCTTATGATTGGCCATTTATCTGCTGATTTATACGCCAAACGATTACTTACAGTACACGAAGATTCGTCAGATTTGTGAAAACTTCCTTCACAAGTTGGGTGAGACCATTTTTGTTCAACCGAAGTTCCTCCAACGAAGTGAGATTATCCAAACAGCCGTTTTCCATCTCAACCATTTCGTTCATGTTCAAGTTTCTGGAATAGCGATTTTTATTTATTATTCCTCGAGTTGGATAGACAAATTTAAGATTAACTTACAAGTGCGTCAAGCGATTAGGAGTGAGAAACGATCCTTGTTTTAACGTTGTGATCTTGTTGCCGCTGAGATCAAGATTCTCAAGTTCCGGCAATCTGAGCAACACTGTTCCATTGACACCACCGATGGAATTATGCGATCTGCGAGCATACGACGACATAATAAATCGATTTCATAAATAATTGAATCTCCAACTCGGAACCCTCATACAATATGTATCACTCTACCACATATTAACAAGCTGTTGTACCTCGACTTGTCCGATTGGATTTTAATTTTACATATCTCATTTTATTGCTTATGTTTTTTTATAACTTGAAATATAAGCAGTAAATGACAAGATTTTAGATTCTACTATTTATATCTAGCATGTTTGAAATCATTTTATTCATTATCTAATTAAAAGTCAATTAATTTGTTTAAAACCATTGCAATATTTTCAGGAACTAGTATAAAAATCCGTATTTTTAAAGAAAAAAAATCTGTTCTTTTCAATAAAACTTTTAAAAAAGCGCCGTGAAGGATCCTTAAAAACACATTTAATGTGATTAACTACTCGTACTTTAAGAACTCTGTCGCCTTGTGATGTCAAAAATAATGTTTTTTTCTTTAAAGCTGAGATTTTCTTACACGGAAATACGTTTCTGTTTTTAAAAATGGAGCTTTTTATATCCACTGTAAAATGATTAAAAAAAGCGATGTAAAGAAAAACCCGGAAAGTTGCTTTGTCATCACTTGTGACATCCGTCATCCACAAAGCCTCGTCTATGGGAAAGTATTTTGGTCAATTTCGGCTTCCTCATAGAGGACATTTTGTGTATGGCAGCCAAAAAAAAATGTAGATGTAATATGCAAGGCTCGACTTTGCAACCTTTTTTTTAGGATTTGAATTAATATTCGATTATCCTGTTTGTTACACGTGCAAAATGTCATATTATTCATTCGAACCTGTTGGTAATTGTTAAAGCAAAAAACTGATAAATGTAGAATTCTCTAAAATAGGGGCTCTTTGTTGAATTCACAATAAATTCAGTATCAAGCATCGATCCAATAAAATTTAAATTGTATGTCAAATTTTACGTTAGTTAAATGATTCTTGAGTTATGGCATTTCCAAAAAAAAAAAATTATAAAAATGCAAATTTCTATAAAATGAAGTTTGGAACCCGAAAGCGAGAAATTTGTTTGAGTTAGAATGATAAAAAAAAGATTTTGTAAAATCTTTAAAATTCCTCAAAATCAAAATGCTTTAACCGATTTTTAAAAAATGTATACCTAAGAAACATTGTACTGTACTGCAAGCGGCATCACAATATGAGATGATTCGTTCACATACATACGGCTACTTCTTCTAATGCACTTTTCTCGACGTTTTAGACAATTTTGAGGATAGTGACATAAAAATCTCGAAAAAATAAATACCATGAAAGCTTGTTTTATGAGAAAGTAAAAGATTTTACTTTATTCCGTGCTAAAATTTTCTACGTTCTACGTACGCTTCTTGTGCGTAAAAAATTTTCAAACCTGGTGAAGTAAAATTTTGTACTATACTCGTCGGAAAAAGTTGTTCTTAATACTCATGTGATTACAACAACCGTCTTCAGCTCGTGCGGCAAACGCACACTCGTTAGAAAAAGTTTTAGCGCACTCGTATAGTGCACTAAAACTTACTATTGTTTAGTAAGTGCGCTTAAAGTATACTACTGTTTGATTCGATATTTTTATAGGCATGTAGAGAATAAAACAGGGAATAGAACAAAATCTGAAGAGAATTCATGCCGTCTTTGGATAACGAGTGCTATTGAAAGTTTGATAGAATGGTGCACGCAAACACACACGCACGCACGCACATACACACACACGTACATTACGCTATGTATAGATATATTACTCACAAAGACAGCTGAGTCAAATTCGACAGGAACGAAATATCGGGTATCTGCGTTAGATGGTTTTTGTTGGCCCTGAGACTCCTGAGTTGCGCCAGATCCGACAATGCTATAGTGAAATTGTCTCCAAGTTTGTTCGAGCTCAGGTCCCTAAAATATATATTTAAATAACGCATTAATGTCTTCTTCAATCCTCGGATTACCAAATGATATAGTAAAAGAAAAGAAATAATATTGACGTACAATTCCTTGAGTCTGGTCAAATGCAGCAAGGAGTCAAATTGCAAATTCGCGATACTGTTATCCTTAAGTTCCCTGAAAGAGAAGAAAAAAAAATAAAATAAAATAAAATAAAATAAAATGTTGCTGTGAGTGGTGATTGGTTGGAGGAAATATTTGCAATATCTGTTAGGTAGGTAACATCGCTCCCATGAGTACATCTGGCAAAGGAGGACGACTGTATTTGAAATAGCGGCATTCGCACACCCGCGGTACTTGTTTTTTCGATGTCAAAGCTTATATGGCGCGGCACAGCACTCCGAACATGGTAATTAGAGTGTTGCCTTTTACGTGGGAAGAACATGCCTTACAAGGATTCTTGCACTTGCCCTTTTTCAGATGCGGCTTTTACCCTTGTCGCCGAATGCGGTAATAGACGAAGGAAACGAGTTGTTACCGAGTCAAGGGCTCCTTGGATACAATTTATAAGAGACTTATTATACTGATGTTGCGAATGGGTGTAATTGATAAATTGTTCCGCCTATTCTACACGGCATGGCGTATCGAATGTCGCCGATGCGTTTATCTCGACTAATCTCCGGTATATGACGTTACACTCTCAATCGGCATGCAGTGACTACCACTGGAATTACCGATTAACGTCAACAATATTAATAAAATATCAATAAAATTAATACCCTTTCATGTTTAACAGTCTTTCGTGTATTGTATTCCCAATGATTCGATGAAACCAATCTTTTTGATAATCTATTTGGATTACAGTGGACATTTATCATTTTAGAGCACAATTCCTCAGGAATATTTTACAATAATATATTTATTAGATATTCTTTCGTGCGCCTTCTTCAGGTTTTTACATTTTCCCACTCCTTTTTCCCATACCTTGACAGGCAAACCGCGCGGAAAACCTCGCCGATACCGACGGCTTTATTTTTACTGTGTTACTTTTCTATGAGCACACATGAGAAACACATTACACAGCTAAGCGGCAACCCATCTTTGTACTGGCCGCACGTAATGCTGCTTAACATGGAAGATCGCCGAAGCCACACACCGATCGCGCGTCCACTGCTGTCGGTATTTTACGATAATATAATTAATGCCTCTATCGTTTATTACAATTGTAAACAATAAGAAAATTGAATATTCATATTCTTTTGTGGTGCTAGTGAGGCCACTTGGAAAATGACTCTCTTACAACCGACGGAAAGACCAACATAAAAAATAACTCTGCTCCAGTAGAAACGTACTTCACTAGAAACTTTTGATTTTTGATGCAACAGTTTAAAGGAAAAATCTAATAATCCAGGCATATCTAATGGCCATCCAAATGGTACTTATTTTATATACGTTAAGATAAATAGCCAACATACGTAGCTATCACTTTGACATTTTCATAAATATTACTCTTTACTTGGGTGTAACGAGAGACTTCAATCGTAAATAGAAAAAACCTTTCATCACAGATAAATGGTTCTGTAATTAAAAATAGGAGAAAAATTCATGAATCCCGAGGAAAACAGAGTCACAGTTACATGAGTACTAAAGGAGAAATGTTTTCTTATTTATGATTTCAATGTTACTAACAATAAAAAACAAACTTTGCAGTTGCTGCGATCAAATGTCTAAATTCAGTGTTTCAATTGATGTTCTAGTGTAACTATTGCATCACACAAGTAAATATAAAGTCACTGTTTCATTCTGTCAAAAGATTTTCAATAACTTGTCAAAAACCCAAAATTTAATATTGTTTATTCATTACTGGAATTTTATAGCCATTTTTCAGTTGAATCAGCCTTCTATATTGATGATAGGAAATAATGGATTAAATTACTGCATTGCACAATGACATTAATATTAATATTTCTTTAATGGGTGAGTCGCCCGGAAATGATAAAGTTGCTTTACAGCTGCGTATACGAAATCTTGCAACTTTGTAAAAAATACCGCTCGACGAACACGACAAGAAATGAATTTTCTGTATGTGAATTGTTTTCAATTTTCAACTTATAGATTTCAGGTCGCATCGATGGATTAAATACTTTTTTAAAGATCATTTCTCACTCTTTGTAACAAGACTCGGGTCTAAGCCTCTCCGGTTTGAGTGTGAACATTTATTTTCACACTCAAACAACAATACTAACAAGGAGAAAAAAAAAGTGGCTGCATAAAGAAAAATAATCTACAAAAGTAATTGTATTTTTTGAGGAAGAACTTTAAATAGTCAAAGTAATTCCTATACTCAGATTGAACAGAGTGTTTGTACAAAGAGAATAAAACCTTGCAAAGGAAATAAGTTCTATCAGTACAAACTTACTGTTTGTTACTGTATAGTACTGAAGAATCTAGGAAAAAATGGCCGATGGAATAAATGACCGGGAAAAATCGGCCGATGGAAAAATCAATGTTCAGTAAAATATATTGATGCAGTACGATTTTAGAACATTTTGAATACATGAAGCCCTCTCGAGAATCGTTGAACACGTACCCAGCCGAACAAATATACGGTTACTCGTCCGGATAATTCGAAAAAATCGTTTAAAAAAATGCATCTGGATGTATAACTGTATATTATTTATCCGTACATTAATATTATGTAACAATTTTAAAAATTGTGCAATAGATGGGAGCCCCCCCCCCCCCCCCCGGCAAAGGGCTCCGCTCCGGACTCCTTTTTTCGAGATTTTTGTGTAAACGTGTTCAGAATGTTCCAAAACGTCGAGAAATCACATTTAGAAAAAATATCCGGATGTATGTGTCTGTCAACCATTTAATATTTATAACTTGAGAACGTCGAGATGTTAAGCTGAAATTAATCACACTTGCTGAGGGGTCAATTATGCTCGCTCGATCAAATTTTTGGCAAAATCCATGCAGTTCTCTTGTTTCCACAAGATTTTGAATATTTCAAAAAATATCTGTGAACGCTCTAGTTCCCACAATTTTTGAGATATCGGGCTAAAATTTGGTAGAAAGTTGAACTGTTATAGACCAATGGTTGGTATTGAATTTGGGTAAAATCGGTTAAGCCGTTCAGACTTTTCGCGATTTTCAATTTTTTCAAAAATGTCTATACTAAAATTGTGAGAGCTAGAGCAGCTCTCTGTTGGAAAGGTGGGTTCCCAGTTATAAGTTCTTGCGAATAAATGATAGCCCTTATCACTGCATCCGATTGGCTGCACCTCAGCAATAATACTTCCAGCACACGCATACGCACACACTGACGCACACCTGGCAATCGTAACTGTTGCAGAACAATTTATAATGAGCTACATATAGTAAGAATCTTACCGGACGAATAACACCCAATTATTCGTCCGATTGCCGGACGGGCAGGCACTAGGTAAAAAGTCATCTTGCTTTGATGGAAAATATCCAAATTGATATAGAAATTACATTTTACACCTTTTCACTGTCAATTTAGTTTGTTTATATGATGCATACCTTTTCTGACAAGAACTTATGAAAAGAAAGAAGTAACAATTGCGTTACAGAAATAAAAGTGTTTGAAATGGTTTCTGTAGGTTTATTGGAAATGTTAATAGTGAAGACTGATGGCTGATTTTTAGAAAAAAGTCGTATGTAACTTGAAAATATAGAAACGTTGATAGCAGCACGCTCAGCATTTGCGCAGCTATCTATATATAAAAAAAAACTTATCTTGTAAACCTCCTACATCATAGTTTGGACGATGAAATAGAACCTCGCTCAAGTAAAACTTTCTACGAATTTATTGAGAGGTGGTGCAATGGGATTTTTTATTTCTCATTTGATTAACACATAACAAACTGAACTTTCTGTGTGGATGTGTATAACATACTTTCTACACAATGCATGGTGTTCGAAGTAATAGCGTTTGATAGCTTATGCAATGTTCTTCAATTCAGTGTATAGTAGAATATGTCAAACCACATGGTGTCCAAGACATTTGAATTAGCGTAAAAAGATGTTCTTCACCTAAAAAAACAGTTATCAAAGACAAACTATTGACTTCCACATTGGAATCATTACAAAAATTTATATAAAAGTCGCCAATTGCATGGAAAAATTGTATTTAATAAAATGTAACCAGTAAACTGTCTAAAAAAAAAAAAATCTTTTTTGAGACAATCTAATAAATATGGAATATGTTTGGAAAAAGGTTAGGCTAGGTAATATTACAGTATAATGTAGGTGAGACTATCTAAAAAAAAAAGAACTTTTTTTTTTACTTCCGACCTTACGAAATCATAGCGTATTCCTTCAAATTGAACATCTTGAAAGGCGCAACCTGTGATTTTTTAAAAATAATATACAGACAATTGTTTCAAATCAATTTTTATCTAGATTTTAGACCATTTTGAGTGGCCTAACATATGAAAATCTTGATATATTCGAGGTGGGAAGTAAAAAAAAAAACAGGCAATTTTGAGACCTTCTAACCTACATTATACTTTAATATTACCCAACCTTTTTCCAAACATATTTCATGTTTATAAGATTGTCTGAAAAAGGATATTTTTTTTTTGAGACAGTTAAATGATTACATTTTATTAAATACAATTTTTGCAACAAAAAAAGTTAACAGTTTGTCTTAGATAACCATTTTTTGAAAAAGGTAAAAAACATCATTTTATGCAAATTGTTTGACACTGTGTGATCTAAAATGTCTTACGATGGAGCGAATTAAAGAAAATTGCACAAGCTATGAAACGCTATCATTCATAGTATAGAAAAAACGTTGTACACATCCAAACGAAAAGTTTGATTTCTTTTGTGTTAATTACATGGGAAATAGAAAAAGCCATTGCACGACCTCTAAACAAAGTTGTAAAATGTTTTACTTGAACGAGGTTCAATGTCATGGTGCAAACTATAGTTTTATGTAGGAGATAAAGAAAAAGTTTTTTTTTTTAGACAGCCTAATGTACATCTATTGACATGGCTCTCAATAGCAGTTTAACTCCTAATATCTTCTAAAATATGTGGGCAATTGTGAATTCTCTGTTGGTAGTATGATAAATACTCTATTAGCACTTTAGAAAAAAGATTTTTAGTTAAAAGTTGATGAGAAATATACTTTTAGGCATGAATGGTAATTTTCTATACCAAGTAGCGAACAATACCTTTTGGAGTTGCATGTCGTAGGTGATATATTAAAAGATATCTTTTGGAGGGAAATTAAGAAATTTCCCTTTTTCTACACCAAATAGGTATTCTTTTGACTCTGCGCTAGTTTGGATGTCACCTGTGCTTAAATATCTTATCATTATTTTTCTAAGATGCGCAACTTTGAGTTGTAACAGCGAAAAATGAGTTATTTATGGAGTATCCTTAAAGAATGTGTCTCAGTTGCTCGACATCTGGATGGCCCTCAGTGGATTAAGGATCCTGACATTAAAATGTGAAAATTGAATTTTCTTGGTAAAAAGAAAAGTTGATTTACATGCAAGGAAACTTACAGCGCTTCGGTCCATGGTGGTAAGCCACTGGGTGCTTCGATGAGTTGCAAGCCACTGCAATCCACAACATTACCTAAACAGGCACATTTAACCGGACACTGAACATTGTTTCTACCACTGCCTGGCAGGGCAAAATCCGCTTCAGCAAAGTTGAAAATTGTTAAGGAAAAGAAGACGACTAGATAAGAGGAGATTATCGAGCTTCGCGAAATCCCGAGGGTTCGTTGTATTTTCGGTGGTACCTGGATGGTCGCCGCTCGTGGAGCCAACATCATACGGCCGTGAGCCGTTGTGTCGAGAGAAAAAAAATATTAATAAAATACGTATATTCTCGTTGTATAAATTGAGCGCGATCAACTATTAGCACCACCACCGCCACCAACGCCGACTTCGTTCCTGTTGACTAATCTTTGTGATTGCCATTGCGAATCACCGCGAATCGCACGCGCGTTTTTCCTTATAGTTGCCACCATACGAAGTGCCAATCAGGTGGCCCGCACCGCGACGTCATCGATTGAAAACAAACTCGTTCCTCAAAAACACTTGATCCCACACACCATGATGACGCCTACTACATAGCGACTGTCCCTCTGCTCTCTTGGGTTCGTACTGCTTCTGCTGGCTGCTGCTAGCCAACAAATCCGCCGCTCTCCTATATTCCGGGCCACAGTTTCCTTCTTCGTTAAGCTTTTACCGATCCTCACAACATCTCTAACTGACACAACCTCGAGTCTCCCTCGCGTCCAAACAATTTCATAATCGTACCCGTAGATTATCGGACAACGCACAATCGTCTTTTCCTTGTAAAGATGCTGTACTAGGTCTATTCGTTCGCATTGGCCAGAGGAGCTCCGAGCGTTCTGATCGCGCTCCGATTGTCTTCGTTTATCCCGGAAGCACTATAGCTCCCCCTAGCGGCTCGGGTTTCAGCACGAGTACTTTCTGCTATTGCTCGGCTGATAACGCGTGATTCTTCATACGCGTAATCACCAGTAGGCAAAGTAATCCTGAATAGAATAAATAAACCACGGAGACCAGAATAATTATACGTTTTCTTACAAGCGGCAAGCGACATTACTAGATCTATTAGATTCTGTAATATCGTAATTGCGCCGCACTGGCACTGGTGTCTTGCTATGCTTAACCTATAATTGTCAAAACTAAAAACATTGATCAACTATGACGTGACATATTTCACTTCACTCCGTACGAAAATGGACGTTTTACGTGCCTGAAATCCCCGTTTTTACACGTTATCAAGTAAAATTTTTGACAATACTCGTCGGAACAAATTTTTCTTAACTCCTCTGTGATTATAACACTCGCCAGAAAAAGTTGTAGCGCAGTCGTATCGTAATGTACCTATAATGCCACGCGGTGCGACAAGTGCCTGCTTCTCGCATTCGTAATATATATTAGTGCTGTCTTATTATTATTGCCAGTGTGTTGAGTAAATGGAAAGATTTCAGGAGAAAGTGCTTTGAATAGCAAAAACCGCGTAAAATAATACAACGTATGGTATATTATCCTCAGTATATTATCGAAGACCCTATCATGAGAAATAATATTGGAAATATTTTCATTCAACATCCTGTCAGTTTTTCAAAATCATTTTTGCTTCAGAAATTTAACCCTTTGTAAGAATACCGCGAAATACAGGTATTTGTAAGATTTCTATGAAAATAACAGTCCTGTCGATATCGTAGTTCAGCCTCTGGTTCAGCTATGTTTTGAGCTGTCGGGATACATTTCGCAGAAAAAAATCTCGCGCTGCGCGCTCGGTATTTTATTAATATGCGACATTTCTCCCTCTCGTTGCTCAGCAACAAAACAATGGGGAACTATTCTGATAATTTCCGAGGTCTCGAGATATTACTACTGATTATTCGAGATCTGCAAAAAAATGTTGAATTGATTAATCTGCAATTAAACAGAAATCCTTCCTTAGAGTATTTTTCGGTAAACTTCTCAAGGTCATATGACCGTTCTGCATAAAAAGTACCGAATTTCGCTCTTAGTTTTTTTTTTTTTTTTTTTTTTCATAGAAAAGATTCGGAACCTATAAATGATTACGAATCGATTGCGAGTACCATTTGACCACGAATCGGCGAAAAAAAAAAAAAAAAAAACAAATTCCGGCCAAATTAACGCTAAATTTGATTTTTAATTATTTGGAAAAACGGCTTATTCTTTAAGTTTTTTCTTAAACTGTTGTTAAAAATCAGGGAGCTAAAATCAGAGATTAAATGTTGAATGTACACTTACACAATTTTCTAGGAGAGCGTATAAGAAGCGTATAACTCGAGAAAATTGGATACCCCGGAAATAACCGGTTCAAAATCTTTTTTACGAAGGATAGAAGAGAACTTTTTCTACCTCTACAGTTTTCGGAGTCCAGGTAGACTAACCAGTCCAGATGAACCTCTCCATAGTTGTTGTTGTCTAGATCGACCTCTTGACAGTTATCGGAACCTAAGTCAACCTGGTCTCCAGATATTTTAATATTCTGATATATGATAAAAAATATCAGAATTTCAAAATATTTGGAGAGCAGTTTGAAAACTATGGAGAGGTTGACCTGGACTCGAAAAACTATGGACAGGTTCACCTGGACTCGGAAAGCAAGGGAAAAATCGACCTGGACTCCAAAATGTATGGGAAGATCGAGCTGAACTCTGAAAACTATGAGAGGTTAACAGTAGTCTGTTAACATCAGACTACTGCCCTACTGGGTAAGATCACCGGTGGTTTCAGGCCAAAATCACCGCAACCACCACCGGTGGTTTCTGCACTTTTTCGCACGGCAAAGCAACCGATCTTTTTTTTCCTAGCATCGGTGGTTTTGCGGTTTTACTCACCGCAAAATCGGTGCATCGGTGGTTTTCCGATGAGTGAAACCGTAAAACCACCGACACAAGAAACCACCGGTGGTTTTTGCAGTAGTTTTACGGTGACAGAACTCACTAGGGTGTTAAAGTTCTTCCGGGACTCAAACACGTAATCTTTGTAATTATGCGCATAGTCCGGATAGTCCGGATATCCAGGTAGTTCTAGTTATCAATCACTATCAATCGACTATTAAACAATATACTATTTTTTCCCAATATGTAATATACACTGTGTGTATATTAACAATGTTTTGAATAAAACATTAATAATTGTGAACCTTGAATTGCGAACCAAGACATTGGCTGGAGTACTGAACCGGCGACGACTATTACAATAATTATGCGTGATTTTTTACTTTCAGGATACGAAATCCCATCTCTGTAATGGTGTATTTATCCTTGCCTACAGTTATAACTTACTCTTTAGGTTCTCCAATGAAATGACATTATTGGAAGGCAAACCTTTTCTCACGAACGTAATTTCTCTTACATTCAACAAGAATCTTCATTTCATTTTTTAACAGGATTGACTAAAAGTCAAAACACTGAAAATACATTTGTTTAATCTATTGCCCGAATTCGGAAGTTACTGCAAGCACGCCAGCCAAAATAACCTGCTTAGTAACTTATAACCCCACATGCAACGTTCACTGGATAAGACTTAACTTCCGATTTAAAAACGAAATGTTCACACAGTAAAGTGGGCTATAAGTTGCAACTGAACAGCCCCGCGCTCCTCTACCCAGATGAGAACATAGTTAACATGTATTTTCATGCAAACTAATTTCTTTTTATACTTTGCGTCGAGTCGCTACCGCAACACTTGATATGGAGTTTAGGAACTGCACCGTGACATAAATCTGTTGAACGTACAAGATTGAAATCCCAAAAAAAAACAATTACACAAAAAAGTCAAATCTATTTTTCCATTCACTCCAGACAGCGATAAGTTGCACTTAATACACACATAATAAAAAAACAATAAGACTAGATTTCTCGATGAGTGTTCTGACGTCAAATAAGTTCCGAGGTCGACATTAGAATTTTAGCTTAAAACCAATGCCATATTTAACGGATAATTACAGGCTATTTTAATCCTCGAAAAACAAAATGTCCTCACCAACGTTAAGGGTAGTAAAACGCGTGGACTTTCTAAGAGGCGATGAAGCAGCCATAACCACAGTCGGTGATCACTCTAACTTAACGAGAACGGTAAGCTGAGCAAAATCCCCACCTATACATATCATCTAACCGTTATTTCAAGACTTTACAATACGATTAACATCAATAAAATGAAGCAACTCCTCTTTCCGAGAAACAAGCTCCTGAGCGCCCGGAATGAGATTTTCGAGTATATTGGCGCACAGAAGATTCGGGACGTTGTAGTTGAACTTAAAATTCATCATACATTTACAATTCAATATTTTCATATTAACCGATTTTTCAGCACATCAACCCCTTAATCACAAACTGAATACTACTTATAGCCATGATAGTGTACTCGGTGTATATTGGAGCTAGAACATTGCAGTTGTTTTTAAGAGAATACTGGAGTAGATGAATAGTCGTTTCCTTTTAGTTTCGAATTTATATCGTTACTACGATACGTATGCGCTTCAACTTGTACAGGAGTGTAACATCAACAGCGTTTTGGCGCGCACTCGAATTTTGGTTGAAAAAGTATAAATAATTAAAATAATTGTTGGCGCCAGTGTTGAAATGTGCATCCAGCATCCCCTTAAAATTCATGTTAGATTCACGGTTCAACATTCCCGCGTTCACCGATTGAACCGTCTTTACTCCCTCGTCAGAAATTAAACCCCATAGCTTGTTCGATAAAAACGGTGTACGTTGGAGCTAAAACGTTGCAATCGGTCTTAATATTTATCTTGAATTACCGGCTCAACATTGTTATGTTGGATAATTTTTCTGCTTCAATCCCTTATACACAAATTCCACCCCCCCCCCCCCCCCCCCCCCCCATAGCGTAGTGGTGGCATTTTTTTTTGTAGTACTAAAATAGACTTTCATTAGCGGTTAAATTTGGCATTGTTATTAAGAGGATGTGAAACTCTGTTCGTGACTATCTGGAGGCTGTGTTTGATAGGGAATTGACGTTCAACAGTCTCATTATTATAATATAGTATCTGCGGGGGTACGTATGCTGAGGTGCATTAAGCGCATCGCGAGCAAGTTCGATAACCCTTTTGGGTTGAAGGTCCTATATACCATGCATTAGTGCGTTCCCAGTTGGAATATGCGTTGGTAATCTGGTCTTCGATCCCAACACTATTTATTTCGGCAATTGAACAGGTGTGGCGTGTGTGGTGTGTTATTTTCCTTTTTCTCTTTTTATCAGATGGATCTATTTTGTTAGAGCTACTATCGTTCACTGGTGGCGGCGATTTGTTCAGTTACTGAGTATTTAGGCCTACGCCGAAATTTATTGGCACACCGGCTATACCGTACTCGCGCGGTCGCTACCAGCCATTGGGCATTCTAATTGGGCAATACCCCTATTGAATATATGAATAAATAACACATATTCTTTGTTTGTTTTTCTCAGTCCTCTGTGAGTGGCATTAGTTATATCTCGCGTCCGTACATGTTTCACACCACCTTAAGCCGACTATCCAATACCGTCATTCCTAGCTTATGTGACATAGTGTTCTCAGGTATCAAAGAAAATGCAAGTAGTTGTAATTGTAATGTGATAAAGGTAGGAACTAGTGAAAAGAGGCTTGCAATAATCGTAAAACTCGTATATTTTCTTACTAAATATTTATATTTTGTATTAAATTCCTATTCGTGTATTTATATATCTCGTCAACAAATCACTATTTCACAGCTCCATTCTTCCCATTCGAACCGAAAACTTAAACTAGCAATATCATAATAGCCAAGCTTTCGTACACGTTAAAATGGTACTCTCTTAAATTCTATGCCGTATGCAATTATTTTCCTTTCTCTTGCTGACCCTCGTAGGATGGTAACGTTCCCTCTGACCACTGTTTTTTTTTCTTTCGTTTTATCGTAAAACAAATAATATAGTTTATATTTATATAATATGTATATTTTTGTATATCGTTCGGAGGCAGGGCGTTGAGAATCTCGCGTGAGTTCCGAGTCCAGCATGACCGCGACAGATCGCAACGGTTGATATAATATCTATAATTCCTGTCGATATACCAACAGAGGTGCAATACCCTCGACAGTCTATGTTTTCAACAAAATCTATAGTACGCAGAAACGCCTTGTTAGAATACTTAATCTGTAAAGATACAAGTTCGTCAGTATAGTCGAATTTCACTTCGATTCTATCGATGTACTAGGCAATATTAAAAGCCCCATTCGTCAACTCTTTAAAGCATACGAATTTCCAGTGTTCCGAGTTTTCTGGCACGGCCTTGGACATTGGAAGAAACAAAAAGAATGGTAGAAAACGTACGTAATATCGATATTTCTATTACATAGGTACCATGAGTCAGCCAGATATCATTTTCCACGGTGATTCATGGCTGTATCGAGAAGATTAATATTATCAAGCATTCACAGTGATCGTACCAAGTAAACGACAGTCGTAGGCTAAAAATAAAACGTATTTATGAAAATTAATACACATGTATTA
Organism: Perithous albicinctus; assembly: GCA_964016905.1. Lineage (NCBI taxonomy): Eukaryota > Metazoa > Arthropoda > Insecta > Hymenoptera > Ichneumonidae > Perithous > Perithous albicinctus. Next base: position 20,165,915 of record OZ024688.1, on the reverse strand, counting down.
ATTTTTATGCATAAACCGCAAATTTAATGTACAAATATTGCGGATAAACATTAAACGATCGGTATATCAAATGCAGTTGTTTAATATGAGAAATTCCGGAACGATTGAGCCGCGGCCAGACCTCATGAGCCTGAATTGTTCTGCACTTTTCAGACATGATTCGCGATCAGATTTTTTTTTTAAATACATTTCCATTGCACGACAGTATCTACGAAACATTGCAGACTGCTGACGACTGAATTTTTTGGCAATCGTCGAGAATCACCAATGCGTACGGGTCTCACATACTATTTTTTAAAACTTGCCGTGAGATGTTCGACATGACTATTGAAGCCATATGAGGTTAAAAAACAAAATACTAGTGATTCGTAAATAGTTAGAAAAATAAGTCAGGGATATTTTTGCATATTCTCTAACAAGCTCACAGTTGGACAAGTGAATGTCTAATCCGAATGAATGTTGTACCGACTCACCGAAAACAGGAATGCTGTTTTTTGCGTCCTATTCGAAAACGGTCCGGTATGCGTGAATAAATTCTTGTTTAAAATATGAGAATCGAATAGTAAGCGTGCGCTACGTAGCTACGAGAAATCGAACATTGTACCGATGTGATTAAAAAAAAGAAAGTTCATTAGTCGAGAACCCAACGATTTTTTATACACAAGATAACGTTGTTCAGCAAAGCAAAGGAACGAAAAGTAAAAAAGAAGAAAGTTAAACCGATACGAGGATCTAGTGGTTACCGTGCCAAGAAGAACCTCAAGAGTCTACATTTCTTAAAACTCCGCACAAATTCATAATAAAATCGGTAGGACAATTATTTTTGTAAACATGATCGGCTGAGCGTAAGATCTATATCCTGATGTGAAGATAGAAATTTATCAAGTTGTCAAGAGTGGTAAAATATCGTAAACTTGAACAGTACTTAAAAAAATAATTTTCATTAATCAACTACAACATCACTAAATTGAAGAAAATGAAAAAGTTGATAAATATGACCCACCGGGATACATCTTAGCAATGACTGAGTTTTTAAGAAAAATATTTGAACTATGGGTTCTGTTATGAATTTCCGAAGAGTTTTACCAATACAGATATCCTTGAGAACACTATAGAATGTAATAAAAAGAGTGTGTAGCACATGACATGTTTTAGACTGCCAGTCATCACATGTTCACCTTATTTTATTTATTTTTCGTTTCTTTGATTTTATTAATTTTATTAATTCCACTCAATTCCTAATTCCGGTTGGAATTACTAATTTACTAAGGTTTAAATTCTAATTCCAGTGGAATTAGTAATTTATTTTTATTCAGATCGTAATTTCTTCTGGAATTAGAAGTTCGATCTAAATTAGTTAGAAATTCCAGGAAGAAATAGGAATTTTCCTTGGCCAATTTCGAATTTGCCAATCTCTGTTTCGTACCATCATGCAATATATAATAAATGCAATTTGCAGAATAATTTAGGCATGAGATGGCTGGATTGCGGTAGCCGATCATTTAACATTACGTTATTATAAGTTGTATGTTAAATTCACGGACTTATGACAGGGTGTATGGTAAAACTTGATAAAATTGTATATTAATTTTCCAACGCCTGACTATCGTACGCCCCCGGAGTTACGAGAGAAAACCTGCTCGACTGTTCCTCGCACTCGATTAAATTCAGCTAGGAAAAATCAACTGAAGCGAGTTAAGGACCGCATTTAATGTGATGTGGGAAATGGTATTCGAGAAATTTCGTATCCGCGTACCAACAATCGGCGCACAAGAACGACACTACATCTAATCCGCAAGTGTATTCGATTCGATTCGAATATAAACATTGACATTTTTGGCTCTATTTTTTTCACATCGACACCCGAACGAATCGGTTAATCACTCAAGAATAAAAATCTTCATCCCCACTACTTTCCCGCGTTCCTACAGTATTATTTACACGAATTCAGGCTGCCTGGACCGCTATTGATACAATTTTGTTGTTTGTTGAAGCGAAGTGAAAGCTCAAGGTCGACATGGCTATTCGTGGCTTTAAAAAAAAAGTGGCTCCGTCCTAATCGTATCTTCGATCAATGTTGTTTGTTTGTTTAATGCGTCTGTTAATTAAAAACTCATATTCCAAAATTTCCATCGACTTAAGCGGTATGTTAGGACCATGGGTCGCAAGTTATTGGAAGGCTTTCACAACGCCTTAATCTGTTCGATAGATATATTCCATTATCCATACAAGCATCCGTGCTCGTGGTAGGAAAAAAAAGACAACTAATCGGCAATATCTCCAAGTCGTATGCCATCGGACTGTCGGTCGTTAGCCTGTTTTACAGTAACTCTGTGAAAATCGGTAGCCCTTCGGGCGGCTAATATTAGGTGGTCGGATGATAGGAATTGATTAGCGCAGCATCCACTGGTTCCATGCACGAGGGACACGTGAGAGATCTCAGGAGCCAGTCGTCTATGCACACAGCGTGATAAGTATGCATACAAGGCAGATAACGCACTGCCTCGCCGATCGCTAGTTCCATCATGCAGATGACGCATTCGCCCTTCTTCGTACCGTCGTACTCCCGCGTCGGCAGATGCTGTATAAGTCCGATGCGTTTGGCGATTCTCACCTGTTGCTCCTCCTCGCTTAGTGTCCCAGAGCCACCGAGATTTCTCGGTCCAACAATCACGCCAATTCCTTGAGTCACGCTCAACTCGGTCGATTGGAGATATCGACCTCTGTTTCCACCAGATGGATAATACGCACCGCCGACTACCTCCTGAAAATTAAATTCATCATAAAATCAAAAGAGCAAGATATTTCCAAGCTTTTACTTTGCATGCTTCTTTAAATAGTGCAGACAATTAGTGTACGGTGGGGCTTTAAATTACGAATGATAATATTTAGAACGACCAATAATGGGGTGAAAAAATAAGTGAAAAAAGTGAAAAAAGTGAAAAAATAGCGAATGACTAAAACGTCGAACGATCAAAATAGCGAATCGCTAAAACATATTTTTTTCCGTTCATGGTCTACTTTTCAAGTTCGAAATTTTGTGTGTGTGTGTGTGTGTGTGTGTATTTTGACAAACAAGTTGACAAACAAGAGATTGAATTTGGTGCGAAACGCTGTTACAATTTTGTGGCATGTTGATATTTTTAAAAAAGGTCTGTCAACGCTATAATTTTTTGGACTATAAATATATCTAGCTGACATTTTCTAGACACAAGTGGATCAACATTGATCCGCAATTAGTGACAAATTTGGTGAGAATCAATAGAGTGGCTTTCATTTTATGACAATTTATTTATTTTTTTTAAATGGTACCTCTATATGGAAACATTATCGTAGATCACCAAATCATCATCAGAAGCCGGCTTTATGAGGAAACCTTATCAAAGCTAATAAAGAGAAAGCAGTTTTTTTCGCGACAGCAATATTTTAGTTTTTTTTTAATCAAACCACTATTCCTTGGACTAAATTCATCTTTGATAATACAATCAGAATTTATAAAAGTTGGAGTTCACTGACATTTTTAATAATTTTTGAAACATTATTTTTATTTCATCGTTTTCAAAGTTATTCCAACACTCTGCCATGTGCGCTATAAAGTGAGTTACAGAATACGCATCAGTGGCGGCTATCTTGCGATACTTAGATATATTCAAATAGGCTATTTGAAAAATTCATTTATTTATGCGAATCAACAATTGATCATCTTAATTTATGGAAAAAGACATTGGGCGCCAGTCATAGAATCGATGTATAAAATTTGGTTAAGTAATGTTTTACCGTTTCCGAGAACATAGGCTACAAACAAATCGCTCAAATCAGCTGATCGCCGTGAAAGGCATAACTTCCGACTTTTTTGCCCCAGAGAAGCAGTCGAAAGTTTAAAAATATGTAATTTCCATAAAATTGAAACCACGCTATTGACCTTCGCCAAATTCAATACCAATCATGACTCAATTTTAATCCATTTGTCTAGAATATGTCTGTCAGATATATTCATATTTGCAAGATGTTACAGAATTTAAAAAAAAACGTTTCTTTTTTTAAATTTCACAATTTCATACATTTTCAATCCTTTGACTGATTTGTACCAAATTTAACCTTAAACGTTGCTTTATAATAGTCAACTTGAGTAGCAAATTTGAGCACGATATGTAAAAAAATGTTTCCAACGTTTTGGACCAATGTGTGTGTACTGGCATGAAAATCTCGAAATCAATATTTTTAAGAGAACAAATCATCTCTTATGAGGAAGTAAAATAAAGTACGAGGACATTTTTGGAATGTAGTGTGCATTAGCTACAACATTATGAATGATTACTTGCTGGATATCGCATACTAGCTACTGCTTTGTGATGTCCAAAATAAGTACCACAAGCATTATAAAATAAGAAATAACCAGCAGGAAACCCGAACAAAAGCTTTTTAGAATGAGCCCTTAGTTTTGAGTAAGGTAAAAAAAGATTTTAAAAACACTGCGAAGTAGAACGTTGCGAATTACTTCATCATTACTTTGTATCTTTGACAAAGCTTTTTTTTTACAAAGCTACCTCTGGGAGGAAGCATGTCGATAAATTTCTCTTCCTCAAAGAGGAAGATTTGTAAAAAAAAAAATTTTAATTCTCACCAAATTCGGTATCAAATAATGACCCATTCTATTCAAGTTGTATGCAGAATTTTGGATCAGCTGCGTGAACCGTTCTCAAGTTACAGCATTTTCATAAAAATTACGAAAATGGAAATTTTTATAAAAGCTTAACTACTTTATCATTTTTTATCAGGTTCAGCATCGAACATTGACACACTCTATTTAAGTTTTATATGCAAAAATTTAGATCAGTTGCTTGAGCCGTTCGCGAGGTACAGCGTGTTCAAAAAAATTTCCCTCTGCCGATTCGAGGCAAATTCAATGGCAGACAACCGTAAAAGTAGCTCAACTCGCATGCAAAGTTTCAGCTCGATCGCCGATTGCGACAATTATCTCCGAATTCGTATTATCACACACACACACACACACACACACACACACACACACACACACACACACACACACACACACACACACACACACACACACACACGCACGCACGCACGCACGCACGCACGCACGCACGCACGCACGCACGCACGCACGCACGCACGCACGCACGCACGCAAACACAGTCCCCGACGCCGGCTAAAAATTGTATTTCTCGACGTTTTAGACTATTTTAAATATGTTGACATTAAAATCTCGAACATTTTTTTTTTTTACCAAAAATCATAGCTTCCTTTACGAGGAAACAAAAGCATATACATCAACTTGTTTATGCCTTAATCGACATAGGATGAAAGACAGAAACCAAAGAACATAAAAGGCAGGAGTTACCTTGCAGAACTACACTATAAAATTGAGCTTAACACTTTCGTCTTTTTTTTTCAGAAATATTAATTACTTTTGAGAAATTAGAAATTCCAGCAACAGTAATCCATTGTCAAGTGAACCCAGCTGGTTGTTGAATTACATAATACATGCTTAATGCCTACAGATGAAAAAAGTAAGCTAAAGGTAGCAGGTAAAAAAAACAATGCTATGATTTTGAAAGTTTCAGAATTTGCTGAATCGAGAAAATGAATTACAATTTAGTTTGTGGAGTATTGTTTGTACAAAATTTATTGTTTGTTCAAAAGCTTCAAGAAAATTTGAAAATAATCTTGCATGATGCATAAAATGTTTACATAACAACTGACCATGAACAGACATCACTTTGCAGATTTTTCTATTTTTTAATGGTGGTTTCGTTTTTAGAAAAAGGCCTTAAGAAAGTCGTTGCAAACATCTGCCCACTCTGGGTCAAAGTGCAAAAATTTAGATATCTTGTACAGGATTTTTGAGAAAAATTTCCGATTTTCAAATTGGGCCAAGAAATTTTGATTTAAAAAATTCATGAAAAAAAAGTTTCAGTAAAAGGAATGTAAAAAAAACTTTTCTTTTTTTTTTGTGTATATAGCACCCAACATTATTGTTATACGCAGGTTATCAAATCCCATAGTGCAATACCTTCGTAGAGTGTCCAATAACAATTAGTTTCGAGCAAGGTTGAAGAAAAAGAAAACCTTACACATAGGTTTACTCATTATTGTTCAACTTGCACAGGTTTCTTGACGAGGAAGTATGTCGACCAATTTAGGCTTTCTCGTAAAGGAAGCTTTGTACAAAATGGAAAATAATGAGAAAGCTATGTGCAACGTTTGGCACTGCAGCCTTGTGTTTTTGGAATTTATTTTCATATCTTTTCAATCACATTATTAAACAGTGTGATTGAATGTTTTACGTTGTTTTTAGTCTGCTCAACATTTGTACAAATTTTTAGCTCAATAACTAAAGTTTTAATAAACTGAAGATATTTGTATCAATTTTTAATAAAATGAATACAGGTTTGGTGCATCCATAGATTCTGATAAAATTCAATTCCAATATTCCTTTATCTCTGTTAAACATCCATATAAAGTTTCAGCTCTATAGGTGAAGATTTTATTGAATCAGAAAATATATAGCAATATTTCACAAAATTTTGAAAATTTCGAAATATCGTAAAATTTAAACAGTTCAATCTATTCTGGCCAAATTCAATACAATCACAAGTTGAACTATTTGATTGGATAGCTCATAAATTGTAAGAGCTATTGTGCAAAAAGAATTTGAAAAAATCCAAAACCTTATAATATCTTACAATTCCTCCACATGTGTGATAAATTTAAGCTTGATATCTCATAGTATTCTTGAGTTATTGCCTTTGAATTTTCTCATGCTCGATTCACACTTGTATGCAAATTAGGGTGTCTTAAGAAAAAAATCTTTTTTTTTAGCATTTCCAGGCAGATATGGATACATTATAATTAGATGAACGTGAAATATAAATTTCAGCTTAATCAGCTTATATTTAGAGGTTGCTCGACGCATATATCTCTTTACCATATAAATAACATGTATGAAGATCAAAGTGCCATTACTGTCATTGTGAATAACTTTATCAATTTTAAAGTTTTTATAATTTTAAGTTTTAATAATCAAGTGCTACAGAGCTTTTGAAGATCCCATTTGAAAGAATATGCGGAGACCTTTGAAACTGGTATATAACTGTACAAATTCCAATATCAGATCTTTGAATAAACAATGATAGAATGGAGAAAAAGAAAGAAAATATTAAAATTAATCTGCAACTATGAATAAAGTAAATAATTTCAAAGTCAACTGAGACTGGGTAAAGTACAATTTAAACAAGAACTAGCGATGCTTACTTCTATGTATAGTGTTTCGCTTGAAATTTGTGATAGACTCCTTTGATCTCTCAAGTACCAGACAACACCAATTCCCTTTCATGCCATCAAAGTAATAACATTTTACCAAAATTTTGTAATTTCCTTTTAATATCACAACTATGTATAATTTCATACCTTTCAAAATCGCTTTAGCTTGTAAATGTATGAAATTATTCACAACTGAAGGAAATAGATAAAATTCTACATATTATTTAAATAAAAAAACAAAAATGTGCTTTGTATAATTTCTGAATATTAACTGATCAAGCCCAAATTTATATTTCATCTTCCGGTTATAGTGTACCTAATTCACTCTAAAAAATATCAAACTATTCTTTTTATAATGCAACATATGCCCTACAATATTTGAAATATTTTCACTATGCATTGTCAAAATATATTTTTTAAATTAAAGAACAAGCTTATTCTTTGATTGTGCAGACTGGAATTTATTACACCTCTTACTATTTATTGATTTATTATCAGTGAACAGGACAAAACCCTTAAGAAAGAAAATTGCAATAATGGCACATAAGTTCTCAATATTGCAATAGAGAATTCTTAATTTACAAAAAAGGGAGAAAATGTTTTAAACAATAAAAAAAATAACATTATTCAAAATGAAAGCAATAAATAGCTCTGGTTTGTTATATAAAATATGTAGATTATGGATTAATGGATCGAGTCAATAAATGCCAATAGCGGGTGACGAAAAAAGTCAACAAACAGCAACGTATCGTTGTTATAAACAATAATTGACAAGGTAATCAATCATCAATCAAGTAATCAGAATTATGTGCATAGATATAAGGCTTCTTTGATTTTCTTTAAATTGTGCTTCTCACCAAGTCTCTACGACAGTAAGATTGGTAGATATTCAGAATTTAACACCAGATTTTGTTTTCTTCTTTTTTCATACGAAATATTGTTTATTCAAAGTAATACACTAATTTTGAAGCTTATTTCATATGCGACATACCCTTAAAATGAGTCCTTCAATATCTCCATAGTTTGAAATAGATAAAGTTATTCATAATAAAAGAAATGATAGATATTCACATGATAATTAAATGACAGCCACAAATGTGTTATAAGTTACCTCTAAATATTAAAAGATTAAGCACAAATTTCTATCCTACATTCATCTTGCAATAATGTATCCATATCTGGCCAGAAAACTGTAAAAAAAAATAAATAAATAAACAACCAAATGCTCAGATATAAATCCCAACATTCTTTCCGGATTACTTTTTTTTTTTTTCATGAAAACAAAGCTTCCTCCATGAAAAAAAATGTCAACTTGGTAATGTGTTAATTGACGTAGAATCGAAGTTATTAGAGAGAAAAATTACATTGTAAGTTAGTGTAGGTCCGAGTGCCTCCTGCGTGGATGCCCCCGTCGCCGCTGAATCTGGACTGTTGCTCAGCAGCGTAGCATTGTCCTGTTGACCGCCGCCGCTGCTTTTCAGACAATTTCCCATTGTCACTGTATAGCTGTTGGCCTCTGTCCTGTCGTTGTGAGGAACGTCGCGACGCGTTCTCTGTTTCCAACGGACTGTTCTGGTTTTTCGTTGATATATCCGAGGAGGTCTTTTTTTTTATGTTCCAGAGCTCTCACGGCGTTTCAAGTCGCGAACACAACGCTATCACTCCGTTTGTCCACCTAGCTAGTTCCCATAACCGAGATTTTCGCCTTATCTTTCTTCTCTTGTAAAAATAGTGTTATTTGGAAAGTCGCGAGCTAACCCCGTCGTGTTTTTGTCACGGCACAGCTGTACGAACATCGGTTCTTAACGTTACAGCCACGACGACTGTCGAACGAGACGACGATTTTTTTTTAAACTGACGCAATTGTTGTTATGACGAGAACACATGTTCCGTCTCCTTTTACATACTGTCACAGAACTGCGGCCACAGCAGCTGCGTGCCTCTACGCAGCTTTCCCGACCTGCAGCTTACTGTGAACAAACACACTCGTGCGTGGAGTCGAGAATACACACACGTACGGTGACGAGCCGTATCTGAGCGAGATACAGATAGGCCTAAGAGACACTGAGACAGACAGGGGTAGAGAGAGTCTAAGTGAGAGACAGAGAGAGAGGGAGCCTTTGTACAATGCAGCTGAGTAAAAGCAGAAATGAGTTAAAAAAAAGCATACTCAAGAAACACTCTAAAGCCTTCTTCCACTCGAGGGTCACAAGCAGCTTACGCTAGTGGCACTACTCTTGTGGTCACGGGTTTTGATTTCGTGAAAATATAACAAGTTTCCTGGGTTTCTCAAGAGCACGTGAGACAAGGTAACGAAACAAAGGAGAGTAGAAAGAGATGAAGCGTGGAGAACGATGTTTCGCAGATGGTTAGTTATTTGAAATCTCCCTACCTTCCAACTTCTCGACGAATCATCGCAGGCTCGTCGTCCACCCCGGGCTGTCTGATATTACCAGATTATTTTTCATTAAAGATTCTTAATCACTTATACCACTCGGTGTCTTCATTATTATCAAGACATGGGTCCCAATTCTCCAACCGTTTCCATGAGTTTCGCATGCGACCGATCAATGCTTTTCAAATGGAAAGTTGTATACGAGAATCCTTAGGGCAGATTCGAGAATTGGGCCCATGGAGCGCTAACAATACAACAATATTTCAATATAATATGTAGCTTAAATTCCTGTAGTTATTTCTTTTTACTCTCTCTCCCTCTCTTATCAAACTCCTTTTATATTAAAAAGAAAAAGAATATATATATCAATAAAAAAAGAAGAATAAACAAATCAAGTCCTATTACCAGAATTGAACTTTGTCTACCGTTGATAACACTGCTATACATTATTATATCTCATGTTACGTTCTCGAAATCACTATGTAGTACCGTTTCCGTACGCAAGCTGTCAGCACAAAGTTCAGTTTGTGGCGGCCCTGAGTTGAAGATTCGACCGCCGGCTGCAAACAGCGCATCGATCGCTCAAGCGAAAGACGACCCGCGCATGCGTTAACGAGTGGAAATGCAACCAGAGATGAGTCTGCCAAAGCTGTGGCTACCATGTTTTTATTCTCTCTCGATAAAATAAAGTTCTTACACTATTGCTACTTTTGTATTTTTATAAAATGAAGTGTTTTAGATTAATTGGCTATTTTCTGGCTGTGCCTTAGACAAATAATAATCTTATGGTCTTAAACTTCATAAATTAAACATAACAAAATTGAGCTGGTCATCCTAAACACACCGTCGTTACAGCTTCATAATGCTTTTTGTGCGCTTCGGTATCAGACGTGTCAAGAGAAAAAAACTTTATTTTCTTACTTTTTTAATGAGATTTCGATTCTTGGAGCCTCTTCAGATGATCTTTATTAGGCAGCTCGTGGATAAGTAGGCAGGTTATACCCAGATACAAATAAAGATCATTCTCCAAAAAACACAACGTGTAAAAAACTTGAGACAAGTGTATTTCCATCAGTGGATTCCTATGTAGATGTATGCAAAAAGTTGTGAAATGAACTGTAAACACTGTTAGCATGTATCGTCAAGTTCATGTTGTTAGATATTTACGCGTATGGGGACTGTCTGTTATAAAACTGAAGAAAAAATCTTGCATTTGGAGGTAAAAATAAAATTATTGAAAAAGAGAAACAAATAAAATTGATTGAAAATTATTTGGTAGTTTGATTACAAAAAAATGAGTCCTCAGTTCTTGGCGAGCTTCTGAAATATAGTTAGTTGTTTAATCATTTAATCTTTATGGTGCCATATTAACTCGCCAAGTACTAAGGTCTATTTTTTTTTGTAATAAAATTACCAAATAATTTTGAATCAATTTTATTTGATTCTATTTTGCAATAATTTTGTTGCCTCATAGAGGAAGCTGTGTTATGGTGAAAATCTTTGTTTTCGAGATTTTCATCATAACGTGTTCAGAATGTTCCAAAACGTCCAGAAAACATGTTCAGAAAAAATGTCCGGATGTGTGTGTGTGCGTGTGTGCGTGCGTGCGTGCGTGTGTGTGTGTGTGTGTCAGGCCTACAAAATTCAAACCCCTATAATTCGAGGATGATTAGACTGATTCGACATACAAGTAGAGTGGTTGGGCCCCTATATTTAGGACAATTTACAAAATAATTGGGACTCCCGTTCTAATTTTACGAGACTTTGAATTTTTCGAAAAAAGTTTGTTCGCGCTATAGCTGCCGCAAATATTGAGTTATGGGGCTAAAAAAATGTCCACTCGTAGACAAACATCAAACGATGGATGACTTCGAATATGGCGAGGATCGGTTGAAAAATAAGATTTTTATGACATTTTGAATTTTTCAAAAAAAGTGTGTTTGCGTTATAGCTTCCGCAAATTTGAAGATGTCGGGTTGACATTTTTCATACGAGTGGACTAACTGGCACGACCCGTTTGGAGTCGGAGCTAGCCCTTAGGACCTATCTTTATTTTCATCGGGAACGTCCCGACCGTCGTTCCAGACCAGCTACTCCCCAGATTCCTCCTTGCTAAATTACGAAAAAAAATATGGGACGTGCAAACAACCAGGACTCATGCAGAATAAAATTCACGTATAGAAATACGGCTTAATATTGTTTATTTATTTTAGTAGAGTTACCTCTATAACCTAATTATTGGGCCAAAACGAAATTGAATCCCCTTTTCCGAACTCGGTTGTATTTTTTTATATACAGTGAGGACAACGTTAGTTAGTTATATGATTCAGGGCTGGCTCCGGTCGCCACTCTACAGTGGAAAAACCATACGGCCATGGACAAAGAAGAGTATAGATGGCAGAAACCTAGAAGTGGAATCTGAAACAGACAAAAACGGAAGGCGGCAGCCCCGCGCGGTGTTTCCACCGCGACGACGCTGTCGCCCTCACCTTACCAAGGGAGAACCTCTAAAAGCGAGTTTCGTAGAGGCAAAAACGAGTAAAGTAAAATAAAAATAAAGAAAAACTAGATTAAGATCGGGGAGAAACATGAGCGAACTAACAGAAAAGAGAGAATTTCAAAACGAGAGCTTACACTTGTCAAGGAAGTTAGTGATTGCATTAATGATACGACCAGAAGGGGAAGCTATGAGAGATTCGATGTTGTAGGGAAGGGGGGGGGGGGGATTTTTGACGAGATTAAGGATTTTACCAAGCTAGAGCGGAATTGGTCAAAACGAGAGCAGGCCCAAAAACGTGGTGCGGTCTTCGGATTCATAGCCGCAAGAACAAGTTGAGGAATTATTCATATTTTTCTGAAGAGACTAGCCGCTAGATTATAGTGGTCGGAGCGCATTCTACAAAAAAGGACAATCGATTTTCTATTGAGACGTTTAAGATCGTGGAACCACGTCTTGTTTTTAGAACGATGGAAGAATTTGAAATACTTTACACCTTTATTATTATTGATACTATAGAGATTGAGAGATCTGTCGGTTGCAAGTAGACATTTTTTCTTAACGATTGGATAAAATTCGGAAGGGGGAAGAAGAAGATCGTAATTCTGGCCATCGAGAATCGCTGCCTTAGCTAATTGATCAGCGAACTCATTACCTAGGATACCGGTATGACCCGGAATCCAAACTAATGTGACCTTGAGGTTCAACATTGGAATAGAACAAAGAGCTTGGTATGCGGCTATTATGGTAGGAGAAGAGTTGCTCAAAAGAGAAGGAGCGAGAAGAGCTTATAAGGAGCTGAGGGAGTCAGTGAAAATAATCGCATTGTTAATTTTTTTACGGATAATAAATTCTCATGTGAGATGAATTGACAAAGCTTCAGCTGAAAACGCTGAATTGACAAAGCTACGCTGAATTATTTCTGTTTTATTTAGAAGCGAGGAATGTTTTACAGGAAGTATCATACCGCCATATTCAATCGAACTGCGAATGAGAGCTCTATATATAATAATTAGAGAGGAGGGATCAGCGCCCCACCATGTCGTGTGAAGACATTTAATAATATTTAAAAGATTTTTGCATTTTGAATTTAGGTTATCGATGTGAGCTTTCCACGAGAGACGATAATCAAACGTGATACCAAGAAATTTGGCTTCCAAACAAGTAGGCACAGGAATTAAGTTGATTGAAACAGAGAATTTAAGGGGATCAAAATGTTTACGTGAGAAAATTACTAGTTTCGACTTAGATGGTTCAATGGAAAGACCCCTGTTGCTCAAAAAGCAAGATATTTTGTCAAGGTTTTTTTTAATTGAGTTAATACAATTTTGAGGATTGTCGGATCTTGAGAAAATGGCAATATCGTCGGCAAACTGAATAATTGAGCAATTCGGGTCGAGATGAGTTTCAAGCTTGTTTGTATAAATAATGTATAGAAGAGGGCTGAGAATGCAACCTTGCGGGACACCTTTAGAAGAAGTATATGGACCAAGAGTTTGACCAGCGATATTGAAGAAGATCGATCTGAAGGAAATAAGATTAAAAATGAATTTACATATGGGCTAAGGAAAACCTAAGTCTCTCAGGTCATACGTGAGTATCCCGGCATCAACGTTATCAAAGGCGCTTTTGACATCAAGAAACGCGCAGGCTGTAAATTGTTCTTTGACAAAACCGGTGTAAATTTCATAGGTGAGAATAGAAAGATTATCGGCACAAGATCTAGATTTGCGAAATCCGAACTGAGAAGACGCTAGGTGTGAACTGGATTCAAGACATTGAGTCATACGAGTATGTAGGAGCCTTTCCATAAGTTTAAGAAAGCAGGAAGCTAAGGAAATTGGTCGAAACTTATCGGAAACAGATTTCGGAATAAAAAAGACTAAAAACTCTCGCCAAGATTTTGGGAACCTTCCTTGAAAAATGTATTAAAGCATTCCAAAATCAACTTTTTGATCGATTCCGGGAGATTTAAAATAATGCGAAAGTCTATTTTGTCTAGGCCAGGGAGTGCTTTAATCTTACTAGCATGAATAGCTGCTTGAAATTCCCTAGAAGAGAATGGGGAGTCCAGAAGGGAGTTGGCAAGGAAATAACTAGGGAAGTTAGAGGGGAAGTTAGCAGGAGAACAGACTGTGGGGATAAGATTTTTCATTTTTTCAATAGTTTCGGTATTATTGGGGTGAACGGTGTGAGAAGAGAGATTTCTATTTTTAAACTTCTTGATTTTGGACCATACGGGTTTGGCAGGACAGCGAAAGTCAATAGATTCAGTATAACGTTTCCAAGAATTTTGCTTAGCTTTACGGAACACTTTTTTGGCAAGAGCCTCAGACCTTTTTACTTCTATAAAATTGGTACTGTTACAAAGATTTCTAAGGGTAGCCCATGCTAGCTTACGTGCATCATTAGCCTTTTCGCATTCAACATCCCACCATACAGCAGGACGTGATTTGAAAACTTGAGGTCTTGTATTAACCACTAACTGGTTATCAGATTGAATGTTATTAGACTGTTTATTAGAAAGTTTTGGGCAAGAAGTTAAAACGGCATCATTTATAGCATTTAGAACATTCTCATATTGAATTAGAGAAGAAGGGTCAGATAAAGAATCAGCACGAGACTCGAGGTAAGATTTGAAAGAGGGCCATTCAATTTTATCTGTGGGCAAACGGTGGGACGAATGTGGAAGAGTAGAAAAAGAGATTCCTAGGGTGAGTGAAATAGGGAAATGATCGCTGCAAAGAGGATCAGGTTCAGTTCTCCAAGAGCAGAGGGGAAGAAGATTAGATGCAATAATAGTAAGGTCAATGGCCGAAATGTTATTATTGATGGGGGAAGAAACAAGAGTCGGGGAACCATCGTTGAGAATAGAGAAATTATAGTTGATTAAGGTATCAGATAAATTATTTCCAGAAGTGCATTTGGATTGGTTCTCAACTGTGGTTTTACGGTTTTGGCGGCGGGCTTCCAGGATGCAGACAGGAGAATCGACGTTGAGGAGAAATTCCTCGAGGGAGATATCCACGGGGGACACCTCTGATGAGACCCTCGCATGATACGAAAGGGTCTGGGATGAAAGCAACTAAGTTATTTTTACTTAAAGAAGGAATTGAAAGGGCTACGTTGGCGAGCTGAGACGATTGCAGAACAACCGTGTTTTGGCACCTGCCAGAGTTAAAAACATCAATAATCTGATCCCCTGTGAAGTGATTAAAAAGCAACTTTCCGGTGTGGGTGGAGTTCAATCGAGGGGTGCCCTTCTTTATCTCCTTAGGCCTAACGAGAATCATGAAAGGGCCTGAGCTGTCAATGGCATATTTATTCCGAAGCAGTCTTTCCGGGACTGTGTTCGCCATGTTAACTGCAGATATTGTGTTCGAGCTGGTCGAGACACCTTGTAGCACTTGGGGCGTGACCTCCTTTTTGTTGCGGATCTTAGAGGGATTCTGAATATCCGGGTCCACAGAGTCGTTGGCATCGTGACGGCGTTTTCCTGGGAAAGCTTCCTTCCTAAGGTCCTCTAAATGCGATTGCAATAACGATGGATCCTGATCATCTTTTCAGGGTCTCCGTCGTCTTCGTCGGGACGGTATCCCTCTCCTCCCTCCATTCCTAAGGTGTGCAAGGCTATGTCTCGCCCACCGAACAAACAAAAAAGAAAAAAATCGGACAGTAAGAAGAGGCGGGAAGGAAAAGTGAGGTTAGAAAACAAAAATACTAATCCTGGGGCTGTAGAGCAATCCCAAGATGTGAAAAACTTGATAAATTAAAAGAAAGAAGAAACACCAACAAATTAGACCTGGAAACACTTTAAATGGTAAAGAAATATCCAAATGAATAGCGACGCTGTAACAGGCGATGTGTATCTTAGCACAGTCAAAACGACACCCTGAGGACAATGTGAAACTGGACAGTCCAATGCGGCTGCGCGAGAATTTAGGTAGCCTGATTGGTTACTGCCTACAACCGGCAGTGCATCTCATCCGAGCGGCGACCGTGTCCCTACCCGACATCTGAAGGGGCCAGTGAGGGTAGTGGTAGGGGCACGGGAAGCTACCCAAGCTGGTAGAGGAGATGCCAGAAGCCACGAAGGCTATGTGTAACAAGTTAGCTCATGGCACTTGGCGAAAGCCTAAAGCCAGGAGGATACAAGATGAAGAAGAACAAGTTGCAAACACTTCGCGATGGTATAAATATCTAAAAAAAATGCATGCACATTAAAGGTACTGAAAAGATTAATTCTGTATAATAATAATTCCAAAATGTTATTAACAAATTAAGGAAAAAAAATTGTTCGTCAAATTTCCCGATAACCCAATTTTTTTTTATGAGAATGATTCGTTAATTTTTCTGATACGTATGGATTTTTTCAGATTTTAAGTTCACTTTGAATTTTGAGTTTTTCCACACATTTGTTCCATATTTTTTTGTTCAGAAAATCCTTTTTTACGATTGTTAAAACATTCAAATATTATTCTATAGAAAATGTAAATTATTGTTGCTAACCATACCTTTTACAAAATTATACGGTATATATTTACGAAATAAAATAATGGAGATTTACAACCCAGCCCTTTACTGATACGCACAGAGCACGACGATTTTGCAAAAGCGAGTAAGCTATTACAAACAAAAAGATTAATTTTCTGCAGATCATAACAAACTACCTTTTCGTAGGCTAAAGTAGACGAAAATCAACAAGGTTTTCCAATAAATTTTGGTTATTGTGGACTATTTCAGTAAAAATAGTAAATTTTAGAAGAAAATAGTAAATTTGAGTAAAAGGTCTGTATTTCAGTAAAAAAAATCTGAATCTCAAAATAACTTGTAATCTTTAGCAAAAATTCTGTATGCTGGAAAAAAAAGTACTGAAAATTGACGCGGCTGGTAGTGCAGAAGCTACATTTTTGTCTGTGAGGCTTTTCCTGAAACGGAGGTCTAACATAATTTTATAGAAACTATTAATATTTTAGAGATAGATTCAATTAAATTGTGTGAGAGATGGGGTGGAGAAATGGATGAAAAGAATAGATATTTCACGTATTTTGTGAGATCAAAATTTGGCCAACTTGCCACGTTTTTTTGAAAAGTATTTTCCGTACAAAATTATACGCATCCGTGATGTATGTAGTTCGGAGCGACACTGCCGGCTCGAGAGCGTGCCCGTGCAACCGACGCCTTGGCGCTCGCCGAATATCTCCGACCAAATCCGAGAACGCACGACGGCGGTACTTGCCGAGTATCTCCGATCTTGCTCGAGAAAGCATGAAGGCGATGGCCTTCGAGATACGCCAAGCGCGGCACATTTAAATTACTTCGAGAGCGAATAAAAGAAAGGATTTATTCATATCACGCCCGAATAAAGATATGTGCGAAAACCATTTATACCAACACTACCACCGTTTGAGTGCATTCTTTAGAATCTGTTTACACTAAGACTAGCTCTTAACTCTCTAAAACGCATCCTGGGCAGTGCTTTCGTAAGAATATCCGCGAGCTGTATCTCACTAGGCACGTACTGAACGACTATCTCTTTACTTTCAGATTTTTCTCGAATGTAATGATACTTTATATCTATATGCTTTGTCCGCTTGTGGAATTCGGGATTCTTCACAAGACGGATCGCGCTTTGGTTATCTACAAAAAGTGTCGTAGCTTCGTCGCACGAGCGACCGAGATCTTTCACCAACTTTCTGAGCCACATGGCTTCCCTCGTAGCCGTGGCTGCCGCGACATACTCGGATTCCGTGGTGCTTTGAGTCACGAGTTTCTGTCTTTGCGAGGACCATGTGATTGGCCCGTTTGACAAGAAAAACACGTATCCTGTCGTTGAACGCCTTGATTCTACATCGCTTGCAAAATCGGCGTCTGAATATCCTACTAGACCCGAGTCTCTACCACCGCTTCGATACTCTATCCCCAATTGAATTGTACCGTTTACGTACGCGATTATTTTCTTGACTGCGCGCCAATGAGACTCGTTGTGTTTGTTTGTGTACCTACTTGCTGCGTTTACCGCGAATGCAATATCAGGTCTTGATACTATTGCTAGAAACATCAACGAACCGATTGCTTCCCTGTACGGTACGTTAACTATTTCATCTTTCCCCTCCTCGACTGGCAAAAGATGTGCGTGCCGATCTGCCGGCACCCCGACCGGTTTTGCTTCTATCATGTCAAATCTTTCGACCACTTTTCGCGCGTACGCTTCTTGGTGAATCAAGAGCGTTTTTGTGTCTCGATTTCTTTTTATCTGTATCCCTACGAATGTTGACGCGTCGCTAATCGTAATATTAAACGTTTTGTCTAATTCGCTCACTATTGTCTCTAATATGTCCATTGACTTGGCTGCCAGCAGCCCATCGTCCACAAATAGCGCGAGATACACTTTTTCGTTGTTAAATTTGCCGACAAAAACGCACTTGTCCGCCTCGCTCGCAACAAACTCGTATCGGCTCAAAAAATCTGCGAACTTTTTGTTCCAACACCTCGGAGCTTGTTTGAGCCCGTAAAGCGATTTCACCAATTTACACACACTTTTTGTTTTCTCTTCTTTCTTGACGTTCAGACCCTCGGGAATCTCCATGATGATGTCCTCGTCCAATTCGCCGTAGAGAAATGCAGTTTGCACGTCAAACTGCAGTAGTTCCAGGTCTTCTTCTGCAACAATTGCCAGCAACACTCGTACTGAATCGTAGCGCACGACCGGCGCAAACGTCTCAGTGAAGTCGATGCCCTCTCTCTGCATGAACCCCTTTGCACAAAGTCTTGCTTTGAACCTCTTCGTTTTCTTGTCCGGATCTTCTTTGATTCGAAATACCCATTTTGAGTCGATAACTCTTTGATCTGTAGATCTTGGAATGAGTTTCCAGGTGTTGTTCTCCGCATGTGCTCGAAGCTCTTCTCGAACAGCACGTGCCCACTGCGTGGCATCTCTGCTGCTCATAGCCTCTTCGTACGACTCTGGAGCCTGGTACTCGACAACGTCGGCGTATCTTGCAGGCGCTCGAAGATTCTCCCGATTTCTCAAAACGCATCGTTCTTGCACATTTTCTTGTCTCTGTGCGTCTTGATTTGGAATCTCCTCGACCTCTTCTTCCGATTCGTCGGAGCTCTCGACCTCTTCCTGTTCATCTTCTTGATCTTCGTTTTCTTCTCTGGGAACCACTGTTTGTTTTAGCACGATTCTTTCTTCTTCTTCATGCTCCTCGTTCGACTGGATTTTTCCAGTGCTTTCGTTGAATACCACGTCACGTGATACTCCAACCTTTTTGGTTTCCGGATCGTAGACTCGATAGTTCGACGACTCCTGTTCGTAGCCGACGAATATCTTGGCCTTCGAACGCGCGTCGAGTTTCTTTCTAAACTGTTTCGGTATATGCGTGAATACCTGAGATCCGAAAATTCGCAAGTGCCCAAGATCAGGTTTTTTTCCAACCCACAGTTCGTAGGGCGTTGCACCTTTTTTCGAAGATGCTGATCGATTCAACACATACACTGCTGTGTTCATCGCCTCGGCCCACAAAAACAACGGTAGACCCTTTGCATGTAGCATCGATCGCGCACTCTCCGTTATCGTTCGGTTATCCCGTTCTGCTCGACCGTTTTGCTCAGGTGTATGAGGAGCAGTGTTTTCTCTTCGAATACCGTTTTCAGCTAAAAACGTGTCCATCTTTTTATTTACAAACTCGCCGCCATTGTCCGATCGAAGCACTTTTATCATTTGTCCTGTTTTGTTTTTCACGAGCTGCACATATTCTTTAAACTTCTCAAACACATCCGACTTGGATTTGATGAAGTAAATGTGTCGATACCCGGTAGAATCGTCCTTGAATGTTAGAAAGAAACGCGCGCCTTTTAACGAGTCAACTGACATAGGCCCGCATACGTCCGTGTGCACTTTTTCGCCCGGCACTGTCTCGACCGCGTCGATACACTTTTTAAACGGTAAGCGATGTAATTTACCTAGTTGGCACCCTTCACAAAAGAAATCTTCTTCATCTGTCATTGAAATGCCCTTGACTAGTCCCTTGTTGACCAGATCGCGCACCGCACTTTTCCCGACATGTCCAAGACGCTCGTGCCACACGCGAAAACTCGAAGCTGTCACATTTGCTTCTTTTTCTTGCGAGAATGGTCTAAACAGCATTCGGTAAATGTGATTGTTCTGCATGATTCCCGTCGCGAACACGACACCGTTTTTTTTTTAATTCACTCGATCCTCTTCAAAAACTATACTATATTTCTTTTTCGCGCACGTCCCCACCGAGAATAAATTTTTCTTTAGATCTGGAACGTATAAAACGTCCTCGAGCTTTCCTCTTTGCCAAATACCATTTACGAGCCTTTCAATTTGCACTATTCCCTTGCCAAGGATATCGCACTCTTCGTTGTCCCCTAGCAACACAGTGCCAGCATTCGGATCATCGCGGTACTCTTCCAGCCAGTCCTTGCGAAACGTCATGTGCGCCGACGCTCCACTGTCAGTCAGCCAGACGTCTTTCTGATTGGCCTTTTGCACCGCACGTACCTGCGCACACGACAAATTCGCGTCTTTGGACCGATCAGATTCTTCGACGTCACCACTCTGTCCACCAATGAACGCACAGTCACGCGCGTCTCTAACCGCACGTACCTGCGCACACGACAAATTCGCGTCTTTGGACCGATCAGATTCTTCGACGTCACCACTCTGTCCACCAATGAACGCACAGTCACACGCGTCTCTATTCTGCGTCTCGTCGTTCCCGCTCTTTTCACCGGACTCACTCGCAAAATGGCCCTTTTTGTGGCATTTCCAGCATTCGATATTTTTCTTGGAACGCTTTTTCTTCTTTTTCTTTTCAGCTTCAGTTTTTCCATCGGTACTGTCCTTTTTTCCTCCGTCATTTTTCCTCTCACGATCACGTCTCGACACGGCAAGAGCACTGGCACTTTCACAGTCTTCAGCACGCATTCTTGCTTCCTCGACGACTAATCTTTCCAAAAGATTCGGAAGCGTTTGTCGAGCAGGATCGACATTGTCCCATATTGCAGAGAACACTGAGTACTTCGACGACAGACTACCGATTAATTTTGCACTCACAGATTTGTCCGGCACTGTTTCTCCAGCATCGAGTAATTCAGCTGCCATATTTTGCACCGTTGCAATATGCTGCTCCATCGACTCGCCTGCCGGCATTCTGTATTCGTGGTATTTTCGCCACATGTCCATCTTGTTGGACTCACTTCTTTGTTCATGTAGCACGCACAATTTGTCCCACATTTCCTTAGCGGTATCACAAATCAGCAACGGTTTGAGTTTCTTCGAATCCACCGACGAGGAGATTATGTAACCCGCTTTCGCGTCCTCTCTTCTCCATTCTTTCGCCTCTGGTGAATTTCGATCCTCCGGTTTCGGCCTCGAACCGTCCACGATATCATCCACGCCTTTTGCGATGAATAATTTCTTGATTTGATATTTCCACTCTTGAAAATCGGTGCCATCGAATTTCTTGAGGCTACGTACCGAAATATCTTCCGACATTATGAAAACGCGAACTCAAACGCGAATTCTCAAAAGTTTTTTTCCACGCGGTCGTTCCACAATGGCCGCCTCACGACGCACCATGCGAAAAATTTCGCGAACGACTTTTCCGTTTCTCCCTTCTCTCACACCAAAAGAATACTCACGCGCTATGTTCAGGCGTGGCCTGGGCCCATAACCTATTAATATTTTAGAGATAGATTCAATTAAATTGTGTGAGAGATGGGGTGGAGAAATGGATGAAAAGAATAGATATTTCACGTATTTTGTGAGATCAAAATTTGGCCAACTTGCCACGTTTTATTGCAAAGTATTTTCCGTACAAAATTATACGCATCCGTGATGTATGTAGTTCGGAGCGACACTGCCGGCTCGAGAGCGTGCCCGTGCAACCGATGCCTTGGCGCTCGCCGAATATCTCCGACCAAATCCGAGAACGCACGACGGCGGTACTTGCCGAGTATCTCCGATCTTGCTCGAGAAAGCATGAAGGCGATGGCCTTCGAGATACGCCAAGCGCGGCACATTTAAATTACTTCGAGAGCGAATAAAAGAAAGGATTTATTCATATCACGCCCGAATAAAGATATGTGCGAAAACCATTTATACCAACAGAAACAGCAAATTATTATTGCAAAATAATACCTTTTAAGGGAATTATACTTGCAATTATAATATGCAAAAACGAGTAAGCTATAACAATAAAAAAGATTAATTTTTTGCAGGTCATCATGTACTACCCTTTCGTATATCAATCAACTGACTAACTGCAATTCGTAATTGATTTAGAATTTGATTTAGAATTTGATGAGGATTGGTTGAAAAATCAAGTTTATACGACATTTTGAAATATTAAAAAAAAAAAGTGGTTGCGTTGCACAGCTGGTTTATTATTTCGTGGAGTGAAGAAGTTATTCAATGGTCAGTAAATGATCACGGACTATGAACGGATTAGTGTTTGGAACGTTTTTACAAAAAAAAATTACTCGTTTTGCTTTCTCACAAAGGAAATTTTGTTGATATTTATAATTTACAAAGCTTCCTCTATGAGGAAGCCAAACACAAAGTAGTGTACTTCGTCGAGCAATGCTCTATGGGCAATCTTGAACAATGAAGAAGCAAAATGCAAATTCATGTGCACCCTTTTTTTTACCTCCAAATGCAAGATTTTTTCTTTAATTTTATAACAGACAGTCCCCTCGCGCGTAAATATCTAACAACATGAACTTGACTTGATTTCAAAACTTTTTGCATACACAGCAATCCAGTGATATAAATGTACTTGTCTCAAGTTTTTTACATGTTGTGTTTTTTTGGGGGATTTTATAAATTTTTGCACATATAGAATACACTAATGTAAATGTACTTAGCTCAAAATTTGTACGCACTGTATTTTTTTGTGGTTGCCAAAGTCACTCCACTTCTGTCTGCTGCGAATAATTTATCTCAATACAATCTGACTATTTTGCTGGATAATATTGAGAAATAGCAGGTTCCAAGAAAGTGCAGTATACAAATCTGAGTTTTTTTTCTGTCTCAGTTCTGATAATAATTTGTTTCATCATGAGACGCAGCATTTATTTATTTCATGAAGAAACGCAGCATTTATGTCAGATGAATTTGGAAGACTACTCATGATTGAATCATGATTAAGTTAATAAAAACCACTAAAAATGTTATCACATGACATTGGAAGCTTGGGAGTTCATGAACATACAGACAAAAAGGTACTGAATTTACAGTATATATGAGCTGATGACTTGGTTGGATGATCTTGAGCCTGCAGGTTTCATTAAAAAACTGGATTATACAAATGTTAATTAACAATTACATTACCTCTAATGTTTTTGAATCTATTAAAAAATGAAACTTCCTATGTATATAAATAAATTATAGAACCATTCATTATTTCAGTTGAGATCATTCAATTCACCAAGAGGCACAGTATTTTACCAGTAGATGTCAGTGAGAGCTTGGGAGTCACTTGCAAAAGAGCAAATGAAAACCACTGAATTTATTAAACCACAAAAATGATCGCGTATAGGAATTACAAACTCCTTCTTCTATTCTATTTATTTCTGTTTCGTTATAATAAAATTGTCTCATTAAAAAAAACGGATATCCCGTTTGATTGCTACATGACGTTGTGAGGATAGGATGTAAGGTTAGAATACGACGAATCAATCATGATAACGAGCAAAAAATAAAAACTACTGCATGTATTAAACCATAACATCCTCATATGCACACAAAAAACACTTTACATTTTCTATCAATGTTTTTTCAATCACTTTTCACATAAATAAAAAAATGCACTGGTGTGCGAAAGCCAAGAATGGTGTGCGGAAGACTATTTGAATGGAGAAGTCAACCTGGACATCCAAAATTATGGACAGATTGTTGGGCTTATGTACAGAGAGAACGCGTCATAAACTAGTTCATCACTGGATGACTATAAAATTTTCTTATAGTGATTGGCAGGTTGCGATTGCGATTGCGAAAGATTGGTGTGCGAAGAAGACCACTGAAAAAGTGAAATATTTCAGAGAGAGTCGGTGTGGATAATGTAGAGCGTTGTTGGAGGCAAGACAGCTCGAACCAAACCACAGCCATTGACTCGGTCCAGGAATCAGCGGTGTATATTAGGATACCAGAAGAAGACCTGTTTGTGGGATATGCGTAAATGCATAAAGGGAGAAACAAACAACCACAAGGGTTGGACAAGAACAAAATTAATTAACTATACAGGGGATATGAAAAGTTAGGCCAGACAAATAGTTATTAAAAGTAATAGAATCTATGGAATTCTTTCTATGCAAGATAGAAAACGCGCAATTAGGGGCGGGAAAGGGTTTCCTGTTCTTATTAGCGATTGAACCGAGTACGGTGGGTAAACCTTAAGTTTCCGAAGTTCATATAATAAAGTATAACGTTCCTCGAAATAGCGTTCGCAATTCCATACTAAGTGATCTATGTCCTGAGGGGCCTGCCCACATTCACAAATTGCAGATTCTTCCATGTTAAATCTGAAGAAGTAAGATTTGGTTTTACAATGATAGGTTCGGATTCTAGCCAATGTACAGATAGTTCTTCTACTCTCCTTAGACTTAAGCCATCAGGCTTTTCCGTTTCAAGATTCGAGTGAATTAAAGTATAGTAACGCACTATCAGAAACCTGTAGAGACCCAAGGGCATCCAGGACAGAGTTTTGATCGATAATATAGTATTTCTCCATTAAATTCGAGACCGGAATTTTTTAATTTAAAGGATTTACCCTGAGTTCCAGTCGGTTTCTGCCCGTAGCCAAAAAATCCACCAACATATTACCACGAATGCCACGGTAAGCCGGAATCCATATAAGCTCAATCGATCCTCCTTCGTCCAGGAGCAATTTTATCTGAAGCCTTATTTCGAGGATAATATAGTTGCGAGACGGCACGATACCTGGTCTTGAGATATCTTGTGACGTGTTTTTCGGTAACGTAGAATAAATAATTATTCTACCAACTCGATAACACTCAAACGTCACCTTCGGCCGTCCATCCTCGTTAATGCACTCGCAAAATTTTTGTTTCACCGGTATTAACGAACCGGCATGCCCTGGAGTTCGAGTGGAACTACTCTCGAACTCCGCAACACAAAAAAGAAGAAACTTACCAATTTTTGTTTCACCGGAATTAGTAAACCGGTCTGCCCTGAGTGCATCAACGAGAGCAACGGTGGCGGAGATGCACGGCCGCTCAGGTTGTAGGTTGTGGTAGAGGGGTCGGGATCGGTTGTCAGTAAAAGACACTGCTCTTAACGATAGCACGAGACTAGAGCCTCAAAAACTCTAATCTCTACGGGAGGCAAAAGATCGAGAAAACAGAAATTAATTTATTAGCTAAAAAGCCGCGAGAACATGTGAAATCTCATCGAGAGACGAATCTTAATCAATTCCCGATACCTTACTCGTAACTGAAACGTCAACGCTGCAACGGTAGTGGCAGCAGTGGCAACGCATAGCTGTCACAGCCAGAGCGATATCATTTCGAAAAAAAGATTTGTGTTACTTTATTTCAAACGAAAAACTTGCGGAGAACTCACCAAATTGATGCACAATCCTTGGGAGAAGCGAGAACTATATTCCTATTCGGTGACATACACTGTACTAAACTGCACCGTACGAGAACTAAAGAATTTTGCTTTACAAAATCCCGAAGCACGAGAATACGAACTCTCACGTGTAACGGCAGCACGCGTATCGTCTATCTTACAATAGACCGCGAGAACCGAACTATCGAGAGTGACCGGACAGAAAAACTGTCAATATGGGAGCGCGTAATTAGCTCGAGGAGTCTCGTCGACGTCTCGAGGCAGACTGATTATTACACGTAATTCTCGATAGCGAAACATTATGATTATTTCCGAAATTTGAAATTAATCGATCCGATAGCTACTGCCCTCTGACTCGAGCCACCTCCGAACTCTAACGGGAACGAATACACGTAAATCGGTAGCATCTAACTGTGAGATCCTCCCCGATCGTTTCCCTAGTGCATCGGGCGAGAACAGAGCATATACAACACAAAAACATATCGAAGGGGTTCCTCCCTTGATTGCAACGCAAACTCTACTTTTGCTCGTTCTCCAGCCCTCTACATCTCCTCTGAGGGCGCCGGTATTTCAGCCGTACTATTGCCGATTTCGTGGAGGAGTTTCGTCGGGTGCACTCCTCTGTCGGGCAACTCGTTTCGTCGAGACTTTCCCCTCTCGACAGACTTGAGCACTCCGACCTTAACTTAATCTCAAGAACTAAACGATACAAATTTATGTTCAGCTATACGGTAACTTAACGGAAGGGTGACTCGAGGGAGTCATTTAACGAAAACTACAACAAATGCACGACGATATATTTTGTGACCGCGAATTTGAAAAAATCACGTCACAAGATATACCGGTTGCCATCCTGCGCTACGTTCAAAAATCCGTTTAAAATCCAGCGTTACTTTGCGTACTTTTATCCTGCAGAGGCCCGACCCATGGGTAGTTACTAACAACTTCAATGACCATAAGCAGGTAGGCCACGTTGTCGTTGTAACTTCTCAATGAACGTAGATCCACTAGATCGGCCTCCCAAACATCGTCGATATTGCTAACGTTGTAGCAGAGTCGTGGAAAAAGTCGTCGTACGGGTATGTGCAACGTGTAGGCGTCCTGCTGGGTCAACCATTCATAGACGTCGTTAGCTTTATTTTGGCCGTTTATTAGCCGTCGAGCGCCAGAATAACCAGCAGGGTTGGTAGGATTATAATACACTTTTTCAAACGGCATGTCGTAAAATTATGCTCGTAATTATAGTGTCACTAATTGTTATACGAGTTTTAAATTTTAATCTACTTTGCAAAAGCCGGTCGTTCGGGTTTAATTGTTTTACGACGTTTCGAAAGTTCCTCACGATGCCTCACAATCGGATTACCCTTGTCGTCACCATCGTATTCATTGTCCCTAGTATTGCCGGTGATTAGCGCGTCGCCAGGTACACGACCATTGTCCACACCATAATGATTTATTTTTCGGCCTTCATTATTTTTTCGCACACGTTTAGTTCCACGGTCTGAATCTCCTATACGCCACAACGCGTCATTGCCGATGAATTCACGAGGTATACCACTGGTCCGAAGACTCGTGATGAAATGTGCTCGAGCGTGTGGAGCAACGCCTTTTCTCACACGTACAGCGTCATTGACGAGATCAATTATATTCGATTCTGCAATGAAATGTCCGTTTATTGTGACACGACCCTTATCGTCCCACTGTACACTATTCTATAGTTTAAGTTTATTTTATAGTTTAAGAGAGACACTGCCTTGCGTCTATACGTTTTGGGAATGCTGTTAAGTATTGCGTCATGCAGTTTAGTTTGGTTTTCAGCCGCTGGCTCTGCTGCTGCTTCAGAAGATGATGGTAGTGGCGCTGGTGTCTCATATTTTTGAGAGTTGAGGAATAAGTAACGCTGTAGTATTTGCATATAAGTCTTTCATTTACTTGAGTCATCACCGTTGTACTTTTTTGACTTTAAAATCTTGTAAAGTTCAGCGTCAAGTCGCGAGTGTGCGTCGCCAGGTGTCTGAACGGTTTTCGAGCTAGCATGTGGATTGCCAATATTACCAGTGTCACCGCTACCGGTCATGGGTTCTCTACCGTCGGTATTATCGTCGTAGTCGTTGTCGTCGTTGATCGGTACCAAAACCATTTTTTTCGTGTGTTCCATAGCTGATCATGTGCTGCCACCTCCTCCACCGCCAAACAAACTACTAACGAGTGTAATGATAATAGGCGCTAATAAAAGTGGTAAAAACACACCACCTACTTTCTGTATTATTAAACGCTTTTTCGCCTTCCAATTGAACCCACGTTGATTACCGGGAATACCAGAGCAGTTCTTTTTCTTCATACAACTTGCGGCAATTCGTCGAAGTACACTTTTATATTTTTTTAAACGGCTTTTTACACTGCTCTTAACGCAGACACTACCATGCAGAGTGTTTACAATGCATTCACAGATGCATTTAACGAGTGGTTTATCAGCAGCTCGTAGTAAGGCTTTTCGCTGTTCGTTATTCGAGTGATAGAGAGCGTTAAGCAGAGGAGCACTTCGTTTATCAAAGGGTGTTTTTTTCGAACGTTCGCCACTATTTTTTTTTTTTAATTGTTTCACCGTCATTACGGCAGCGTGTCTCATGTGTTCTCGCTGCGAGCACGATACACAATCGACTGACGAGGAAACTCGTATGATTCACGACTAAATACGCCGACGTAAATTTTTTGGTACGTACACCTGCATACGCTTGTAGTCGGGAAATATCGTTGTGCGACATCGACAATTATCGGGTGTCGATTGTTTTAAATCAAGCAGAAGGTAACCGTGTGTTGCGTGTTCCGCGGTTGCGTCGTAATACGCTTCTGTCAAGAATTGTGGATTTTCTGGATAAACTTGACGTGCAAGATGACGAATTTGTGCTCTGTCTCGTGGGTTTTTGAAAATAACGATATAATTAGCGTTCAAGGAAATATCGCGCTGACCATGACGCGCTGACCCTGATGAAAAATATTTTGTGTAATAAATATCACGCTTATATTTTTGTGATGGCTACCTTTTGTAAACAAGTCCACAATTGTGTTATTTGACGATTCTCGCATCAAATCATCGATAATAATAAGTTTTTTCAAATTATTATCATTGGAATAGTCTACCGCTTGAGGCAATCCTTCGTTAAATTCAATTTTCGGAATTTTACTAGCGTTGTAATTGTGCGGCGGCGACGACGACGGCGACGATGATGATGATGATAGAGCATCGATATGGAGCGCACGCGAGTAGTAAGGGGCAGGTATAGGGAGACGACACTTCCCCCCTCCCTATACCCTGCCCCCGCGGCTGGTAGTGCGGGGGTGGGTAAGAGTGGGATGAATTAGCATAATTCCCCGAGCTGTGATTAGTCATAAAAATCCCCTCTCCCTTCCACTCCTTTGTTAAGCATAGGTGGGAATAATTAGCATAATTCCCTGAGCGTGGGTTGGATGTCTAACTCCCCTCTCCTCCCTACTCCTTCGTTTGAATTTTCACTTTATTTTCTTAGAGAAGTGGGATTAATTAGCATAATTCCCCGAGCGATGGTTGGATGTCAAAATCCCCTCTCCATCCCCACTCACTCGGTTGAATTTTCCCTGTATTTTCTCAGACAAGTGGGATTAATTAGCATAATTCCCCGAGCGCCGGTTGGATGTAAAAACCCCCGCTCCACTCCACTCCCTCGGATGAATTTTCTCTGTATTTTCTCAGACAAGTGGGACTGATTAGCATAATTCCCCGAGCGCTGATTGGCCGTTGAGAGTTTGTCCAGAGCGTCAGATTTTCGAGGTAAAATCGGCCGGTCCTGCAGCTTCCATCGGTATCGAAGATTTTTCTCCTACGATCGGTAACTCGTGATTTTTTGAGTGTTGGTAAGTTTACCTGTTGCTGCGCAGTTTTTGAGGGTAAAGAATCCAGGTCGGTACGTCGTTAAATGAAAAACACAATTTTCTCGCAAAATAGATTTATTATTAACACTATACATAATTTTCCGCGTGTGTTTGTGAAAATGTTACAAATGTGTTTAGACGGCTGTTGAGCGAGCGATTTTTGGAATAGTCAGTCGTGGTTTGGGCCTTGGTAGATCGCTCGCTGGAGGTGGCCTTGCCGCTAGTTGTGTGCAGGTTACGCATTCCCTCTTGGTAGGAAGATTGCCGTCAATTTCCATATGCAGCTGTGGTACGTCCTGATGCTCTATACAGAGCTGGTACGATGCAACCTCAGGGTCCAGTTGAATATGTGCTGGTAATTTATCCCAGAGGATAGGAATATAATCGCCACAGTGTTGTATAAGCAGAGGTTTCGGTACATATGCCAGTTCCTCTCTGGTGAGTTCCCATGGATCTTTACCGCAGTCGATCACGAGTATACCCTAGATGACCTCCATTTTGTATGTGATGTTATAGCTACTGATGCTTTTTCGAAAGTGTGTTTAATCTAGCCATGTGTGGCTTCTTTTATACTGGAGGCAGAGATGGTGGGGATAGTAAGGATGATGGTTGTGGTCGTGGTAAAAGTATTTTTTCTAAATGAGGAGACGTGAATTTTTGTTTGTTTTTTATTCGGCGTTTACAAATGGCACCCGAAACGGTCAGTACATGTTTGTATGCACGATGTATTATCGCATATATTGCCGGCCCCCTCCAACACACTGGATCGTATATTTTGCGCATAATGTCTTTTGCGTTTTAAATGTTTCAATTTTTTATAGTAGCGTCGTACAATATTATCATTTTTCAGCTTATTTGCCGAAAATAGATGTAGAAACATATCCAGGCTATAGCCCCGAGACATATAATCAAGAAACATAACACAGTACTCTCCGCACACTGCTGACTTGATTGACTGTAGAGTTCTTGTATTCCACTCGTAGGTTGTGGTGTTTCGACGTATACGGTTATGGTGTTTGTTAACGAGAGGGGGTAGTCCGTAGCTATCGAAGAAGATACCTCGGCCATTGTTATCAACGTGCACGGCAACCCAATGCGTCCCTGGTTTGGTATGATCGTCGGTATTGGCGACGATTGCAGTGGGTCTAGACCAGCGACTCGGGATACGATCGGCCGGATGAACTCCTTTCGTCTGAGCTGGGATGTGTTGTAGTGCTTCCAGTACCTCCACACTGTTCATTATATACGCTCTCGGGTCCTTGGTAGGGACGGCATCGGCGCTGCTGTTGCTGATGGTGATGATGATGATGATGATGATGCTGATGACGGTACCCACCACGCGCTGCGGTCGCTGTCGTTTCGGTGGTGGTGTCGGTGGTGGTGGTGGTAGCGCGGTCGACTCTAGAGTCGTCAAGCGGAAAAGGGCAACTAATTCGTCACCTGTGGGAACCGTACCGGCACAGATGTCTGGCGTAATACTGTTGACACCCTTTGCAGGTACCTTGGCTATATACCCCTGACCCGCAGTGGAAATCTCTGCCTCGCTAGGTATCGTGATACGGCCAGGCTTTTTAGGTGTGTCATCTGGCCGGTCCTTCCGGACTAGGGTTCCAAACGGTTCGGTATAAATTGGATTTGTCGTATCGACAAGCTGTGTTTGAAGAAAACGTTTTAGTTTCCCCACGTTGTTTAATGCACATTTCGCGTTATCTTCCCGTGCGATGCCGTGATAAATACACCATGTGTCGTACGGCGGCATTTTCTTGAAGCTCGGTCCCTCAAAATTCTCCATGTTGATAATATCTCGTTCAAGTATATCTCGTAGAATTTCGGCTTTTTGTGATCCCCGTGTGTATATGCGTATGGCGTAGCGACACATGGCTCTCAGGTTAACATAAACTTTCCACAATGGTGTATCACCATCCACCCACTCGAGCCCATGATGGTAGCACGTCAGTTTATTATTACTTTTTTGTACTTCTTTTGGTAAATCACCAAATCCGTATGGTGATTCAACGACCCAATGCCCGATATTATCACCTTGTAGAGTGGTCACTGCAACCTCCTTAGGTAGGAAATCACTTTGTTTTCCGTAAAGTGCTTGAATATCCACTATAGCGTCCATGATGAGAAGTTGCTGTGAACTGTTGTCAACCATTACGCCCTCTCTGAAACAGCTTGTCAGCGGTGGCGACGACTGGTGGGGTGAGATTTTTATCTTTACCGGTGCTCGGGCGCTGAAATCGGTGATGACTTGACGGGCCGAATCAATTTCAATAACATTGTCGTATTCCGCATAAACGATACAATTTATTGTTGTGTTGAGAGCTTTAGCGAAGCGTACTTCAATTCGTACGCTACCGTGTCTCGCGAGATTCCAGTGTGTGAAGCAGTTTGCCGATAGATCAGGCGTTGAGTCAAAGGCAAACAGACAATAGCCTCTAGCGTATGCGTCGCGGTCAATTCCCAATCCTTCGTTTTGAAAATGTATCCCTGTGCCGGAGAAGAGTGTATGATAGCTCTGAACCCATGTATCGTTACCGCCAAACTCAGGCTGAAGTGGTTTTCCCGGTATTTGTTGTCCGTCCACGTAGAGCCATAGATAATTTATCGATTGATTTTGGAAATTGAATGGGTTGAGTGTCTTGTCTCCATTGAATGCTTTATTGTGGACAAAGCCAAGGATTACACGTTTCGGCAGTTGTCCGAGTATTACATTATCCAGTGTATCGCCTATAATACCGCTATGCATAGTGAATGATTTAACTTCCACACGCGTTATAGGGTATTTCGCCGTTGTCCTGGCGAGAGTTTTCGCGTGGGCGATAAGCACGCCTGGATTAATTTTTGCTCGACGCACCATCAGAGTCACATAATTTATTTTAACTTTATGTATAATCCCCTGTACTGGTGCTTCCATAAGACAGAAATCGTCTTTCGAGCGTACGCGTCGTAGACGCACTTCCACACCATTTATCAAAAATTTATCTTGATTGAAAACATCATAGTGTAAATGTCCTATTAAATCCAGGGTTTTACCACCTTTTATATACCTTGACCTTAACTCCTGACCAATATTGGTTTTCGTGCCTGGAAGTGCGTCAAAGTTACCTGCGTCGTCGCCGATCCACAGAGCCGTCGTGAGATGCGATTGTTTTGCCGCAGGTCCGTAATTCAACAATGTCTCAATATACGCTCTGTAGGCGTAAGCATTATTGGGTGGTGCAACGAGTTTTTGATTGAAAAACACGTCAACCTGATTAAAGAGACTGTGTAAAAAGTTATTAACAGGTGCTACTTTGTAGGGTGAGTCACTGGATGCTAAAACTCTGAGTTTTACACAAAGCATTGTGTGGGCCAGGTCAAGATATTCCTCGCCGTGGCCAGGTATAAAGAATTCGATGGGGCCGTCGTCCGAGAGCGAGGAGACGGGTTTGTAGTGGACATACTGTGACGATTCGATGGATGTCTGCGTTGGTGGTATCGTAAATAAGTCGAGCTCCGACTTCATGCATTCACACGAGTGTGAGTGTAGAAACGACATTTTTTTAAACACTCCCGAAAATATCCGTGACAGTGGGTCTTCTTCTCTTTTTAGTATTTCCTCCTCGTCGTTTCTTTGTCACTTTCCCCTTTGCAGTTTTACGGTTGATACTCTTCTTCTTTCGCCTTTTCTTCACAGATGATGATGATGATGATGCACTGCCGCTACTTTTCCTTTTTGTCGTTCGTTTTCTCCTCGTGATACGCGCAGGTGCACGGCCTGTTAACGACTGCATCGTTCGCACCGCGAACGCGTTATTATATACCGCACCATTCATCAGTAGAGCGATTTTGTCGTTAGCTTTGTGTTTCAAATTTTCTCCCGATTCTGCAGCACGTTGTTTTAGTGAGTCTTTGAACGGAACATGATGACCACTGACATCCTCTATAACGTGTAGACCCGCGCGTAAAGCCTCCTTACCCACGGCTTTAGCTCCTTTTTTCAACAGTGGAAGCACGCTCCTGAAGAGCCCGCCGAGAAATCGTCCGATACCGTGTCCTCGTTGATAAGGTGCACCGACATAGACGTTGCCAATACGACTGCCACCACCACCACCAACTTGATTATCATAGTATGCCGTATAATGGACCACCATTGCACCGAAAGTGAGCGTGCGTGCGCTCGCTCGTACGCGGGTCTACGTGAGCCGCTTAAAGTGTAGCGTCAGGGTTAACGTCCCGTACTCGAATGTTATTGATTTGCCCAGATGATCCCTTATATCTATTTCGACGGTGCGGAAACAATTGTTGAGTAGTGGTATATAATTTGGTGGTGAAAAATATTTCACTTGTGTCGAGCCATATGTATAGTGTGTTGTATCGAAATTGGCTATACGTAATAATGCGGCCTGAGTATCGCCCACTGTGTAGGGTATACAGAGATCCGTGTAGACAAAGAGCTGTTCAGGTAGAGCTCGAGAGATGCAGGCTGGTGTTTGTGCCACGCGCTGACTTCCACGGGTGAATCGTAGGTATGAACCGTTTTTCATACCTGCCGAACTCTCGTTGAACTGAACCTCGTTGTTTGTCCACTCGAAATCATCCCCGTTTACATGGAAACCCAGTATACGTCGAACCTTCTCGCTAATGTGTAACACATTGTGCAATGGTGTAATTTTTGTACCACACTTTTCCGACCACAATTTACCCTCAATAGCCGCATAACCGTTTGCCTCGTCGGAATTAACAATTTGTATACCAGTCTCCCGTAAGCCTGGAACATTATTTATCTTAGCCATAAGTTCTTCAGGGATTTTGTATACGCCATACGGTATTTTACGGATCACACGATCTTTCACTTTATCACACGGTCTCCACTGAATCACCGTGTCTTCACTCTGTAAATGCGTCACTGTGCAGGGTATATGCATTTCCGATAAACCCACGGCCCATTGTCCATGCAGATTTACTTCACGTGGAAGTTGTGTAATAAAATGCGATGTCGTGTTATTGGGATAGTATTGCATACTGCTGTTACTCGGTAATACGAGAAAAAAATTTTCATCGTGGTACATAATGAAGGTTGTAACGACGACGACGGGCGGTCTCGAGCGAGCGCGTGCACCCGAGTTTGTCAGATGGTGTAGGCGCTAGACGCAGGTATCCAGGAGTTAAATTTTGAAGGGTAGCCGACCCAACTGACGAAAATTTGCTTCTTCGCACCTTGTCCTTTGGTTTTTTTTTTTTTTTTTTTTTTTTTCCGTAATGTACGATCGATTTTAATATCTTTATCTACCGTCAGGCGCTTCCAGTGCACAGGTGTTATTTCCTCAGTGTAGGAGAAACCGTCGATTAATTCTCCCTCGAGATCACGCAACTCGTAAATTTGTATTCCTTGTCGTTTTACGACTTTGTCGATTCGAAAAATTTCTTCACTCCAATTTCGCTCGTAAACCTTCTCGAAGGTGCCTTTTGTTCGACTAATCCGTACGTAATTGCCTCGTTTGTATTTAACCGTGGTGTGACGTCTTTTTTCTCGCTGCTTCAACGCAGCGTTTGTCATATTCTTCAATGCGGCATTTGCATTATGTAGAGTCACAGCAGCCGGTTGCATTTTAATTGTCGAGTGTCTTGCATGATTGTGTGCATAAACAAATTGCTGAAGTATATCAATGTATCGTCGTGTATTTTGATGTGTAAAGTAGCGCCACATTCGTTCTTTCAGCGTGCGATTAAAGCGTTCGACAATAGCGGCTTTTATATCAGGATTACGTGTAACCCGAAAACGTATATCGGATTTTTGTAGAAAAGTCTGTAGTTCTTTGCCCACAAATTCTTTGCCTTTGTCGGTCTGCAGGTATACCGAGTGTACAGTTTTATCCCTCAATGGTATGTGTACCCATGCGTATTTACTTAGCACGTCAATGACCGTGAGTAGGTGGGCCACATTACCGTTGTAATCTTTTACTGATCTTACATCAACGAGATCAGCTTCCCAAACATCATCTATATTGTCGACATTGTAGTAAAGTCGTGGGAATACTCGTCTCACGGGTTTATGTAATGTATAGGCGTCCTGCTGTGTTAACCAGTCATAAACTTTGATTGGATTATTTTTTTTATTACTTATTAGATGTCGTGCACCTGAATAACTTGCAGGGTGTGAGGGTTTGTAATACGTGTTTTCAAATTTCATATCGTACACGAGAGCGCGTTCAAGTGTACACGTTTACATTTTAAGCCAATATTCAAATCCTGGGCGATACGTTCTTCTCCCCGTGATAGAAGTCTCGAGAATACGTTTGCTACTGGCCTCGATTTGTCTATCTCTAGGTGTAACAGGTTCCTGCTTCTTCTTCTTATTCTTACAAGGCGTCGAAGTCGCCAGAGGTTTCTCTCGAGGATCGGCGGCGGCGACGGCGACGGAGGTAACACCAGCCGATATAGTCACTTTTCTTCGTCGCTGCTTACAGCTAATTGGTTCGTACCATTGTAGTACCTTCTTGTCTTTCAATCTCTTTTCACCAGGCTCGTAGTTCTCCTCAGCGTCGTCGTCGTCTTTGTCGTCGTCGTCGTCGTCTTTATCGTAGTCGTCGTCTTTGTCGTCGTCGTCGTCGTCTTTGTCGTCGTCGTCGTCTTTATCGTCGTCGTCGTCTTTGTCGTCGTCGTCGTCTTTGTCGTCGTCTCCCCTCTCTCTCTCGCTCTGGCGCTCTCCCTCTCCCTCTCTCTCTCTCTCTCTCTAAAAAAATTTGCGAAATTTTTAAACATTTTCTCGCACCGTTTATGATACATCATTAGGCATACATTTTTTTTCTTGCTGTTTATCATACATTATCTTATTACTAAGCACACACACACACGCACACACACACACGTAGCAAGTGAACAAAACTATACTACTATTATTAGTATCGAACGAGTTCTAACAAAAAAGAAGAAAGGGATGAGTGAGTGATAGGGTTAACATATATATAGATATAAAAAAAACACAATCTATCGCGGAAAACAATCAACTTGCTTCGGCGTAAAAACCCTCACGGTTTAGAGGGAAAAGCCGGAGCAAACGAAATATCTTTATTTAAAAAACTACAGACTTTAAATGCAAATAAAATGAATTGAACATATTATAAAGGAATAACAAACATAACAATGGAAAAACAAATTATACAAAGTGAAACACAATAAACTAATGCGTAGTTGAATGATCATTCAAAACTTAATGTAACGAGAGCTCTCTTACCTTACAAATAATTTCGCAATGTCTACAAAGACGTCAACACGTCTAATTTGCCGCTGATCCACACCAGGTCACTGGAGGGACGGCGAACATGGGGAGCGTAGGAGATGGTCCTCGACCGCGCATCCAAGGTTGCCCCAACGTCTCGGGGAGCCAACCAAGGAGCCTGTGGGCAACTATCTTTCAACTTGCCGCTAACTACGCTCGCCCTGGAACGGGACACGCCGATTGTATCGCACGTGCACAACCATTCCCTCACAACAAATTAACTAAACTCTGGGTTTTGTGCACTTGCGCGAATGCACACTCACCCATACACACTTACAATCTTCTACAATTATTAAAAATAAAAATAGAGTCCAAACGCAATACAAAAACTCTAGTAGGTTTGACCGAAGTTGATACCCGACTAGCTAACCCGGCGGTTGTAACTCGAATGCCTCACAGACGAGCTCGCACAGGGCCCCGGAAGCCCTGAGAAAAGCCCTCAATAAAGCAAAGAAAGCGCGTCATTGTTTCAACCTCGGTCGTGCAAGATGGTACAGTGACTCACGAACCTAGGACTCAGGCGCATGCGCTAACGATCATGCCCTTGCGATGTGATCGAATCTCGGGTTTCTCTGTTCTATATCCCTTTAAGTAAAAATGACGCGAACAGCAAGATACATTATATAACAATATTAAACTAGCTTATATTTAACTTTACATACAAATTCTTATGATGATGATAATGATTATGATGAGGTTGATGATGATGATGACGGTGATGAGCTTGCCACTACTGGCGGGGCCGACTCTGAAGTTCACGTACGAGGCGGTACAGGTGTAGCTCTAACTGTACCCGTTGCTCCTCGGCTTCGTTGACCGCGACCGCTCGCCATATAGCCTGGTGACAAGTCCGAATTAAATGTTACTCGTCCTGACAGCCATTATATGACTCCTGGAAGCGGAGAGCAACCAAGTCGTCATCCTCGTCATACGAGTCAGATCCCTCGCCGACGTCCCCATAGGAATCGTACCAGCCTGGGGTGACAAACCTCATATATGGCCGTCAGTCCGGTACGAGATCTGTGCACTCGTCGAAGCTCTCGAGCTCATCAGAGTCATAAATAGAAGGGTCGTCAGGGTTATTTGGAGAGAGTATAACGGGATTGTCAAGGTGTACTGACAAGACCGGATTATTTACCAATAACTGGTCATCACCGTCTACGTCTCCACCCTAGAGCGGCCGGTGGTGGTGGTATCGTGTTGGTGAACTCCCAACCAACGCACACCTGCGGTTGGTGAACTCCCAACCAACGCACACCTGCGGTTTAACGCGATCTCATGTTAAACCTTATAACCGACACATATATTTATATAGGCTATTCCAGGTGAACATTTATTATCTCTGAAGAGAAACGAGAATAATTTTCTAATTTAAGAAAAAAATTTCACATATTGTATGAATGAATAGAACACTGAAAATCGGGACCCCAATAATAAAAATAGGATTTAAAACCCTACTTGAAGTAGAAAAAGTTATTTTTTTAAATGAAAAATGACCTGGAATACCCTATATATGTTTTTAAATAATTCAAAAATAAAAACTTACGTTGTTCCCTGCCCATGGGTTGTTGGGGGAGCCTGTTGAGGTCCCCCATAAAAACAGTTTCAGTGTCATCGTCGTGGTAATCAGCGTTTGCAATGCTGGAGAGCCTGTCCTCCGGCTCCGTGACACTGGACTCGCTGACGATGTCACTGGGCACCAGCTGAAGATCCGATCGGTTCATCGCTGCTGTTACCATCGCACCAGGCACCCTCTGATCCTCGCCTATGATTGGAACCGCAGCGGGAGCCCCTGCGTCGGGGACAATCGCCTCATCCTCGGCCTCGGGGATGATGAGCTCCAGATCTCCCGGAACTCGATGAACACGCTCGTCATCTTCATCGACAAATTGCGTTTCGATGTCGATGGTTTCATCATCGAGAAGCTGTGTTGCCTCACTGTTGGTGATGGTGTCACTACTGGTGGTGATGCTCTCGCCTTCGGTATCGGTGTTATCAAATACCTCGATGGCAAATAAATCGCGGACCTGTGATTGGACCTGTCTTTGCCGTGAATAGCCGACGTTGACAGGCTCGGGATCAGGTGATGCAGGACTATCAAATACCTGCACCGCCTCTAGGGTTCCGCGATGGTTCGGCGCGTTCTCGAGTACTCGCACCTCTACCTCAACATGCACCGGGTCTGGCGACGCTGGGCTATCGAACACCGGCGCTGCGAACTCGTCAACGATCATGACCTCGTCCTCTGAATCGTTGTCGGCATCGCCGTCATACTCGACAGTCCGATCCTCATCCTCCGCCTCATCCTCCGAAAACAAAGGGCTAAATAACGCTCGCCTAGTCTTAAACTCCTGGCTCATCAGAGCTCTCGCAATTGGAAACCCTTCCAAATTGCGCTCGCGAACAATATCACACGCTATAATAAGCGCGTACGCCGATGTCTCAAAGGCATTATGCTCATGAGCTCGAGCAATCACTCTTAAGGGCAATCGACGCAGTAATGCCCTTAATTCATTACGCGCGGCTTCGAGGGTCATAAAACGGAGAGAGCTACCCCATCTCGTTGTACACCGACGGGCAATTACCGCACTCCTAATCTGCACTAAACTGGCCATTTTAAGAATGGCCTTAACGAGATTACGTGTTATTTCGCACTGCATTTTTGTTTTAAACTGTCTCCTCAAAAAACACAAACACGTTATCACTGTTTACGCTTTGTACGATAAACACACACACACACACACACGAGAATCACTGTGAATTACAAGGTACAACACAAGTTACACGTCGCAAATCGTAAAGATACACTTGACACTGACGAAGCTAAAACTCAAGACGAACGTCTGTGAGCACTATAAACAACGAAGTGTCACTTGTGACTTCTGAAGACAGAATAAACAGACTCTGTCTTTCCGAATTCTACATAGTTTCCAAAATGCATATACCACACCCCCTACAAGAGGATTTAGTGTCACAAATAAGGTGGAAGGAGGCTAAAACTGTCTTAGGGGGGTGTAAACATTGGCTAAAGTTGTAAGAGCCTATGTTCTTGAGGGATCTTTTGCCCTCAAGATATCGCTGTGAAGAAGCGTTGCACATCCTTGTAAAAAGAAAGTTGGAACACCCTCAATAAACATAAAAACAATACAACATTTTACGGAGATCGCCTAAAAGATCGGCAGTAGCGCTTGACCGTCGATAGTTTTTTCATTACAGGCTCCCCGGCAGGAAAACCCTTCACTGACCTGGCGTCTATACAGATGACAGTGGAAAAACTCGTGCACCTCGACTCAGACAATGCAACCGCCCTCGACAACCGGTTAGCGACACCATCGCGCCACTTAAACAGGCCGCAGTAAAGGTTTTTGCTGTGACACCTATCTATTACTATTTTTATTACCTTTAAAATTACTCCATCTTAGCTTTGATTTATACAACAGAGAGTTTATAACTTGACAAAACACTGTCTCATCGTGGAAGAAAACGATGGCTATCTTCGCCATCGCTAGACAATGATTTCCTATCGGTCGATATACCCACGACTCAGAAGAGAAATCTTAAAACCTGTCACACGCGTCTACAAACCACCCTGAAATAGCTGTTAACAAAAAATTTACGGCTTTTACACACATCCTGTGAATCCAACGCTATACACCTGTATGTAGCAGCTAACCGGTCTCACCCCTACCTTTTGACAACACGGGTGATATTTTAAGGGTCCAGGGCTTAAGCCAGCTTGGAAACTAGTATATATAAGAGCCCCAACGATACTAGAAATCGGCAGTAAGGCACGTGACTTCAGTAGAGACAGTTTACGTGATATTACACAGCTTCTTATCCACGACTTCTTTGCCGAACGGTCTATTGTTCAACATGAGTCAGACTATTATATCTGAAGATCGGCGCATCGGTGATATACAACCGTCAACCATGTACCGTGTGCTGTCGGACGTTGAAAAAGAACGCCTTGAAGGACCCCTAATTCTCGGTACTACGTACGGCCTCAACCAGTCCAAGACTAAGAGGTTGAGCGTCGGCCTACAACCTCGATCTGATGGAAGTATACAACCGATCGTAAAACTACAGAACAATAACACTGCCGGTGGTATTATTTTTGAAGCGGAGGACTGGACAATACTGCAAACACATCTACCCAATATATCAAAATATTTTGGCGATGGACAAAAGATCGCCTGGGGATCTGGTTGGCGCACTCCAGCGCCTATATACATCTCCGACTGTGAGATCCTCTTCACCACTAGCTATGGCTCAAAATGTATAGTATTTGATCGCCGTGTTGAGGAGCAATCCGTTGATGAGATGACCGAGAGTCAGCTGGAACCCGAGCCACCGACGAAGAAAAAGCGGAAAAATTATTCACCGGCCATTGTGATGCAGAAACCTTCATTCGAGGGCTTACATGATATAATGGTGTGCACCGACGAGCGCTTCAGACGACAATAAAGAAACGCCACAAATATACAAAAGTGCGCCGAAGTACTTTGCTCGGAATTACTTTTGCATATACCGGTCAACGAGACGCCGGAAAAAATCAACGAGCAACGTGTCAAAGAGTTGATAAAAATAATTTCAAATCTTTGAAAGACACCGTACAGCATTGAATGGATGCTGAATTTGTCGAACTTAAGTTTGGCATAGTATTCCTCGAGATCACCGTATTGTGCATCGCATTTATCACAAACGAGCTACGAAAAGCACTTACGGTAAAAAATCCCGAGACACCCCAATAATGACAAAATATGTAAATATGTGTGTATTGTATCTGTTTATTTGTGACGCCCCGTGACTCTCTATATTATCTCAAGCGCGTATATTAAGCAACAATGACGATCCTAATCATAATATTCATGGTATAGTGTAATTAGATATAAGGAGTACATGTTTTTGTATCTCCATTGCCCGACATAAAAATAACTTACCTGGAAATCTTGTTTTATTTCACGACTTACCCTCCTGAAAAATTTACCATCAACTCACAGAAAATCGGCAGGAAAATTCTGTTTCACTATTTACAATACTTACCCACCTGGAAAATTTACCAACACTCAAAAAATCGCGAGTTACCGATCGTAGGAGAAAAATCTTCGATACCGATGGAAGCTGCAGGACCGGCCGATTTTACCTCGAAAATCTGACGCTCTGGACAAACTCTCAACGGCCAATCAGCGCTCGGGGAATTATGCTAATCAGTCCCACTTGTCTGAGAAAATACAGAGAAAATTCATCCGAGGGAGTGGGGTGGAGCGGGGGTTTTTACATCCAACCGACGCTCGGGGAATTATGCTAATTAATCCCACTTGTCTGAGAAAATACAGGGAAAATTCAACCGAGTGAGTGGGGATGGAGAGGGGAGTTAGACATCCAACCCACGCTCGGGGAATTATGCTAATTATTCCCACCTATGCTTATCAAAGGAGTGGGCGGGAGAGGGGCTTTTCACGACTAATCACACCTCGGGGAATTATGCTAATTATTCCCACCTATGCTTATCAAAGGAGTGGGAGGGAGAGGGGATTTTTATGACCAATCACAGCTCGGGGAATTATGCTAACTAATCCCACTCTTACCCACCCCCGCACTACCAGCCGCGGGGGCAGGGTATAGGGAGGGGGGGAGTGTCGTCTCCCTATACCTGCCCCTTACTACTCACGCGTATCACGATCTAACGTATCCCCATAATAAAATATGATTCTATCAAAAACAACATTACTCATATAATGTAGATATTTAAGAAATTTTCTTACGAAAACAGTTTTTCCGCACCCTGTAGGACCACATACGTGTGATGTCCACGGATGTTTCCATCTAATGTCCATGATTTCAATTGAAAAAACTACGCAAATTCTTATACCCAGCGACAATTTACAGTAAAATAAGCTTATACCCTCCGGGCGGCGGCGGCGGCGGCGGCGGCGGACCCGCACGTCGTTACTAGCTTGTTGGACGTGCGCGCGCGCGCGCGGTGTTCAGCTTATACAGACACACCCTCGCACGTTCATAAGCTTATTAATGTGTGCGCGTGTCGAAAAACTTATTTAGCCGCAGTGGCACATGCGCACGAATCAGCTTCTTTATGCGCATGTTCATTAGCCTAAGGGAAGGATAATAAAAAGGGTGTACACAAATAGTTAAATTTTTATTTATTTTTTATTAAAACACCCAAACACTTTAATATTACAAAAATAGCATGTTATCAATATTTTTTACGAAAAAATTTTCAATTTATTTTTGTATGTCAAATTTTTTTTTTGTTTTTTTTTTTTTACAAAACCATATACGCTAATAAATAAATAAAAACAAAACAGTATAAAAATATTTTACTCGTAAAATATATACGTTTGTTTTTGTTATTACGAATTTTTTTAAATTTACAACGTAACTACAACTCAACTTAATTTTATTTTTCGTATCAAACATTGTTACATTTTACATTTTTACGCACACGAGTATATAAAAACCAAACAGTATAAAAATATTTTACATAAAAAATATATACGTTTGGTTTTTTGTTATTGTTTATTTAAATCATTTTTTTAAATTTACAAACTAAAAACTAGCTTACCCTATACTTAAAATTAGTTTATTTCTAGTAGCAAACATTTTTACAAAAATATATATACATAAATAAAAACAAAACAATATAAAAATATTTTACAAGTAAAATATATACGTTTTGTTTTTTGTCAGTGCTGATTTAATTTTTATTTAGAAATTATACTAGTTTAACCTACACTTAAAATTAGTTTTTATATCCGAACGGTAACGACAATCTATGGGTTACATGTTTCCTCTGGCGACACACCACACGACAAGTCTTGTACATTGTTCGGGTTATTACATTGTGATGTGGTGTTCGCTGAATTGAGGAGAAACGTAAACGTATAAATTCATCGTTGTCGCACGGTAAATCGGTTAAAATTAACTCCATAATTGACTCAAAGTTTATTAGGCTCGAGTTGGCATAGTTCAAGCTAATACCCTTAACCTTGCAAACAGTCTTTACAACAGTTTGAGGATCCTCACTTGTAACCACAGTGTAGCCGTAAAATTTCGGCCTACCCGAGACAAAGCAATTAATATAGGCATTCTCGCCTTCGGACGACAATTCGTTTGTCATGTCGCCGAGAAGATCGCCTAGTGGCGGAGACCATTCATCGGGTGAGCCGGAATTCGTATAGATAACCGAGTCTGTATCATAATACAAAACTTGGCGATCTAAACGCTCGAGATAGCTATAAAGTTTGATGCGCGCTTGAGCCGTTGTAAACGCTGCTATTACAACGTTTATCATCGGATTCGCTACAACGGCTTCCTCACGCGATTGCCAATTGATGTACATAACGTCGTCGTTGATTGGTAGTAGACGATTAACCTGCTTAGCGCTATCGTACAGAAGGGCGAGCAGTTGTTCACGCGATTTTACAATCTCAGTCCGCGTCATATTATCGCGTTGACCAAACTTT
Organism: Perithous albicinctus; assembly: GCA_964016905.1. Taxonomy (NCBI): domain Eukaryota; kingdom Metazoa; phylum Arthropoda; class Insecta; order Hymenoptera; family Ichneumonidae; genus Perithous; species Perithous albicinctus. Next base: position 20,121,452 of record OZ024688.1, on the reverse strand, counting down.
CCCCAGAACGAGTTGAGGCATAGTTTGGCCACCGAACGCAATCCGGAATTCTTAGTTAGTCGCGAGGCGTCTAACTGTATTCCTTCAGCGCGTTCGTAATCATCGATGTAACGCTCGCGGGACGACTCGTCAATGCAGTGATGTGGCCAACCACTCGACTCTTGCTTTATTTTTAAAAACGAATTAACATACTCTGCGAATAGGCCACCGTCACGTGTCGCGGGATTGTACCGGGTGGTTTCATAGGCCCAAATGATTTTAATTTTTATGATTTTATACCCTACATCTAGGGATTTTTGCACCTCGTCGGTAACCCATGTACCCGTGAATGACCGCTCGTCTGGAGAATCGTGTGGGCAAGGCCCCTGCACTTCAGACTCTGTGCACTCGCGACAGAGAGCAAATATTAGTTTTCTGCGCGCTCGAACAGGTAGAACAGGGTGGAACAAATTTCGCGGTGGAAGTATCGTACACCGCATCATCCCGTTGACACTCGTACCTAGAGCGTCGTACGAGTCTCGGAATAGATCGTCGCACTCAGACACTAGATATATTGTGGGATGACCCACAGGGAATCTACCTGTTTTTGAAATGTACGGGTATAACGAGAAAATGTCGATGTACGATATTTACTCGCCTGGAGCAGTATCGAAACCCGTGACAATATTGCCCGTACGTCCGCCGTAAAAACCATCTCGCGGGTTAAGACACTCCACCATTCGACGGGGGTGAACCTTCAAAAATTCCTCAATCGTCGGATCGCGCTTACGCATTTCTGCAAATTTACATTCCCACATCTCTACGAGATCGTAGCCGTGGGAACGTATCTTTGCACTCATTGCTTCGGTACGCGCGAACCGCGAATCCAGGGTTTCTTTTTCCGCACGCCCACCGCGAGCACGATCATTCGGGAAACTGGTTGGACAACCGTGCCAATAACAACCATGATATTGGTAAACTATTCGCCGATTGTTCAACTCAAGGTACCCATCGACACGTGGTCCTTCAGGCAAACGAAACTCGCGGTCGCGTGCAGAGTGGATAATCCCCTGACCTACCTCACGCTCTATCCATAAGAGCCAGTCTATGGCTTGCTGCGTGTGGTTCCCCGTTCGCTTGTACCCACCTGCAGGTATAACGCCAATCGTGTTGGGTTTGAGGAAATTTCGCCTGAAGACGAGCGAGCAGGCTGGACGAGCAAGCAAGACGGAGAATTTCCGCATGCATTTTACAATATTTAATAACCTCATCGTCAAAATGAAATATTTTATTCTCCCTCACTTGCTTGGCGTACCACGTGTAAAATTTGTCGCGCTCCCCCTCGCTCATCGTGTCTGGCGAGTACTACTTCGCTGCGGGTAGCGTGCGGTTAGACTTGTCCACGTGCTTCGTATTGTACAGATGAGGAAAAGTAACCTTTCCCAATCTTGTCATCGAATCCGAAAGCTCGTGGTAGATCAGCTAGCCGCATGTGGAAATAATTTAAACTATCTGTACGTTTTCACTATGATTACGGTTACTATCACTACTACTAACCTCGGAGGACGTTGGTGACGAAGATCGTGAGGAGGCTGCTGAAGATGACGATGACGATGACGATGACGATGACGATGACGATGACGATGACGATGACGATGACGATGACGATGACGATGACGATGACGATGACGATGACGATGACGATGACGATGACGATGACGATGACGATGACGATGACGATGACGATGACGATGACGATGACGATGACGATGACGATGACGATGACGATGACGATGACGATGACGATGACGATGACGATGACGATGACGATGACGATGACGATGACGATGACGATGACGATGACGATGACGATGACGATGACGATGACGATGACGATGACGATGACGATGACGATGACGATGACGATGACGATGACGATGACGATGACGATGACGATGACGATGACGATGACGATGACGATGACGATGACGATGACGATGACGATGACGATGACGATGACGATGACGATGACGATGACGATGACGATGACGATGACGATGACGATGACGATGACGATGACGATGACGATGACGATGACGATGACGATGACGATGACGATGACGATGACGATGACGATGACGATGACGATGACGATGACGATGACGATGACGATGACGATGACGATGACGATGACGATGACGATGACGATGACGATGACGATGACGATGACGATGACGATGACGATGACGATGACGATGACGATGACGATGACGATGACGATGACGATGACGATGACGATGACGATGACGATGACGATGACGATGACGATGACGATGACGATGACGATGACGATGACGATGACGATGACGATGACGATGACGATGACGATGACGATGACGATGACGATGACGATGACGATGACGATGACGATGACGATGACGATGACGATGACGATGACGATGACGATGACGATGACGATGACGATGACGATGACGATGACGATGACGATGACGATGACGATGACGATGACGATGACGATGACGATGACGATGACGATGACGATGACGATGACGATGACGATGACGATGACGATGACGATGACGATGACGATGACGATGACGATGACGATGACGATGACGATGACGATGACGATGACGATGACGTCATATACAAGTAATCAGTCAGCGACTGAATTGGTGAGAGCAGTGCAGGTCGCCAAACTGCAAAATGACCGCGATTTTACTCACTAATCCTCGAGCATTCCTAACCGCTCAACGTCGTACGACTCCAGCCTACGTGAGGCCACCAGATCCTCATCGTCGTCGCACTCGTCCGACTCCTCTGCAGCTTGATCGAGGGCGTCCAAGTGTTGTAAAACTACCAGCCTACCGCGATTAGCGTAAAACTGCTGGAATTCTATAACGCGTCGGAACGCTCCTCTGCTCAAGCCCCTCTCATACGCGGGGTCGTATCCCAAGCCACCAGGTACATTATCGCCCATCATACCCTGTACTCGGAGGTACTGTATGAGGTCAAATGTACCTCGAGGCGAGGAAGACTCCCTTTGGAAGAGAGCCACAGGGTCCTCGATCATGTCCAAATACTCGGCTAGACGATTCATATTTTCCATTTCGTCTGGCACGGGTGAAGCTGGACTGTCGGGTATATCCTGTCTGATTTCTTCGTAAAAATCAGGCATATTATACTCGACAGACCCGTCCGCGTCGCCCCTGCCGTGAGCCTCGGGAGAAGCAGGACTCTCCATTACGGTCTGCTCCATTTCTTCGATGAAATGAGGCACGTCGCGATTTTGCAAACTCCCACGCTCGTGATCAAGGGGTGACTCGGGGCTTTCCAGACTGTCGTCATACGCCTCGGATCTGGCAGTCTCGTTGGATTGAGGCGACGGTTCGTGGATGCCTGTATATTTAAATTATTTGAATTAAAAAATATATATTTTTATATATATTGAAACTAAAACGGATTTTTCGTTGATTTTTGAAATATTGAAATTTTCCCACAATTAGAAAAATCACGAATTTCTTCTGCGAGGGTAGGATGGTTCGTGTACGGGACTCGAGAGAGTGGATTTTTTGGATAAGGAAGAAACCTCAGAAATCCCTGTTGTCACTAGGCTGGGGAAGATTTCTTATCATTGGTTACCTCATAAGTAGAAAAAGCGATAGGGTATTTACGTGTGTGGAAGATTTGAAATGATATTTATGGAATTTAAACCTTCTCACGTTAAGCTGGCACAAGTATTTTACACTTATGCTCAGAAATGATAGAAATAATTAATTTTTATGCAAGTAAAAACTTGAGTATAGCAAAATTTTGAATTGGACTCGATTGTTCACGCAACGAGACGGTATCGATGCGAGGAGCACAGGGCTCCCCCATGGAAATATTATATATGTGATATTATAATGTTGAAATGTATGTGAATATATAAGCTGCATACATACAAATTATACTTAGAATACAATTAGGTTATATTTTACGTATTGAATTTTTTGCCGATACATATTGTAGGTGTATATTTGATTTTATATGCAATTATTTATATCCATAATATAACATTTATTATACAAATTATTTGTATAATAAAATCATGAAAATAACATATGCATTATATATATAAAAGTACACATGTTATACGCTGTATATACGGAAGTCATGTTTATTAATTCAAAATCAAATTACATTAAATCATATTATCGGACATTTAACTCGGACGATCTGAATTTTGAATTTCTTGCTTCACTTCTCAATCGGCAGGATCCTCGTTGCCCGAAGTAGCAAGTGAAGTCTGTGAACAGAAAAATATAATTTATTACCTACATTCCAAAAGGATTCAGCGTTTCGTTTTACTCTACCTTGTTTATAATTTTTTTTTGCGGAGTTTTAGAATCGCCAGCGTTTTCCGAACGCAAAGCCGACAATTTCGTGTTGATCGCCATTCCTAACATCGTTTCGTTATAAGTGGCGGGATGCATCATTTCGACGGCCTCTGACAAAAAGAACAGTGTATATAAAAACAACGTATACCTTAAAAATTGATAACTTACATCGATGAATATATATCGTACCCTTAAGTGCAGATATGATTTTTTTGTCAAGAGCTTCATACTGAGTGTAGGTTCCGTCTGCTCGCGGTAGTTTGCTTCGTCCACCCTTCAGATTGCTGCGAAGCAAAACATCCATCGGAAATAACGCCACCAATAAAGATAATCCCATGGACGTGTACGTGGGCTTTGATTTTGCTATTTTCAATTTTCTTTCTGGGATAAAGACTTTACTTCCGGGATTTCCAAGTTCAACCTGCGAACATAAAATTATAAATTTATTTGAAAAAAATCTCCATTTCGTATTTCTTCTTTTTTTAATTACAAGCTTACTAACCATGTTATTTTCGCTCTCATCGCCTCTCGTTTTTGCAGATTCAAAAGCCTTATCCGCGGTTTTCGATTTTTCCAGCAGTTCGTTCACGAGTTTCTTCGTCTGCACTACTTCTAAAAATACAATCGTAAATGCAAATTAAGTTTTCAGGAGACACGGTCCCGGCTCGTACATTTCGACGGCCGACTTTACCGACCGAGTCATTGAGACGTGATAATACAGATAGTGCGAATTTAATTTACCGTTCATTACATCCTGAAGAGTCACCGAAGTTCGAACAACCGAAACATTGCTCTCATATTTGCTCAATTCTTCTTCAATGTCGCTTAGGTCGTCTGCGTGCTGGTTGCATTTACTCGGTAAATCCAGTGCAGCTTCCGATTCTTGCTCATTTTCGGCGTTCGATCCCGCGATTTGCAGGTCTACAACGCGTGGCCGCTTTTCCCCAGGGTCGTTTTCACTACTCGCTTTTCTTTTCGAGAGTTTCTAGAAATTATGAAAAATAAGTAAATAAGTACCTATTGTGTCCTTTAACCCGTGAAATTTCGTTTACAACCTCTTTGCTCGATCGTGGCTTCTCTACTGACTTCTTTGACACGATTGTCGGACTGTCAGTAGACTCGGATGGTGTCGGCACGTTCCGTGGCTCCTTGGGGACATTCATCACGTCCAATTTTTTTTCCAGTGTGGATATTTTGTCTGCAAGAAATTGAATGGGTTATAATAAAGAGTGTAATACCGGGCTACGAGGATTTAAGTAATTCTCCTTACGAGCAACATCGATGACCAGGCCGTCGTAGCAACGCCAACCGCCCTTGGGTTTTTTGCCCTCGTGCCACTCTATGACCCACGATTCATCGGGATCGAAGTCTTCATCCTGGTACTTCTCGTAGTCGAAGCCGTGAATCCATTCCACTGGAACACCAGCCGTGTAATCTCCATTCCCTTCTCGATCCAACCACTTGACGAGGGCGAATAGTTTTTTCGACATGCTGTGACACGAGCCGCGATGCAATGTCAAGCTGCAAATATTTTTCGCTATTTTCCGTTGTCTTTTCTTTCAGTTGTTTGCGAAGTGACGTGAGCGAAGCCTATCGACGTGATATTGCCGTTGATTTACGCCAGCATTCACAGCACTGATGAATTTCGTGTCAGTCATTTATTTCGTGTCACAGAGCAACCGGAAGGAGCCGACGGAAAATACGGAAATTCTTCTTCGACGGTGAATATTGAGGTCGCCGAAGCGATCGTGGCGTAACTACGTAAACGAAAAAAATGACATCCTTGCCGCGCGCGTCGAGTCTTATGCGAGTCGTACGAGAATTTCGGACACGAGATATCACCCCCCTGGCGCACTCGGCGTCTCCAAATATCTCCGAATCTCCGAATCGCGAACCTGAGGTACCTGGAGCAAATGCGTAAACCACAAAAATGGAACCGCAAAGGAAAAAGCGCCGATACAAATCGTACAACAATTTCGGAAGTGATTCACCCATTCCGGCTCGGACTCAGCGATACTGGAATGCAAAACGTGTAATCAGCTGTCCCGATGCTACGGTAAATATAGTATGTGTATTTATATAGTTGAGAAACGCTGCGAATAATATTTTTATTTTAATCTGAAAAACCAGTAACGAATGTCGTGTAAAAATAATTAATTTACACAACGTATGAAAAAAGGATCTGTTAAAAAATGTTTCAAATCGAGATCAATGTGCTTTTTATTCCTTCTGCCTTTCGTAGGTTCAAGATGAGAATCGTGATGCTACAGCAGATCGGCATGTCGATATTCCCGAAAATGCACTCCCAGCTCCTTCAAGTATCGATCTATGTGAGGAGGATAATTTAAATGGTGAATTCACGAATGGAACAGTGGTGAACGAATGGAGCATCCACGGTCACTGCGAGGCAGATCACGTTAAAAACCGACATCATGAAGACTCCAGACAGAATCCTCAGAGAAGTGATGAAGAAATCGACGAAGAAACAGCCAAATCGGAGCCCATTGGTTTCAGTTGTACGCTCAACGCTGAAGAGACAGAAAACGGCGATTCCTCCGATGCATACTCCGAATCTTCGTCAGAAATCTCTCCAGAATGTTCAGACGACAATTCTGAAAATATTCCTAAGGCGCCTTCTACGAGCCCTAAATATTCTACTGAATTTTTAATCAGAACGCTACTAGTTATGGCAACAAAATTGAAACATAATTGGACGTACGCAGCCTGCGAGGATACATTGCAAATGCAGTGCGCGTTAAGTGGTGTGCCTATCACAAAAACGTCAAAATATCATTGGAAAAAAATCCTTGACATTTATTCTAACTTCATGACCGTCCATTATATTTGTGATAAGTGTCATCGGTATATTGGTCGGCAAACTAATAACGATCAATACGAGACCGTAAACTGTCCACACTGTCTAGAGAATTTTTATCCTAAGCAGAACCTCAACGGCGGAAATATTTTTCTATATTTATCTTTGACTCAGCAACTAACCGAATTTTTTGAGACATTAGGGCACAGTATTCTGATCTCTGGTGATAGACCGAAACATTATTCTGTCGATGATATTTTTGATGGTGATCTCTATAAAAAAAATTCTTCGAGTGACATGATTAGCATAAATATTAGTCTCGATGGTGTTCCAGTATTCAAAAGCTCCAATTTTTCAATACATCCAGTTTTGTGCACAATAAATGAGCTCTCTCCTAAAGATCGAAGAAAAAATGTCATGCTCTGTAGTCTATGGTTTGGACAAGGGAAACCGATAATCAGTGAATATTTAACTCCATTTGTTGCAGAATGCCGCACGCTATATACAAAAGGGTTTTCTTATGTGTACGAAGGCCAGACATTCGAGAAAAAATGTAGAGTATTAGTAGTTGTCTGTGACTCCGTGGCCAGACCCACCGTGAGATATAGTACGCAATTTAATGGAAAGTACGGCTGCGGATTATGTTTACATCCCGGAGAACAAGTACCTAAAGGCAAAGGAACGGTGCGCGTATATCCAGTTGCGAAAAACGGAAATGCCTACGGGGAAGGACTTAGGACGCATGCACATACACTCGAGCACGCGAAAACTTGTGAGAAAGGGATCAAGGGGCGTTCGATAATGTGCGACATACCAGGTTTCGACATAATTCGTAATCTTCCCATAGACTGGATGCATTGCGTATCATTAGGGGTGTGTCGACAGTTCGCAAACATGTGGTTTGATTCGAGCCACCATGATGAACCGTTTTATATTGGTCACCACCTTTCGAAAATAGATTCACTTTTGCTATCATTTAAACCCTCGATAGATGTTTCTCGGACGCCTCGAAAAATGAGTGACAGGGTTCACTGGAAAGCGCATGAATGGGTGATTTTTTTGCTATTCTACAGTATCATAGTCATGAAAGGTCTTTTGCCACTACAATACTTGAAGCACTGGGGTTTGTTAGTGGACGGAATTTCAACTCTACTAAAAACATCACTAATGCGGTCAGAAATCGAATATGCTCGACGACAATTGCAAACTTTCGCTGTCGAAGTCGAACAGTTGTACGGTAAACAGTACCAATCTTTTAACGTTCATATTTTGACTCATTTATCGCAAAGTGTTCGGGATTGGGGTCCTTTATGGACGCATAGTGCGTTCGTTTACGAAGATTTTAACCAGGAGCTATTAGGTTATGTAAAAAGCTCTCAAGGCGTAGGGCTTCAGATTTGCAATTCATTGCGCATCAAATGTGCCGTAAATAGACTGCAAAATCTGTGTTTAAAAAAGTTATCATTTTTTCAGCAAAGTTATCTCGATAAAATGTTTAATAGAAAGTCAAGACCCAAGAGTACTATAGTAATTGATGGCGCTGGTATGCTAGGGAAACCATTGAGGCAAATATTATCGCGGAGACATTTTCTAGCACTGCAAAGAATTAACGTGAATATTCTCGATTCGAGTGTCGCAAATTATTACAAGAGGGCTATAGTCGATAATGAAATTATTCACAGCAAAATGTATGACAGAGTAAAAAAAAGAAATAGCTACAGCGTTCTTCTTAAAAATGGTGAGATATTTGACGTAGAAGTGTTCATAGAATTGGAAGTGCGCGATATAAAAAAGTGTTATGTTTTAGGACGATACTTACAGAAACAAAATATTCAATTAATTCCTAATAGTAAATTGAATCATTTAATTCCATTGAAGAGATACGACGATTTAACGGCAGTGAATGTGCAGAACGTAAAAGAAAAGATAATCTTATTGGAAACGGAAAATTCAGACCTGATGGTCGGGTGTATTCACCCTAATCATTTCGAGCTTTTGACGTAGTGGTAGAAATTTTCTGGAAACTGTTGTTCTTACTATAGGTGTACTTGCGAAATTTTTGTCGATTTTATATACTTACCGTGGATTTGATATTGTACACTTAAAAACACAGATTGTACGTAATAAATGCCGTAATAAATGCTATTTGATATTTGAAACTTACCGTTTTGTATTTATTAATTCTAGTATTCTATTTATTCTCGTATTTCCAGATTTTCATTTCCAGATTCCAAAAAATATTCCAAGAATCACAGTTTCATCTATAATTTTTTACACATCCCGTATATAAACCATACATTTAAAATAGTCATACGATATATAAGATGTACAGATAACGTATATAGCACCGTGGATCCCGAAATCGATATTAATACGTTGGATATATGGCGTATATATAGATGCATGTACATCATTATTTATCGCAAATGCATTGCCAATATTGAAGTTTTTGCCGTTCTTCGTATACGTGAAAAGTGTTATACCCAATTTGTATATAAATTATATTTTCTTTATATACTTCTATATGTGCCATATATGACGTATATTTCTACGTATATTCTCACATATATAATATTTTCGTGGGGGCTCATGAAGCAATGAATTTACTGTGCGTATTTATTTATTTATTTTTTTAAGAGAGAGTACGCCCTCACTCTGAAAAGCCCGAAGCTTCCTCAGAGAAGTACACGCGGGTAACTTCTAATTCATCATCGGAATTAGGTCATTGATTGCAAAATTGACAGTATTCTAGAACAGTTATTATGTGCTCAGATAAGTTGATAATAGGGCAAGTCCTACGGCTCTACGTGTTCACACAGTAGGATAAAATCAAGGAGAGACTCTCACGGAATCTCTTCCTCGATTATCAGTACGATATCACGCAAGTCGTAGCTTTTACGGATCAGAACAGCGATCGCTGAAGAACTCAGAAAACAGCTGATCTAATTCTCCAGCTACATGCGACAAGGCGAGAGATGCCAGGGTCAATGTCCTGTAGACTAATAGCAGAACCGAGGAGATAACGGGTCGAAAGCAGTATTACTGTATCTCACAGTACCTAGGTCTTCTATGTCTATAGTTCCCCAAAAACAGGTTTTAAATCTAGCAATGCTTGCAGTGGATTATATTTCCTATGTGTTAGTCTCTATCGGTGTGTTCACAGCTGATTCTCGAAATATGCGAATCTTCGCAGTCACGGCTGTAAGATAGGTATATAACGGTGCTATGGTTTCGGTTTTGTTTACTTCTCGATGCTGGTGAGCGAGATGTGCCACGATCTCGCTCGCGAAGATGCAAGTGCTAGTAGGACGAGAGTAGTATGGGTGCTCTAGCAGTAAGAAGGCCTATATACTCTCGAGGTGGATGAGTTCGGGATAGCGAGTTTCGTAGCAATAACAAGGCTCGCTAAAGGAATATAAGAAGTGTGTCGAAGCGATATCGAGGCACGTATTATATAGGTACGCAATGCGGGATGTTATACGTAGCGGGATTTTTCTGTTATTTCGATTAGGAAATGCAAGGATGAGATAAACGCAGTGTCGAAGCAATAACGAGGCTGGTTTATCCCTTAGTGACCACCGGTATCGAAGCAATATCGAGGCCGATGTGGTTAGAATTTATGGAAGGAATCTACAGAGGTAGGTATATGATATACAAAGTGTCTCAGCAGTAGAGAGGCTTGTATAGATTGAATTTCAAGGAAAAAAGGTAATTGAAAAATAAATTCTAAGTCCAGAAAATGGTTGGAAGGACTTAGAATGAGCTGGGCTGGGCTCAAGACAGAGAGAAGAGGGACTTAGAAATTTTTGAGTGAGCTGGGCTGTGCTCAAGGAAGGAAGATTATCAGTAGGAACTGACAATCGGGATATGTTAGTTGGAATTTTTTGGTAGAGATCTTGCGATCGTTTGGAGTGGAGAGTAAGTGAGCAGAAGGTCGGTGGGCATTTGCCTTATATCTCGCCAGCCCCACCACGTACGCTGTTACCATGACGTCAATGCTTCCCCCTTCCCTGGCCCGCTGCTTCGTGGCAGATACCACGTTGTACGAGCGCGCTCCACTCGTCAAGCGAAAGATTGTCGTGGGGGGTATGGCGTTCTGTTACAATATATATATATAATTTTATTTTTATAAAATATATATTGTATATTTTTAATTTCTATTTTGTATTCAATATTGAAATATAAAATAGAATTTAATTTCTATTTTATATTTAATATTTAATTACAAAATAGAATTTAATATTTAAATGTAAAATATAAATAATCTTATTTAAAATCTATACTTACATGAATCGTTGTTATCCAACTCGCTCATGAGTACCGTTGACGCAATATCGAGGTTATGGGGTCTCGGATTCGTGATCGCGGTACTCTCATCATCATCGTCGACCTCCTCGTCCGATATGACGATGACGTCGTCGTCGTTGTCGTCGTTGTCATCGTCGTCGTCGCTGCGTTCCACGGAGGATTCGACAGCAGGGTCATTGAACATATCCTCCATGAACGCGTCGTCCTCATCGTCGTCATCACTGATGATGCTGCTGCTGCTGCTGCTGCTGTCGGTCCAGTCATCGTCAACCGTTTCCATCGATGCATCCGCATCCACAAAATTACTTCCGCTCGACGATTCCTCCGACTCGAACAGCATCGACTGATCATCAGCCTGAGCAACTGAAAAATAATTATCAATGAAAATGTTTAACGTAACTTTTTTGTTTTTCCATGCAATTATTTTATTAATCGTTTGTTAAAAACTTACCATTCCGACGATCCACTGCTTCAACCATCGGGCGTAACGGCTCATACAGTACACCCCCGTACAGAGCCAAGTGCGAGACAACGTGTCGCTGCACTAATTCAGCCCTAAACACACCAGCATTATACGCTGCTGCTATTAACACCGTATTTCCCGCACGTAAAACGCTTGTTAATTCACTAACCAATTGAGTAAGCGTGAAATTACCCACTTTGGTAAACCATCGTTGAGTCATCGTTGACCGGCGAGAGTTTGGAGATAGAATTAGACGAAGTTTTTGACTACAGTCAGTTTTATGCACTCGGACAAAACTCCCCCACCCACAAGTAAGGCTTAAACCTATGAACAATCAATGTAAAAAAACGTTAAGTGCAGAAAACAGTAGCTATACCATACCTGACACCTTAATTGTCAACGACACCGCTAGCGTTTATTCTTTTAGAAAGCTCGTGCTCGAAGACCCTTTTGCTTTTTGCACGGTGGTAAATGCCGGGATTTTGAACCCCTGCAGTTACCATTAGTAACCTCTCTAACAGTCCGTATTGTTAAAGCGAATACGTTTTTTCTTCTTCTTTTCTGCTTCTACAATTGTGTAAACGATAGGTAGCATCCATTACCTTTCGTGTAAAATTCGAGAATATAATATTTCTATTTGGTACATGCGCGACGAAGTAGTTCAAACCGAAAATAGTTAAATTTTGTATCTTTAATATTTAATTCTGACGTAAAATCCTTCTCATCGGTAAGGGTTGCCCTGTGTGTGCTTCTGCAGCGGCGCCCTCCGCGCCCCAGTCTCTTATATAGCATGCAACAATTAGGCTGATGATACAAAGCGGAAAATTGGTGATAGAAACAAAAAAGTTACGAGAGTACAAATTCTTGTTAAGGTGAAAAGGAAGATAACATTTTACGACTTTTAGTGGAATATTGTCTATTTCCATTAACTCGAAGTTTTTTTTAACATTTACATGGGATTTCACCGTCTCATAAAAACAGAGACTCGGGTCTTTTGGATTATCTTACGGTTTCGGTATAACCAGAGATGCAATAATTTTTTAGATATGGTAGTGTTTTTCGTTTCTGAGAAGATGCGCGAGTAGAAAATAGTGTTGAGAGGATGAAGTGGATAACATTTTATGTCTTTTCGTGGAATATAGTTTCTTTTTCCACTAGCGTGAAGTTTTTGAACATCTACAAGGGGTTTGACCCGCTCGTTAAAAACAGAGACAAGAGACGTTTTCAGATTTCAGATATATATATATAATATAAGTACACTGTCGTGGGATTTTCAGAAACGGGGAAATATTATATATATATATAATATAGATATATATATATATATATATATATATCTCACTCGCACTACTCAACGCAATAGATGTTGGAAAACCGGTTTCTCCCACCATGTTAACATATGTGATATGTGGAGGGGCCCGCGCTGACGTATAAAAAGGGTCAAGATACGCGGACCGCTAACAGTAGAACCCTACGTCTCGCGAGAAGAGATCAACACACTGTCTATACATTTCTTCCTCAAATATTTTTATCACGAGTCGTACGGATTTAAGTGTAAACACAATGTACAGAATTACATCTGCTGAAGAGAAGAAAAAATTAGAAGCCCCACTGCTTCTCAGTGCAACATATAATCACAATATATCAGAAACGAAGAAAATTAGTGTTGGACTACAACCCAGAGCAAACGGTGATATCGTTCCCGTAGTTAAACTGCAGAACAATAATTCGTCAGGAGGGCTCGTATTTGAATCATCCACATGGACTAAATTACAAGACAACTTTGAGGCTATTACCAAGTATTTCTCGGGATGCACGAATTATGGATGGAAATCCGACCCTGCGTTCTAAAGACCTTTAAACATTGAGGATATTGAGGTATTTTTTACAACAGCATTCGGGTCAAAGGCTATTGTGCTCGACCGCTGTCCTGACGAGACCGTAGATACCGAGCAGTATGACGGCACCAACGAGGAATCTCAACTTGAACCACCACCGGAGAAGAAAAAGAAGCGTAACTATTCACCGGCTGTTGTTATGCAGAAAACCTCGTTCGATGGACTATGCAACGTTACGGTGTGTGTGGAGGAACGGTTCAGACAACTTCAAAGATTCGTTAAAAACGTCACGATGTGCGTTGATATTCTTTGTGAGGAAATAATGCTTCATATCCCTACTGACGACAAGACCGAAGATATTGATGAAGCTCGGGTTAAATAAATTTTAACACTCAATTCAAAATCTCTTCACGACGCTATACGCAGAAGAGTGGATTCATCATTCTACGATCATTTACTGGATGTCCTTTTCGTCGAGTTGAAAGTATTCTGTATTCCATTTATAACAAATGAGGTACAAAAGATACACTCTACGAACAAGAAGACACTGGGGGCATCCGAATAAAGCTAATCTAAAAAAAAAGACTTATAAGATTTGTAATTTTCATGTACGCGTTTTTTTACTTGTATAACTTTATTGTAATAAGAATAATAATGTATGTAACACGAATTGTAAATAAACACCGCTCCCTAGGAAAAGAAAAACTCGTTTTTTACTTACCAAAATCACAGACAGATATAAAGCGGGGAAGCGGGTGAAAAAAGTGGGTGGTGGGTAGTGGATGGGTGTCGCACCGATGAGGTTGCGCGGGGTGACCGTACGGAGTAGGGGGGAACGGTGACTACGATATGCCAGCGATTTTTGTATCTCGCTGCGGGTTTCGGAAAAGTCCCGACTAGCGGCGCGTCGAACGTCGGCGAGTGGGTGACCTAGGTTGTGGGTTGTGGGTGATGGGTGGTGGGTTGTGGGTGGTGGGTGGTGGGTGGCGGCTGGGTGTAGTACAGTCGACGCAACGATTGGGCCATTCAGAGTGGGGGAAACCGTGAGTATGCCATTTTAGCGATCTTTGTACCTCGCTGCGGTTTCGGAAGAATCCCGACCGGTGGCGTGTCGTACACCGGTGAGTGGGAGGCCTAGGTAGGAGGTGAGCCTCGGTGGGGTGAGAACTCACGGCGCGCGCATCGGATCCCCAGAGTAGGGGGGTTACCACGTGACACATCTAGCACCCTTTGTGGGGTATTAGAGGGTGGGAGGAAGTGGGGAGGATGAGGGCCAATGAGAATACCCCAGGGGGGGGGGGCTTAGGCCACGCCCCGGTCTCGCGATCTTTGTACTGTTCTACTTTAATTTATTAATTAAATCGATTTGAGATTTAAAATATGTACATATTGCCCGTCATTTTCATTTAAAGTGAAACAAGTCGTAACAAAGTAAAATTACTGGAAAGATATTTTAGAAATATAATTTAAGTTTATCTTCTTTACATTGTTACGTCCGGGGACGCAACAAAAGGCCTTAATTGTTCCTTTTTCGAGTGGAATGCGCCGCTCAGGGATAGGAAGAGTGAGGACTGGTGATTTTATGTATTTAATTTGGATAAATAAATAACACAACACTGCGATTAAATACACAAGAACAATATATTTTCAACTGTTTTCAAGGGCCGACCATCGGGCTCGGCCCGTGGAGTAGAACTCTCTCGTTAACAATTTCAAGAGGGTATCGAAGGCACCGCGGATTGATACAAAATGTTAAGATGCATCGCGCATCTGTTAGGTGCGCGACGCCCTGCTCATCACCGTGGGACCGCTGACGCTGCGCTGATAAGGGCTGCGAAAGCAGTGCCTCAGTTTGAGGTGCATTTACTACGCGAGAAATTATTTTCTTAGAGCAGCGTGAGACTGCTGACTAAAGTAAAAATTTATATCCAGTAGCGAGATCGCTACTGGGTGTTTCGAAAGTTTTTGCTTTGAATAATTTCTTAATAATTTTCAGTACAACATTTTCATTGTTATAAATATGCCCGGACGTAACAACATATTATTTATAATAATAAAATATGAATTTTCATAAATTTAAGATGTTTTTTTTGTTATATAAAATTTGGGGGTTTTTTTTAATAGTTTTCTTTATTGAAATTTATTTAAAATTATACTATAAATAAATGAATACATAAATATTTACATAAATAAATAATATTTAAAACCAGATTAAAAATTAAATATTAAAAATTAATTTCAATTTAAAAAAACGCTGCAAATTATATTTGCACATCGCTTCCACATAAGCTCTGCTTGATGGAAAGTACGCCCATGTCACTTTTAGCTTCCTCAAGAAGCTTTGTTTTGCGATTACTTTTATCAGAACTGGACAATTTGGCACAACACAAGAGCCAAATTGTCGAAATAGCTGCTCTAGCTCTCACAATTTTAGTATAGACATTTTTGAAAAAATTGAAAATCGAGAAAAATCTGAACGGCTGAACCGATTTTGCCCAAATTCAATACCAACCACACTGAGAGAAGTGATTATTCAGGACAACTAAATATATTTAGTTGCGCCTTTGTTTGAAATACTCGTTAAGAGTTATCAAATTTGTTTACAGCCAATAAATATTCGTTTCTTATTATATAATCCTATGAAGAAGGCACTTGTGTCAAATAAACGATTCACTTGAGTGAATAGATGTTTGTTATCAATTAAGAATGGATTAGAACAACTTGACGAAATACAGTTGAACTAACTTCCGACTCGTTAATATTTAACGAATATTCGTTTGATCCAACTATGGATTCGGCGAAGCAAACAGATATTTATTTATATGAAACAAATCTTTAGTTGACGGAAATACAAAGATGTGTTAACAGTTAACAAATCCTGAATTGAAACTCAGAGAGGTTTGTTAATAGTTACAAAATCGATATTTCAGTCAAGAATCGTTTGAATACATCGTCGTTCTTCATTGGCCGTGTTCGTCCTTGCGTGACGCTCGACGCCACCACGCTCAGAGCATCTCGGAGCTTGGTAGGAAGACGAAAAAATTTTTTTTAAATTTTTAAATGATTTAATTTTTTTTTTAAATTATAATAATATATTCATATAATAATTATTTATTGAATTAATTAAATTTTCAAAAATTTAACATAATATTTTTGGTTTATTATAAATTATTAAATAAATTAATAATTAAAATATTTTTTTTTTAGAATAAGGAAAAAAAAATTATTTTATATTAAAACATATTATTTACAATAATAAAATATGAAATTTCATAAATTAAAATTTTTTTTTATATTAAAAATAAAATTTGGGAAGATTTTATTTTGGTACAAATTGTTATTTTAAGAAAAAAATTTGTAATGAGAAATGAATTTTATTCTCTTTTAGAAATATTTTAATTAATTTATATATAGTAATAGAAATTTAATCTATTATTTATAAAATAATTAAAATAAAAATTAAATTTTTGTACCTAAAGTTAATCATTTCGGAGATAACAGCGAAAAAACGAGAATTTTGGGTAGAAATTAAAATTAGTGACCTGTACCATGTCACCAGTGTTCACTTACGCCGTTACAGTACTTTTGAAAATGTTTAATTCTGCGTAAATTGCGACCAAGAACAATGTGATAGCATAAAATGCCGCTGAATTATAGAATTTTGAAAAAAAAATTAATTTACGGGTATTTTAGATGGAAAATCTTTTCACGCTAAGGAAAAGTACTTATTATTATTATTAAGGGCTGTAACTTTCAGGGACATATCTATCTTTTTCGACATATCGATAAAATGTTTAGATTCGGAGAGAAAAAAAATTACCCTAATACATACATCCGCATATATACAGTAACAAAAAATCAAAAGATACTCACGACTTTTCTGATACTTTATAGATCAACTCGTAGTATCGTGACAGAAAAACGAAGATGTTAAATTGGGGTTCAATACGAAATAATGTTCGCGTACGATACCACAGACGAATCTCCGACGATACTTGATTTCAACGATGACAGGTCACGAGCGGCGTATACAGCCTTAAGAAAGTCACTGGTGTAATGACCCACTTTTCCGGTCAGTTAAGAAGTTTAAATTATCGTCGCGCGAGGGCTCGTTTCGCCCGTGGAACACTGAAGTGTTCGGCTCGCGAGCGCGGGAAAGGATACTTTATGTGAATTTACAATTAATTAATAAAAAGCAAGAAGTACGTTTTATACTTTGAAAATAACTGGTTCTCTATTGAACTTACGAAATACGACGATCGATCGTCTACAAGAGATAAATATTGAATGCGTTTAATATAATTTTTCTCCCGAGCTCCAAGACCTCAGGAGCTCCCGTTGATGCGTCGCTGCCTGGGTGGTTCACCATCTGGGGCGAACGTCAGCCAATCCGGATCGTTGTCGCTGCGTTGATTCTCCTCCTCTAAGGGTAGCTGTCATCCCTTGCCTGTTTGATGTAGTGGGAGGACGCGCCTGCTGCAGCCAGCGTCGTCCGCACGTAGGCCTGTTTTTTGACTCCTTAATTTGAATCTTTTTCCCAAGTCGAGAAAATACGCAAATATCACGTACGGCTCTGCTGGTGGTAAGTCCTTTTAGGGTTTTACGAATTACCCTCATCCGGTGGTCTGCTGCTCGTCTCGGATTCCCGAAAGTCGTAAACGCTGAAAGACCCTTTTCTGTGGGAACGCTACTTTCCCTGAGTGACCATTCCTATTTCTAATATATATTTTATACCTACGTTTGAATTGACTACGATTCGCGCGGCTCGCGACATTCGATAATCGACTATCAGTTCCACATAAACGCAACCGTGCGTCACACCTCCCCCCTTATACAAAAGATGTTGACAAAGTCAACAGCTTTTCTAGTTTTCATGTTGAACTCCTGTTACCTACGCGTAAAAGTTGATAGGATGTCTAATTGCTGTGTAATGACTAAGATTTTTATATTAATATTCGCGATTAATCTACGGCAGTCTGATTATTTAATACGTGGTCGGCGGCTTCCATAACTAAGGTCTAATGAACGCGACAATCTTTTAGCTTAAAAATCCTCGTTTCGCTTTCATATTTATTAGTTACCAGCATTTTCTATTTATAATGGGGTTATATTATACTGGAAACTCTTAAAAATATCATATAGGCTCTTTCACGGGAACGACGTGAGGGTGTGAGGTAAATGATGGATCGTCGTGGAAATACAGGCTCTCTTCCTTATTTTTTTTTGTAAGGGGATAGGATGATAGTCGTATTTCTTTTCCAAATTTTTACTTTTACGCAAGGTCGCTACGGACAATCGTATCCCATCCTTCCAGCCTTCCGCCCCTGATGATAGGGATGAGCGCCTGTCATCAGAAAGCATTCTATTGGCCCTGGGGGTATTAAAGCAGTGATCTTTATTTTAATATATTTTGTGTGGTAGGGAGAGGATAAAATGAAATAACTTCCAGTCTCAATGATTTTCCGATAAATGCCACGAGGCAGATAAACTATTTATTATTGAAGGATTGCGTATCACACGTGTTCTCAATACCGTATTCGGACGCGAAGTGAACGAGACAGGTAAGTGCTCCCTATCTTCGCGTTCGTGAGCGAGCCCGAACGCAGTCGGAGATACCCGAGACTCGAATCTCGGCGGAGACTCCCGAGCGCATGTTCGGATGATGCGCACGCAGCGCTAGTTGCTGCAACACTCACATGGTGGTGCAGCTTATTGGTGGCGCGAAAAACAAACAATAAATATGTTTTAATAGGGGGTTCCAGCAATACAATAGGTACTCCAGGAGAGGGGACTTCCAACCGCATCCTTTGGCTGCTCCTCGACTTCTGGTGATAGGGATAAGCGCCTACCACCAGCAAGCCTCCTGTTTGTACTGAGGTGCCCAGTACACAACAGGTTCTCCAACCTGGGGGAGGGGCCACAACTCCCACCAGCAGGATAGGACGGTCCGGGTTCTATCCCTACACTCCCCTGAAGCGGCGGTACGCACCTGCATATCGGTGTTACGTAGTCGCTGTTCAACCAACAGGGAACTGCCCTCCCGCATTGAGTTTGACCTCGTTACGCGGGAGGCGTCTTGTAAGCGTCACTATCGCTGTCACAGTCAAATTTTTACCAAATTTACCTTTTTCATCGACTCGTATATCATTTTCATTCTGTCACCGACCCTTGCGATTTCATCCTTTCTCTCGATTTCTCAGATTCGAAATCATAATAAACCTCAGGATTTCCACTCACTTCGAAATCTACAACATGTGTTTTGTCTGCGCAGACGGGCACTTGTTTCAGGTCCCTCGAGCGTGATCCTTCAACTCCTTTTATCTTCAGTCAGTCAGGAATATGTGGGATCTGGGTTGCACGTCAACATATTACACGTTACTACTATTAATGCGTTTACATTAATTCTACTCGCAGATAATTTCGTAATCGAACTTCTTAAATAAAATTTTTCTCCCGAAAATATACATTCTTTTGGCCTCAGTAGCGTGCGAATTATACGCTTTTTCAGTACCTAATCAATAATTCTTATAAATCATCTTATGTATCTATAAAACATTTTATTATCCTCCGCGATGCTGTGCTAAAATTCTCGACGGGTTCGATACTTTTATTTAATGTAATTCTGTATACTGTGGTACAGATTTTTCCAGGATACAATGCAGCTATTTCAATTCAGTAATATATCTCTCCATTTGATACAGTTATCAAGAGTATTTAATCAATAAAATCAAATTATAACTTTACGCGGTCAATGTTTCCAGATGTGTCGAAATTAGCAGTTCGTCGTGACAGCATAATGAAGACATCCAATAACATCATAAACATTTTCAAATCAGATTAACCGTTGTAAAGGGAACCTGTTGAAGATGATATGTGTATCAAACGTTAATCACTTCCGAAGTCACAAGTCCCTGAGAAAATTGTTTCAGAAGGCGTAACCCCCCCTTTTTTAAAAAATATAAATCCGATTGTAATAAAACGACGAATACAAACCTTGAATCTCGCTTTGCGGTTCAAATACTTATTACAGTCCTTATACGCAGTTTTTCATGTTCATCAAAATGTTAACTCAGCCCATATTAAAATAATAATTGTCAGTAGCTACTACTGAGCGGTGAACAAATTTTTTATTTTTAAAAATTTTCCTTAGTAGTTTGACTAAAAGCGTTTATAACTGTACCCGTCATAGCGTCATTTCGAGAAGTGCTGTTTGTATTTAAGGTCGCTCGAATTAAGGTATTCTGCGGTTGCGAGTAATTTGATCGTATATATCGTTGATCCCGACCGCGCTTGACGTCATAGGCCAATCCCAGTTCCGTTTTCCGTTTACCATAGTCACATTGGAATGTACCTGCCTGGTATTTTATTTTCCGGATAATTTCTTTTTATATGACCGCGTTCTTTACATCCGAAACAAACAAGTCACGACTCGTCGGTGTTTTGCGCGCCTGAATGATTTGTGTGAAATACGCGCCACGTTTGAGGTCTCCCGTGAGCATCGTTACCGATTAAGTCCGATGGCTCGATTTGCCTGTCGGCTTGTGCGATTATGCGCGATCGAAGCTTATAATATTCCTCTTCAGTAGTCGCAAGATCGATAGCCTTACGGAGGTCCTGAGGGTTTTTCTGCCTAACCTGAGCTTCAATTTCGCTATCCAGACCCGTGATGTAGCCAACCAACAATTTTCTTCTCTACAATTTTAAGTAGGAAATCTCTTTCTACGGACTTCACCGATTTCCAAACGTCTTTACAGTTTTTTGCAAATTTCCACACTGGCATCGACTTGGCATCGACTTGCCATCGAACGTGGGAAGAATTTCGGATGCTAATTTGAGAGAGATACGATAAGTCTCGATTGTTTCTCCGCTGTGAGTGCTCGAAATGGGCATCTCGCATTCAAGGGATTGTGAACTATAGAACGACTCGTCAAATTTATTCCTAACATCTAATGGTCTCACGAATGGATGATCAATTGCGCGGGGTTGTTCTTCGAACGGAACTAATATCCTCATCTCATTACCGCGTTGTAAATCTACGTTTTTGGACCCTAAAAATTGTGCGTTCGGTACTACAGGGTCCGTCCCTCTTTCGATTGACCACGAGCTAGTCGAAAAACTTCGGTCGTTCATTGTCTCTTTGACATCGCGTAATTAACCGTCGAAAATATCTGTCTAGCTGATTATGATCTCCCTAATGGTCACAAGAGAATAGCGCTGTTTTCCCACTTACTTGGTACTTTCACGTTCATCTGCGCTGATGGATGTTGATCGATGATGTCTTCCTTTGTAGGTGGATATACGTTCCTGGTTGTTGTTATTGTCGATTGGTCCTCCGTCGTTGAGTTGTCAGGTATTGTTTACCTGTTTTGTTTGTTGTATCATTGCCTGCGATTTCAGGAATTTAGCAAGCACGGCCGCTGACAATCACTTCCTCCGGCATCTGCCCGTCGCTCCTGGGGAAACCGTGCAAAAACCCAGAAGGAAGGAATGGCACTCACGATAAGCAATAGTTTCACCTTTGTAAATTACATCCGTTAATTATAATGTCTCTTTAACAACGTATAACGATTGTTCTTAATTGTCTATAAAATGTTTTTGATTTCACGAACTTTCACTTTTATATAGTCTTTTTACGAATTGTTTCACTGTGTAGTCTTTTCACAAATTTCCACTTTTCAATGTTTTTATAAATTTTCCGCGAACTCACGAGCTGGCGAATCCCACCAAGCCGTCACCACTGTTATGACCCACTTTTCCGGTCATTTAAAAAGTTTAAATTATTGTTGCGCGAGAGCTCGTTTCGCCCGTGGAACACTGAAGTGTTCGACTCGCGAGCGCGGGATGTTACGAGCCAATCGACTCGTATTGCTGTAAAGATTCCTGATTCGTTCGTTGAACGAGGCTGCCTAGCGAATAGAAATTCGATCCTAAGTACCGGGAAAACACTGGTAGAATTAAAATCTGAATTCACAACTACTAAATAAAACACTATGCGATTAGTTTAACACTTGTTTTTAATAAACACTTTTAACCTTTTACAACTTTATAAAACGCTTCGTTATTTTTAGATTTAAGGTAACTTAATAATAAGAATAATATTCTAATTTAATGATTGGACATTTGAAAAACACAAGACTCGACTACACTTTTATTCGCGACAAAAACCGAGAATAAAATGATGTTCCCGACTCGGGAGTTGTCATGAGACTGTCTGTTAAACGCCGTGACTCAAGAAACGCGATTTTCTCTCCCCCAAAAATATTGAAGTTTCCAAGATTCTTTAAAGTCAAAAGTGGGGATAGAAAAAGAGAAGTCAGCGAGAGTAACTACACGCGGTGGCCCAAGTGACCGGGGGTCGTGAGGCCACCGATCTTGGTGGGTCGAGGGGTTCGAGGGGCTCGGTGACCGGCGTCTTTCGTGACATAAAACAGAAAAAGACCCTTTAGGCAGACGCGGCCCATCTCGAGTCGCCGATCTGTAGTAAAACATTTGGTGGCCAACTACAATCGGCATGTGGCCACTCGAATACTAAAATATGCGAGTACAGGGTTCTTTCACTATTTATTATAGTCATTGCTCTTATTAGAGTTATTGCTCTTAAAGGACTTCTAATTGTTCTCCAAAAATACAAAAACTGGGAAAAACCCTGTAATAAAAAAAAGGAAGAGGAATGTAAAAGATTTCTTTCTGCAAACGAGCTCTGCAACCTATGTGACTGAAGGTCTTAATCCTCTTTTTAAGGTTTGAGTCACGTCGCTTCCAAACACTCTCATTTTCTCTCAATTATTATTACTACACGTGCGTTGCAGCTTTCTTAGTTATTATGCCGGTACAATTCGTATTTGTCTTTTTATAACTAACAAATGTGTTTTGGGGAGAAACTTGTACTTTTCCCTGGCGCTCTCCAGATTATTATTGTTCTTGGCATTCGCCCGAGCCCTCGGGGAAACCAGGGTAAAACCCGAGGGAGAACAGCACAAAATATACGCAGTTATATACAAACAATTCAATCTTTGCGATGTTCTTATTGTAACTTATAGATTAATTAATCTACAATTAGTCTTAAGGTATGAGTCGTGGAATAACGGGTTGCTCATAGTCATTTTGAATCTACACATTTTATATTGCATCATAGATGACGGATGCGTCACACTGGTGTGACGCACGATTGCGTCTATGCGGAACTGATAGTCGATTATCGAATGTCGCGAGCCGCGCGTGTAACGGCCCTGCACTACATTGCATATAAGAGGACGATTCGAATGAGAGAAACATATAGGTGACATTAGCGCAGTGGTTAGCGCTTTTGCTTAGGAACTGAATAGTCCGGGTTCGAGTCCCGGCAATCACCATATATTTTCTCTCTTCGATACTTCGTCTGGCCGTCCTCACTACCAATCAACACTCTTCCCCCAAATCTCCGCTTGGTCATTACACGCGAATCATAGTCAATTCAAACGTAGGTATAAAATATATATTAGAAATGGAAATGGTCACTCAGGGAAAGTAGCGTTCCCACAGAAAAGGGTCTTTCAGCGTTTACGACTTTCGGAACGCCGAGATGAGCAGCAGACCACCGGATGAGGGCAATTTGTAAAACCCTAAGAAGTCTTTTAGGTTCCACCAGCAGAGCCGTACGTGATATTTGCAGCTTTTCTCGACTTGGGAAAAAGATTCATATTAAGGAGTCAAAAAACAGGCCTACGTGCAGACCTCGCACTCTGGCCACGTGTTGACCACCAGGCCCCGCGACGCTGGCACCAGCCGGCGCGTCCGGGGCCTGGTGGTCTCTCCTCCTCCAAGGGATGCCAGCTACCCTTGGAGGAGGTGAGTCAACGCAGCGACAACGATCCGGATTGGCTGACGTTCACCCCGGAGGGTGAACCACCCAGACAGCGACGCATCAACGGGAGCTCCTGAGGACTTGGAGCTCGGAAGAAGAATTATATTAAAAACATTCAATATTTATCTCTTGTAGACGATCGATCGTCGTATTTTGTAAATTCAATAGAGAACCAGATATTTTCAAAGTACAAAACGTACTTCTTGCTCTTTATTCATTAATTGTAAATTCACATAAAGTATCCTTTCCCGCGCTCGCGAGCCGAATACTTCAGTGTTCCACGGGCGAAACGAGCCCTTGCGCGACAATAATTTAAACTTCTTAAATAACCGGAAAACTGGGTCATTACAGACGAATGATAACTGACAAAAATGACGAAAATTATTGAGACGCGATAATCACACATGCGCATGCGCAAACGGCAATCGCCAATATGTGATTCCGCCTTTTTCGCGAGAAGCTCTATCAAATTATAAATTTAAGAAAAGAATCCAAGTAAAAGCTTTAGTCATCTAGTATTACTGTAGATCTTATCAAAACATAGCCGTACTTGCAGTTATCAGTTGACTAATTATAAGATCATCAGAAAATTATGGTTCTTTTAAAAAATATATATTGTGACGCAAGGTTGCGTTTATATCGAACCTCGAATAGATAATCGAACGTCGTATCCCGCGAGCCGCGCGAATCGCAATCAATTCAAATGTAAGTATAAAATATATATTAGAAATAGAAATGGTCTCTCGGGAAAAGTAGCGTTCCCACAGAAAAGGGTCTTTCAGCGTTTACGACTCCGGGAAAGCCGAGGCGAGCAGCGGACCACCGGAAGAACGCAATTCGGAAA
Source organism: Perithous albicinctus (assembly GCA_964016905.1). NCBI lineage: Eukaryota > Metazoa > Arthropoda > Insecta > Hymenoptera > Ichneumonidae > Perithous > Perithous albicinctus. The sequence goes on along the minus strand of OZ024688.1, from coordinate 20,095,962 downwards.
ACCCTCGAAAGACGCTCTGGCAAACAACCATCCGCGGATGAGCGGATGGTTGAGCTGGTAATTGTCAGGAATTACCGTTTTACCACCAGCAGAGCATGCATGTGATTTCTGCAGTTTTTCCTGGATTAGAGGAAAATATGCCACATAAGGACACAAAAAACAGGCTTACGCGCGGACCTCGCACTCCGGCCACGTGCTGAGCACCAGGCCCCGCGATGCTGGCCCCGGTGGGCGCGTCCCGATATCCCTCTATATCGAACAGGCAAGGAATGCCAGCTACTTCTGGAGAAGGAGAATCAACGCAGCGGCGACGGACCGGATTGGCTGACGTTCACCCTGGAGGGATGAACCACCCCCAGCCAGCGACGCATCACTGGGAGCTCTGGAGGATTTGGAACAATAACGAAATAAAGATACACGACTCTTGTTTTGACAGTTGTACGTGAGCGATCGCTGTACTTTTATAAATAAAATAGAGAATTGGTTATTCCAAAGTACAAATGTACTTTTTGTCTTTCGTTTATTGATTAGTAGATTTTAATAGAATATCCTTTCCCGCGCTCGCGAGCCGAACACTTCAGTGTTCCACGGGCGAAACGAGCCCTCGCGCGACAAGTTATAAATGACCGGGAACGTGGATCATTACAATATCCATTATACATAAAGGTTTCATTTTTTGTCCTAATGGTACATTAAAAAGCTTGTAATGTTGATAAATATACTACCGTTCCCTGTAGATATTGAATATCTGCACTGCATTTAAAGATTATGAGACTGCGTGTATTTTAGTTTTTTGTACCCAACAAATAAGTTTGTAAAAATAAAAAAAATGTCTGATAGTTTTTTGCTTGTTTTATTTCAATTTGATTGGCTGATTGTACAATACGATGACGATCACAGAAAAATTATAAATTTCACTAAAAATCTATAGTTGAATTGAAAGACTCGTGCATTTAAAAATTTTGTGATCGAAAAAATGACGGAAAAAATCGTGACCGTAATTTTACATCTATGTAGATGTTTATGTTGTGACGCAAGTTTGCGTCTATATCGAACGTCGAACAGATAGTCGATTATCGTATTTCGCAAGCTGCACGAATCTTACTTAATACAAACGTAGATATTGAATATGTATTAGAAATAGAAATACATTAGAATAGAAATAGGTCATGGAAATAGTGCTTTCAACGGCTTACGACTCTGGCAAAGCCGAGGTGAGCAACGGATCATCGGATGAGGGCAATTCGTAAACAACCACCCGCGGATGAGCGCCTGGTTATGGAAAATTTATAAAAACATTAAAAGGTGAAAACTCGCGAATCCCCTTTTAAAAAGTTGGTGGCAGTCAGCTATGTTCGTGTGAAGCCGTTTTATTCGTGTTGTGATTGGTCGTGGTTAGAGACCGGGACTGCGATAAAGTTCATACATTGAGTCTTTTTGTTTTTATCAAATGTCAAAACTGACAGAAGGTGTGACCCGGGCGCTGGAGCGCCCGGGACCGTTTAGTAAAAAGAGCGCTGCAGCGCTCATAGAAAAATGGTGACGCGCGGCAGCGCGTCCGGTCTGGCTAGTAGACTAAAAAGTGAAAATTCGTAAAGAGACTGAAAAGTGACAAATTCATAAAAAGACTAGAAGTGAATGTTAGTGAAAAGACATTTTATAGACAATTAAGAACAATTGTTATACTTTGTGAAAGAGACATTATAATTAACAGATATAATTTACTGAGGTGAAATTATTGTTTATCGTGAGTGCCATTCCTTCCTTCTGGGACACGGGTACGAGTTCCCCAGGAGCGACGGGCGGATGCCGGAGGAAGTGATTGTCAGCGGCCGAGCTTGCTAAATTCCTAAAATCACAAGCAACGATACTGTTACGTCCAGACGAACTCATTACGAGTTCGTCTCTTTTGGAAATGCAACGGCGGTCTCACTTCTGAGTCAAGGCGTAGGCCCTTTACTCGAGGACGGAGACCTCGCCTTTGACTGCCAAGGACTTCAAGTGGGTAGGGAAAGATTCCATGACACACCGCGTCACAGGTCGGGTATCGTTTGTAGAAATAAACAATGTAACTCCCCAATTTGGATCTTTTACTCACTTGTAATTTATTTTTCTTCTCCGATGCGTCGTCGATACAATTGGTGCGTAATTCTAATACTTGAATTCTTTAAGTCTAGCCACGCAGGGCTAACGAAGTGATTCTACTTTCGACGGACAGAGCCTTGCTCGCTCTGTAGAGAATTCGGTGATATGTGTCGCAGAGTAACGATGGTAATGAAATAACTGATTTTTAGGCAAATCTTAGCGCTTTATATACTATTTTGTTCCTATGGAATGTATATGGAAAGAGTGGGGCGTCGCTTCGCCGAAAACGTTACACAAAGAAGAGCGTGAAAGACGCAGGGTTGACACTCTCAGTTTTATGACTTTAGTGTGCTAGGCAAGTAGGCCCTTTGTGTGGCGCGCGGCTGGTTGAACACGTGCAGCGTTAGAGAGAGAGCACGTGCATGTTTACGAATTTGGGTGGAAAGTAAATAGTGCGATTAGGTTGTTCTATTTTTCTGATGAAGACGGTTATGAGAGACGTAACAATACAAATAAGCAAAACTAGGAAACAAGTTCACTTTCAACAATACTCGACAACTCAACGCCCGAGGATCGATCTGCAACAATAACAACAACAACCAGGGATCTATACCCACCTACGAAGGAAGACACCATCGATCAACATCCACCAGCGCAGATGAACTTTTTAATCTACCTACCAGGAGTATCGGACACCGGCAACATCTGATACGAGAACGTATCGAGTAATTTGTGGGAAAACGCTATTCCTTGATTAGGGAGATATACATAATCAGCTAAATAGATATTTTTCACGATTAATTACGCGATATCAAAGGGACAATGAGGAACCGAAGTCTTTCGACTAGCTCGTAGTTGATGGAAAGAGAGCCAGAACTTGTAGTACCATTTTTAGAACTCGAAAACGTAGATTTCGAACGCGGGAATGAGATGAGGGAATTGAACCTCTATGCGAAGCAACCTCGCGCAGTCGACCGGTCATTTATCAGACCACCACATGTTGTAAATCAATTCGTCCAAACATCTTTTAGTTCATAATCTCTTGAATTTGAGATGCCCACTTCGAACACTCACAGCGGAGAAACAATCGAGATTGGCCGTATCTCTCTCAAACTAGCATCTGAAATTCTTCCCAGCGCACGTTCGACGGCAAGTCAATGCCAGTGTGGAAATTTACAAAAGACTTTCCATCGGGAGTTGTAAGGATGTTGGAAAAGAAAATTTGGGATTGAGATTGCCCAAAAAAAAATAGGAAAAAAGTATAGTAGAAACATAAGACAATCATAAAAATCATATTGAGATTGGTTTAAGAAGTAATTTAAAAAAATCTTCGAGTTATCTGGCATGTAGTGGACGATTTTTGTTGCAATAATGAATGCGCAGTAATAACAATCCTTGGTGTCCGAAAAAATAAAAATCAAAGCAATGTACCCGCCAAGAGCAACTGATTTCGGCCACAAATATAAAAATAAATAATATTGTAACCCATGCAAATCGTTCCTAAAGAATATTTGGTAACCCGGTATCGCTGATCCCACCTCATTGATTGGTCACTTTCATAAGTTTGCGATGCGGCTTCGGCGCGGATATCGCGGAAATCCCCTTGAGCTTATTGAACAGATGCACGCGCATGAAAAGTTTGAAAAATGAATACAGCATTTTTGATGCAATTTTCAAGGTACTTTGAAATGTTTCTTCTGTGGAACTGAGCATTAAAGTTATCGTTAAAAACGTTATACACGGTAAGAATGACTCGATAGAAATCATCGGAGGGAACTCGCAGATATTCAAGTTCTTGATTATCGGCCGTTTTGAAAACTCTCTAAAATATTATTAAATCGCTCGTATGTTCAAAATTTTGATTGGCCCTTGTTAAAGTTTCTTCAGTTCCTGACAATCGAATTGTAGTAGGCACTTATGAGCGAAATAACCGGCAACGAACTTCTTGGAGAATCCCTTCAGAGATATGTCAATCAGATCATTTTCTACAGGTTTATCGATAGATGCAGCTACGTCTTCCGTATGTTCTTTACTAATCTTGTCGATCTGTTCTTCGCTGAGCCAGATACAGATATTTTCATTAATGTCTTTTGTTTCGTCCGTCTTAGAAATTTGACGTTCCGCGTGTAACTTAACTGCGAGCAAAGCCGTCGTATCGTCTATTTCGCATTTCGATCCCGCCACAGGTATCGTCAGATTAGCCGTTATTGTGTACTCCTAGTTTCGTCGGAAAGTCATTGCCGATAGATTGTCGTTATGTCCGCCACGACTGCGGATAACGGCGAATAGATTGTCGATCGGGTCCTGATTCAATCTGGATGTTATTCAAAACAAGGATCCCTCATTCCTCATCTCGTTCCAAAATTGCAGTACACCTCATAGTCAATCTTAAGCCCTGGAATTACGGAGGTGGATTACCGACGGAAACTGACATGTTCTGGAGTCATAAAAGAGATTTATGAAGGAACTTCTCAACTTGTGGTTGCTTCGAGGATAACGCGCGTCTAAGTGGATTTGGATCTATAAGAGAACAACTGTTCAAGCAATCAAATATATCGGATATCATCTTAAAGCAATTCGTGGTGGCAGTGCAATCAGGGTGTTTTAGATCACCAGTCAACATCCCCGTATGAATCATGGATGAAACAGTGTAGCTCATCGACTGACCGATAATTTTTCGCTCATTTTGTGAAAATTATTCGGGTCTACATGAGGATTTGTGAGTTTCGGAGCTGCTTTGCACATGCGATTGCGATCTACGTCGCGAAGCTCACGAACTACGTCCCAAAAGACATTCGGTTTTCGTTGATAATGAAATCTCTCGACAACAAATTGTTCCGGATAGATTTAATTACGTAGGGGACATCGTGATCGAAAAAGATTTACGACCGCCATACTCGACGTACGGATTTTGTTCGGCGACCCCTAAAGACTGTGACGTGATTTTTTTTATCATCGTCACAAAAATATAACATGAACGAAATTGCGTGATTTACGCCCGATTTTCGTCGTTATAGATCCCGCTTTATCGCACCTCGACTATTTCATGTTACCGTTCGGCTCCCGTACGCTCTCGATCGAGATTTTATTTTGTTTTTTTTTGCTTTGTACAACTTCCGGTATTTTTTTTTTATTGGTTATTTTACGATTAAGTTCAGTTTTGGTCGAGGTTCTCGAATTTATTCGGTGGTGAGGAGCTCGAAGTAATGAGCAGCCGGAGTAAAGGAGAGGCCCGACGAGGGTTATTGCGAATACGCAAAAGTCCGGTGCAATTCCGGCACCCCAACGGATAGTGCAATGCGCTGGAGAACAGGCGGAGTTATGGTTCAGTTCCAGGCAAGGTTGGAACCCCTTGTACTGTGTGGTTTATTTTTTTTATGTAAAGAAGAGCCTTGTTTTCGCGCATTGACTAGGGGAAGCGATCGTGAAGATCCATATTACCGCTATAGCTTTCTTTCTTTCTTTCTTTCTTTCTCTCTCTCTCTCTCGTATCGAGGATATCGTGAAATAGTTGAGAGGGCAGTAGTTATCGGTCACGATTTCGGTGATAAAGATAATAATTGCTTTCGATGATTCCTGTAGACAAATTAGTCTACCGAGAGCTGTCCTCGAGGCAACTCGGACCTCTTCTCGTGTTCCCGTGTATTATGGTTTCGGCCGTATTGTTCTCGCGCTCGGTTGAGAGACATACGCTGTCTCCCTCGTGCTCACGGTATATCGTACCTGTCACGGATGCTCGCTTTCGCGTGTGCTTCTCGTTTGACTGGTGGATATTCTGGTGTTGTTCTCGTACGAATTCGGAAAGAATTCTTTTCCTTGATCCGGTGCCTTGTGGGATGCGTTAATTCTCCAAGTGCTGCAGTGATCAAGTGCAGTTTCCGTGGTATCGCAAGATACAGTTCCCGTTGAGTTCTTTGAACTCTCTTCTGCTGTTTCGGTGAGTTATTTCTTTTAAAGATAATTTATCGATCGTGCGAAGAGATGCGTTCTCGTTATGCTCGCCTGGATCTTTCGATCGGCTGAGTGGTTTTCGATGCATTTAGATGCGATCCCGTGACTTTCAAGTCAACATCAGATGATTGTTCTAGTTCAGAATAATTTTTCTCGGTGTCGTGTGTGTTCTCGTAGTTATTTTATTGGCGAGAGGATCGCGACCCTTCTACCATAATCTGCATCCTGAGCAACCGTGCATTTCCGCAACCGTTTGCGCTCGCGAGTGCCATCGATGATTAGTTTTAGCTTTTCGTGTCTGTTTCGTCTTTGCGGAGGTCGGCCGGTTCCACCGATCTCCAGTTTTAGTCCGGTTAGTTAATACCGGCGAAATAAAAATTGACTGGCGCCCCCGGGATCTCGTTGCACTCGCGGACGCAAACGGCCGAAGGTAACGTAAGTTTCGGTTTCGTGTTTTCTTTTTTTTTCTCTTTTTTTTGTCTCTCCCTTTTGGTTTGAGCTTAAGTTTGGTTCCGGTTCCATTTTTTTGTTTTTTTTTTAAGTATTTTGTTACTTTTAAACTCGCGGTATCGAGATAAAGAAAAATACGTCACAAGACGTAACAGCTGTACGATTGTTGGATCCCTGGTCGCATACGATAAAACGCAAAACAAGACCTGTTGAAGTAACTTCGTCTAATACTTTTTTTTAATGGTATTCGCGAGATCAGGGTTGCAGATATTTCCATGTAAGACGAAATACGCAATTGGTTGCCTCCATCGGAACTTGAGACAGCATAGCATGAAAACAAGGGCATAATAAGCACAGTCACCAGTTCGACCGAGTTCGCCCAAGTCTTGGAAGCCTTCAACCAAATCGGTCTCTTTGAGTTGTACTCGAGAATTCTTTTGTTTGACATTTCGTTTCACATTCAAACGCATTGCCTCTCGTCCTGTGTCATCGTGGCTGTCTTGGCCGTCAGTCTGTCAAAAAGAGATCGGTGAATACCTGGCGATAAATTCAGATCGTTGACCCAGCATCAAATTAACGAAATACAAGGTAAGGCGAATCGCTGGGTATCCTTCAAATATTAGTAAGCCTTTGGTGATGTATAATATAAAGACAAAGCAAATTGCTTCTCGTCTTCTATCCAAAGATGTTTCTCCTTGCGATTTAATTGTATGTTAGGAAAAGCTACTTGCCTCTCATTACGTCCGAAAGCCGTTTTTGCAAACTCTATTTTAGTCGCGTTGCTTTTTTATGCAGCTTCCATCCTCTTAATCTTTTGATTTTTTCTCCTTAGTTCGGCTTGCAGAAGAGCCACCTTGCGTTTCAGCTTTTGTTCTTTAGGTGTCGATAGGTCCGAAGGAATTTTTCGCGAAGTAAGTTTAACACAACTCGTGGATGCAGGTTTTTCGAATGTAAGATTTGTGCGAGCTGGATTTGTACGTGCGGGACTGACTTCAGCAAGATTTGTGTGCGCGAGATTCACGGGAGAGGGATTTGCGTACGTGAGATTCACGGAAGCAGTATTTCCGTTTGTGAGATTTGTGTACGGGTGACTCAGGAAAGAGAAACTTGCGTTTGCTAGATTCGTGTGCGCAAGTTTAACGAGAGCGGAATTTTCGGGTGAAGGTCTAGAATATGCGGATTCCGTGAACGTAAGAATCACAGGCACTGGTTTTGTGGGCGCGAGATTTTCAGCGCGTGTTGTACTCTTAAGTGTAGGACTCGCAATCGCGTTTGAACAATTCACAAGTGTGGATTTCCCGATTTCTAAATTTGTATTAACGATGTTTGAACGAGACGGACCGGCGTTCACGGTCTTTGCAAATATGTGATTGGTAATCACAGTGACCGCTGAACGCACATCAATGGGCAGTGCACCAGATTTAATCGCGGGCTTACCACTTCCATATACGACGAAACTGTCATCCGAAAAGTGCTCACAGGAGATCCTAACGATATCAATGTTTTCCTTCGGCGATAGTTTCAATGCGTCGTTTCCACATCGTTCAACCCAAGCGTTCATACTGCGATAGTGCATGAAACGGAAGGGAAAGGTAAACTTGATGCAATTACGTGCAAAATTGTAAGACAGCCAAGCAAAAATCAGTTTACATATCCTAAATAATATAATAATTCAACGAAACGCATGTAAAGTTTAGGGGTTAACAAGGCGATAGAATTTGTAGGATATAAAAAATGATGTAGATCAAATTGATCAAGGCGAAAATTCTTGCAAACCAACCCAACGAACTCGAAGAACATAATGAATTGTATTTATATTTTATGTCGTATGCAATATATATCTGCAATTATTAGGTTCAAATAAAAAATATGTATACATATAATGACAGCTTCTGTCAAAAAAAAATTTTACTGTTGATTCGGTTTGTGGGACTCTTCAATTTCTTTAGATTCTTTTGAATTCGTTAGGTTTACCAGTGGCTTGATGGTGGTTTATATTAGGGGAATTTTTTTATTGTTCAAATACGTATTTTATTTCATTGCCATGCAATCCAATCAGATATCCGTTCAAAAAAATATTGAAATTATGGTAAATGTTTATTGACAGGCATGAAGATATTTCTATTGCATTGTAATTGCTTTCTTGAATTAAACCGACAATACTGCTTCCTCGCAATCGAAGCATTCTTTGGCAAACATTTGCGCGTGCGTGTGAACGTGTGTGTGTGCGTGCGAGACTTTGTCAAGCATACTAATTATAATGATTGAGCAATCTGCAGAATTTACCTTTACACGTTTTTTTTTGTCTATAGAACACTTATTTATACACATTATGGGACCTTAAATTTATTAAGTATTCAAATCAGATTTAACCCTTCGTGTAATTTCGGCGTAAACATATAACATATATTCGAAAATTATAAAGATAATTTGTAAATATTAGGGTGTTTCACTAATTTTTGAAAATTCAACAATAAATGTTGTTAGAAACGAATAAAAAATCATATTTCGTCTTCTATCCCCAAATATGACTACAAGTAACTAACCTCTATTTTATAGAAATAGAGGGCTCTGACGACCAATTTTAAGAGGTGCCTAAATTAAATAAACGTAAAATTGTCTTTAATTCAATTAGGCGTTCTTCAAAGATGGTCGCCAGAACCCTTTATTAGTAGAACATAGTGGTCAGCTACTTTTAATCATACTTGGGGGCGGAAGACAAAATATGACTTTTTATTCGTTTTTATCAACATTTTTAGTTGAATTTTCAAAAATTAGTGAATCACCCTAGTACATATATAATATATATTCGACATTTATACATATAATGTGTAAACATATAATATATATTCGACTTTTCTTCTTACTCCAAAATCGACCCTCTTCGCATGTCAGAATAAATACCTTATTTGGAACGCGCACTATGCTACTATTTTTTCCCCAAAAGTAGCATATCTAAGGAGTATCACGTCAAATTTTTAGATAAAGATATTGAGAATCTACCTAACTATCATTTTTTGAGCGAAACCATGTCTTTTTTGCGTTTTCACCTGTTTATGAATTGTTTTTAACATGTCGCCATTTGGTTCTTATAAATACATTTTTCGTGCGTCATCCAGAATGTTCAAAGTATGATCCATAATTTTTGGAACCACTTCTGACGGGTATTTTGGTGACAATACCTTTTTGAAAACTGACGAGGTAGACTCAGTGTGACCACCCAGTGTGACCACCGTGATTGAATGTAGAGGTGTGCCCACGAAGAGTTAAATATATTACAACACATGTTACAAAAAGATCAAATATATAAAGTTCACGAGTGTCTTGCAATTGTTAGTTGACTGTATATTCTTATGTCATTATTACTTTTTTCCGTCAGCAGTTAACCTGGTCGCTTCATAATAAATTCATGCATATAATAATTACATAAATATTTACGACATGATGAAAATACGTCTGGAATTATCCCTGAAATGTTTATTGCTGTAAATAAAATGATAATAAACGGGTTTAGGAAACGACGTCAGTTTTCAATTGACACTGACAATGTATCTACATTGTCTGCCAGTCTAAACAAACGATACTTACATCTCGTTATTTTGAGGAAAACAATGAAATGTGATCCCTGGATTCTTCCGCTTCGATTTCGTGCATCCTCTGTACACACACACGTTGTTCATAGGCATTGTGGTTTTTTTTGCTTTACTTTAAGTTTAAAAATCCGGTATGAGCATTTAAGAGCCGTGTCGTAGCGCGAGCTAGCTCAAACTATATGGGAACAACGTGTGGGAGCAAGAGAGAACGCACTAGACCTCAGCGTGAAAGCAAAAGGGAACGCATTAGGCCCCGGCGTGAGAACAAGAGAGAACGCGCTAGTCCTCAGCGTCAGAGCAAAGGAGAAAGGTCTAGATCCCAGGGAGCGAGAGAGAATGCAATAGACCGTCTGCGGAGAATTCGTCTAAAACAATTCGTCTAATAACAATTCGTCCAAAAACAATCGTCTAAAAACAATTCGTCCAAAAACAATCGTCTAAAAACAATTCGTCTAAAACAATTCAGCTAAAAGACAATTTATCTAAAAAAATTTGTCTGAAAACAGTTCGTCTAATAACTGTCTATTGAATAATAATTTGTAATATTCTTTGCTTTGATAAATCTCCGCTCTTTGCCAAACCCGGAGTCAACGATCGAGGACGTGGCGGATATTTGACTCCATTTTTTTAAATTTTTTGTTTACAGATATTTCCGCTATACTTAACAAATTGTATGGATATATCCTCTGTAGTTGACAAACTCCTTAGATAATTTCCGCTATAGTAAAAACAAATTGTGGATATTGCCTACTGAAATTAAAATACTCTTCAGATATTCCCGCTATACCTTAAAAACTGTAGATATTTCCGCTGTAGTTAACAAACAGAAAAAGAAATGAAAAATACAGACGAATTGTACGAATTGCTTTAGACGAATTTTCCGCAAATAAAAAAAAATGAATTAAAAAAATGTCTGACTGCAAAAATGGACTCTCATTAAAAAAAATATATATTGAAAAAAATGACTCACATATACAAAAATATTGAAAAAATAATGAAATAATTCCTAATACACTTTAATCTCAAGATGAACTCCTTCAAATACAGTTTTTAATATCATAAATATATATAGTCGGGAGGCGTATCATTTTAAACAAAGTCCAAAGGGTTTTTATAATCACATACTTCCATTGTGATACGCCTCTTGACTATATTTATAACATTTATAATATTAAAAATTGCATTCGAGGGAGTTCATCTTGAGATTAAAGTGTATTAGGAATTATTTTTTCAATATATTTGTTTATGTGAGTCTTTCTTTTCAATATATTTTTTTTAACGAGAGTCAATTTTTGCAGTCGGGAGTATTTAAAATTAAAGTTTTTTTTTTAAATAAAGAAAAAAAACGTTTTGAAAAAATCTGTAAAAAATCTCCGAAGTACTAACATGCACAGAAATGTTCAAGTAGTTTGCAGTAAAATTATTTTTTTGCATCTAACTTTTTTAAATTTCCTTTTTGAAAAAAAATCGTCAAAAAATAGAAGCGAAATCCGACCCTCTTTGGGTCAAAGCTAAAAAATGTTGACATTGGATACAGAACTTTTGCGAATTTTTTCAGATTTTTAAACCCCGGCTAACAATATGTTGGTTTTAAAGTATCATTATTATATTCAATATTCTTAAAACAATCTAATAAAAATTCGGGTTGCCTCTCAGAGTTGGAGTAGTAACATAAAAAAACGTGGATTAAGTCGAGAGGTTGAGGGTGGGTCTGACCCAGGTCGAATCGGTATGGAATGCCCCATATAAAATTTTGCACGCAAGCCGAGTAGAAACTAATATTTAATTATTGTGATTTTATTTTGTGTCATTGCACCACTAACTACCAAACATATGGAGGTAAATGGAAAAACGGCTAATAAAAATTGAAAAAAGTTACAAATTAGATCTTTGCACATTGCTTCCTCATATGGAATTTGTTAAAATGATAAAAGCCATAAAGAAGAACTTTAAGCATTTCCATTTTTCACAACGCTTTCTCGATGAAGAAGCCAAAATTGATCAACATACTTCCTCGTAGATGTAGCTTTATAAACATTAAAAAATAATGACGAAGCAAAATGTGCAAAGTTCTACTTTGCAGTCTTTTTTTTCTAATATCGTCTTCCTGACATTCTAATGATTCCATTTTATTTATCTAAAATTAAAACTTAAGAATTAGAAAATATTTATCGCTATGAAAGCTTAAGGACTGCTAGTCACCCAATATGGTCGTGAGCAGAGAGGATAAAGAAAATGTCAGACGAAAAAGGGTCAACGTCGAGTAAAATAGAGTAGCGCTAGCGTCTCGCTCATTTCATTCAAATTTTTTCTTTTAATACTTTGCGTCGAGTCACTACCGCGACTCTTGATTATGCTGCTCACAGCGGATTAAAAAAAGATCAAGTACAAACTTGGAAATACAACATTAGAAAAATGATTCCTAATTTCGTGGGATGATAAAACTGCCGTTATGTACAAGAGAATAATGACAAAGCCCCTCTAATTTTCCTACTTCTAAAAGCTGAAATCTCCTTGTGGGGGAGGGGGCAAAGTATATAGGTATTTCATGAATAAGCGTAATCAAAGAATGGACAAAACGTCGTCATCCTCGTCGTAATGTTGTCTACAAGCATTATGTACGAATATATACCCCGTCGTGGCGATGACCAAGAGGTCTCGTTCTTCTTATTATTTCTTATCTAATCTCTTCCGATGACCTTTCAAACTCCTGGAGCACGATAGATCGTGTTATCCCGCCACTATTGCCATCCTCATCGTAGTTGTCGTATTGAGCATCATCGAGGCATACGAAAAATGCCGAGGACCGACCTTTGGCCGTCGATGAAATCTCCGCGATGATAGTGTCACGGGCTCATTCTCTTGACGCTCTCCGAGAGGGCAGGAAGCACTTACTTAACTAACGGAGATAGTGCGTGTACGCGGCGGCCGGTTCAATAGAGTTTGATGCGCTTGCGGGCGTATCAACGAGCATTTTGCATTTCGACTAATATATATATATACATATATATATATATATATATACATATATTCATCGCTTTTCTATCCGTTATTGACGCTCGTTTCTTCGCGTTAATCCCCTACCGTTGCAACCCTAAACGCGCATTTATACTTTAAGCCCGGTTCACGGAGTTTCCCAAGAGTGGGGAAAACCCACAGACATGAAGAGTTCACGAATTGTTGAGTGACCTGGGTTCTGTACTGTCTTGAAATCGACTGACAGTCGGTTTCATACTTGAAGCGCAGTGTTCGGAAAACAAAATGATTGGAAATTCTTTGCCAATTATCCTTCTCTTCGTTCTCGTTATTGGAGGACAAGTGCGTGGAGGTAAGCTCAAAAATATATTTTATTAAATAGTCGGGATTCGTAAATTCATTGTATCCGCGTTTCGATTGATTATTATTATTATCTGCTCGCGCCATCAAATTCACAAGTCCACCCAGAGAAAGGGTTTATTTCAATGAAATGCGTTAGATGTACCGGTTGCCGCTTCTTTAAGCATTTTTTCATTTTCGTAATTTAGGACGAAAATTCATAATACGGCTTTGAATGATATATTTCGTATCTGAGAAGGATATAAATTGGAATTCTTAGCTTTAAAATTATACATGTGTCGATAAAAAATTGAATAATGAAAAAAAAAGAAACATTATTACAATTTCAACAATTTCGGACATCTACGCATTAGTTTCGGTCACTTGATATACCGGTCTTGGTAATCTTTTCAAATCGGATAACTTTAGACAAATACGCTTTAAAACATTTATTAAAATGAGTTTAATCACTTAAATCTCAATCTCTTTCATTTTTTTACCGATACTCTTGTGGAAGTAGATGTTGACGTAGCATAACGATATAAAACTTTCCTTTCTCTATTCTACGTATTTTTGACTTTGTCTTTCTAGGCGTATTTCGTTTTTCATTTTCTTTTTTATAAATAAATTTATGAATTGTGTAGCCATTTAGAAGAAATGAAACTAATCTGATAACATGTTTATTCAATGCAATAGTTGTGGCCGTGTTGAAAATATTTCTCTAAAAATATTTGAAAACTGCTGTAACAATCTCGAAAGTACGTCTCTGAAAAGTCCTCTAAATTTCTCAAAGTTTTCGCACTCTTCAGAGAAAATCAATGATTTCTCTGAATCTAAATATTCCTTATTGTTCCGAACATCTCTGATTTTCCCTGCCAACTTCTGTGGAAAATGATAAATAAGTCTGTTTTTATTTCATATTCAGTAACCATTTTCTGATGAAGTCAAATTTTCGTCGGATTTCTCATAAAAAGTATATGTCAAGTCTTTCTGCTCGAAAGCTTCAGGGAAAATTCGAGTTTTCTGTGAAACTGTATCCACAGTTGGCCGACGACAATTTTCAGAATTACTCTGAAACTCTATAATTTTCTATGCAGATTCTCTTAAAATGTAACAGCTATGTTCATTTTCTCTGGTTATTTCTCTCTTTGTATTGAGAAAGCTTTCTCTGAAAAACCCCGAATTTTATTAAATTTCTTATACATATAATAACTTTTAAGAAGTTTCGAGGAAAGTTTGAGTACCCACAAAAAATCTCAACATGAGTCGTTAAACTTAAATTCCAATATCATGTTGAAAACCTCTCAATTCATATGTTAAATTCTCTTGAAGAATATTAAAATCCGTATTATTTCCCGCCGTTTGTACAAAATTATACTTAAAAAGTATTTGCTTGAAACTTATTAATATTTTCGAAGTTTCTCAATTAAGAAAAAGAAAAAACAGTGAAAAAAATATGATTAGAATAAAGGGGGACGGGTTGATAAAGAATGCCTTATTTATAACGCAACGGATGTTTTTACTATTTACTACGAAATAGACTATTCGGACAAAATAAATAAATAAATTCATACAATATTTATTCTCATAGAAGGGGATTGACGTTAAGACAACCATAATCATTTGAAAAATACACGGAGCGGGAGAGAAAAATCACCATGGAATATAGAAATAAATATATCTAAATGAAAACACACTAAAACATTGAGGGTGGCCAAAAGCGGTACTTCTAATCTATGATTTTATATTATTCGATTACATTAAATTCGTGTTTGATTCAATCAAACCGGAACTTGATTTAAACAGACTTGACATTTTATTTTAATAAAACTTTTCCGTGGGTATAAGATTTCTACGATCTTAAAAATTCCGTATATTCTTAATAATTCATTCCACGATCGCGATTAATGCATTGTTATTGCATTTTTATTCACGAATACAATTTTCCAAAATGTTATGTTATAATTCCTGCACAGAATATAACATCTGTATATTAAAAGTCATACAACCACAGAAAAGATCTAATTAAATGAAATATAATTTTATTTTATTCCAACAGGGTCCATTTGATTTAACTAAAGTCCTATAAAATAGGCGATTAAATACATATTTTTTTCACTTTTTCAAATGCCGGCCTGATAGAATTTTTGTTTTAATCAAATAAATCCTATTCGATTAAAATAAAATTATATTTCGTTTTTAAAAAACCGGTATTTAGTTTGAATAGATATTTTCTGTGGGTGTAATCTTGATAGAAAGTATTGACATTTCGCATCAAGCCAATGGTTTTTCATATAAAATTGTACATACGACAGTTTCGCAATACTTTTATTATCTCCTTTCGGTCATGTAGTTTATTTTCCAAGCCTCGGAGGGAAGACGATTTATATATGCGCACGCGTAATTCCGGGAATTGATGCCGTTAAGATGTTTGTTGTGAAAGAGATCAACATTTTTTGCTATCGCACTATATATGAAGCCACTGTATAAATTGTCTGATTCACTATTACAGAGATCATTAAGGATCCTTTATTATGCAGCCGCACGAGATGCGTCGGTGAGTATATCACAATATTAATAAAACCGTAGAAACCCGGCAATTAAATTGCCTACCTGAATATTCGAGTATCCGTATTAGTTGACATTTTTTTTTCGGATTTCCGGACAGATACATTACAGTTAGATTAACGTGGTATATAAAGTTGAACTTTTGCGGGAGTAGATTCACGATACCGACGCGACACCAGCGTCGTTAAGTTTGAAGTATAGAATACAGATCTATATTACCGACTAATGCGTCCAGCGTTAGGAAATTAGCTAAAACGTCATCTGTGTATGCAGTTCGCCGTACAAAGCGATTCAACGCGCTGTGTGCGCAGCGTTCAACAATTATTTCAGAATACGATTTCATTCTCGAAAATCATGGTGCTTCTTCTCATTTTTTCATCTTGTTTGTACTGGTGTGGGAGGGTTCGGTGTTAGTTACAAATTTTCATCAATTGGAAAAACATTATGCCGCCACCTGTGCCCTACTTAACAAACTACAATCATGGTCTTCTTTACCGGTTTCGATCACTCGTCATAAGCTGACGCAGACTACATAAACGCCTTTTGAATTTTCCGTGGAGTCCTTCGGTGTAATTGAATTTTTGACACTTTTCAAATATTCAGAGAACACTAAAGGGTTGATTTAATCCGGTTTGACGTATGTGAGTTCCAGAATCTTTTATACCTTTTATACCAGGTGATGCTATCAAACTCTGGCGGCCATTTCGGTTTCGGGAGGTTTAGTAATATACGATTTTCTTCATTTCTTGTAGGCTTTCAACCAATATTTGAATATACGTCTAAGCATATACGTTGATATTACAATAGTTCACAATTTAAAGCATGTGTGTATCGTGTTCACGATGAATAATCAAAACTATGAAATGGTCTAGTTTTACCGACCAGTGTCGACAAAAAAATCGACTCTCTTATGTAGATGGAAATATATGTCTTGAGGCTCCTAGATTCCAAAAGAAGCATTCATTCATCTTCAAAATGAAAGAAACAGTTCAACTTTTTAAAATGTTATTTAAGTGGCCAACATAAATGTGCTGTGAAACACCTCTAAATATAAATCGACTAAGAGCAAATTTAGATTTTATATAGCTGTAATGTATCCATATCTGACCGAAAATCCCAAAAATATACATATATTTTTGCAATGCGCAATGATCCGTGTGTTAGATATTCCGGGTCAATTCAGTCACCTCAGACCTTGTGTGCCTAAATTACTCTGATGCGCTTTAACTATATCGTTCGCGGTAAAAAAATCTTTGTTATATTGACATTACGTAATGGTATAAAAATTATTAAACTCCTGGCGACCGAAATTTTTGGCAATTTTTTTTAGTCTCGGTATTTCGAAAACGTTTAATCAAAACACAAAATGTCAAAGAACCACTTTTGTAGCACTATTGGAGGGGTATACGCAAAAAAAAAAGTTCATTAGTCGATATCCGATATTCTTAGAGAATAACGAGAATCAAATGTTAATGCCAATTTTTCTTTACTTATGACATTGTTTAGAATTTTTTAATTATTTAATTCGAATTCTCCGAATTTTTTCATACAGGATAACGTCCTGCTTAAGATGGACAATTCCAATTTGTAGATAATATAAAATTAATAAAAGCAAAGAAACCGAAAATAAATAATAAGAATGTGCAAATGTGATGACCGGTGGACTTAAAAATGTGTACATTGGTACGGTTAAAAAAATTCGATTTTTTTAATCTCGGACCTCAACGGAAAATGTTAGTACATTGTAAAAAAGTAATTTTTCCATAATTTTGGGTGGTCTAAAAAAATGTTTAGATAGTGCTCAAGCGACATTTCGGTTTTTTCCCCTATTTTTCGATGATAATCACGATATTAATTTTTTTTGCTCTCACTGCTGAAAGTATTAGTGCTTGATGAAACTGTAATTTGTTCAAAATTTTGACGCTCTAAAATTTTTGAATTTTGCTTTCTCGTAGAGGAAGCTATGTTTTCGTGAAAAAATGTTTTTTCGAGATTTTAATGTCAACATACTTCGAATAGTCTAAAATGTCGAGAAACGCAATTTTTAGTCGGCGTCCGGATGTATGTGTCTGTGTGTATGTGATGAAAACTACGTAAAGAGGATAACTGCCGCAATTTTTGGGCGATCAAATTGAAACTTTGCACGCGAGTTGACTTACCACTATAGAAGGTTGTTTGGTATTGAATTTGCCTCGAATCGGTTGAGGGATCAAACATTATTGAATAATTACTGTTATTGAAAATTTTTTGAAAGTACTTTAACTCGATAACGGTTCAAGTAGCTGATCTAAAATTTTGCACAAAACGTAAATAGAGCGTGCTAATGTTTTATAATAAATTTAGGCGAAATCGATAGTGTAGTTAAGGTTTTAAAGGTATAAAAAATTAAGGTATAAAAAATTCATTATTCATATAAAAAATGTTGTAAAGTAGAAGTTTGCACATTGTTTCTTCATTAATTTCTATTTTTCACAAAGCCACCTCTATGAGGAAGCTTATTTATTGTTTTTGGCTTCCTCATAGAGGAAGCTGTGAAAAAAGTGGAAATTTAAGAAAGTTTCGCAAAATTACTTTTTCACAATGTAACGTTTTCCGTTGAAGGCCGCGAAAAAAGAGTAATTTTTTTTAACCCCGCTAGTGCGCATATGAGGCATTCCATACCAATAAGACCTGGTTGTGACCCTAACCACTTTTATTTTTTTTTATGTACGCCTATGTACTTGACTTTATCATTATTGATTATCAAAGATTAATTTGGTGCAAGGAACGGTCGATGTGTTTGTAATTTATGGTTTCACTCCAAAAAACCAAAACATTACTGCAGCGAAAAGAAAAAAAAATCAGTAGATGTATATCAAATTTGCTTCATATGTGGATTATCTCAGAACAAGATCGAGCGGTTGAATATTTATAACATTTCTTATTTTTTCAAAATTGTCTTTCGCCCACTAACTTGTGCAAATAACGAGATACCGGGTCCAAACTTGATTCACATATGGAACAAAAGGTTTGAGTAAAAATTTGACGCAAATCGATCGAATGGTTTTAACTTTACCACATGGTGCATTTTTTTTTTAAATGTCTTTAGGGCTCAACTAAGTCTGTAAAGTAGAACCTTGCAAATTACTTCCTCATTATTTAGTATCTTCGACAAAGTTTTGTTTTTACAAAGCTTTCTCGATGAGGAAGCCAAAATTGGTCAAGAGACATCCTTATAAAGGTAGCTTTGTAAAGAAAGGCTTTGTCAAAGATAATAAAAAATGAGGAATTAATTTGCAAGGTTTTTTGGACTTGTTGTACTGTTGAGGTTGGACTGATGGACCAATTCTGTTTGTAGGAATATCCTGTCCGGTCCAATTATAGGAATTGCTATTTGAAGATCATTCACAAAAAATTAACCTACTTTTGTTACAAAATTGTCGCCGGAGAGTATATTTTAAAACAAATTTCCTAGTAACTTTTGTGAAAGATCTTTGATCTTTCACACGTACGACACCTCCGCGACAGAACTTCTACGACAAATGTAAAATATAAAGTCACTTGCATCAATGAACTTTTGGTACAAAGAAAATTTCACTTAGAACAATGGTTAATATTTTATGCTTCCCTAGTGAATCTAGTGATGATTATTTACGTAAAAGTTTGTATACCTGCAATTGCTACACCATTTAATTTTACTTTTCGTATATCTGATATCGGCACAACTTTTTTTTTTCATTTTCATGTAGACCTCGAAGAATCCTAGAAAAGAGTGATTTGCAACTTTGTCTTACGTTCAGCCGTTTTCGAAATGCCGAGATTAAGAAAGCAAATTGAAGCAATTTCAATTGCTAGCAATCCACACCGTTTCGTACTATCATACAATATAAATACACGAAATTTTATTTCTGGCAGCCTACTGTTACCCACTCTAAGTCCAGAATGATTTAGGCATATGAGATCTGATCGTGATTGGCTTGACTCAGAATGCTCCATGTGCAAAAAAAAAGTGCATAAAAGCAACATGCGAGAATACAATGATCAATGGAATTTTCGTACTTCGATCTGTTAATATGCAAATTTTGTATTTCACACAGTTCCGCCTGATCAAAAGTTCAAGTATGCAGAAGGGGTCTTGTATCGTTATCATCACAGCGTGGACGTGAGTACGAATTTGGGTGGTCGTTATCACGACTTGACCGAGGAAGTGAATGCGAAAGAACGATCGCGTCAAGGGGTGATTAACGAATCGACGCTTTTCATCGACTCCACGGTTACGCTACATTTCATATCTCCTTGCGAGGGATACATGAGAATAAGTAACTCC
The DNA here is from genome assembly GCA_964016905.1 of Perithous albicinctus. Taxonomy (NCBI): domain Eukaryota; kingdom Metazoa; phylum Arthropoda; class Insecta; order Hymenoptera; family Ichneumonidae; genus Perithous; species Perithous albicinctus. Next base: position 20,075,694 of record OZ024688.1, on the reverse strand, counting down.
AGTATCCGCCACGATCGTGACAATTATAATCGTGAATTTCCCGACCGCGCTGACGCCGAATTCCGGGCACATTTGGAGCGTCACGCGCTCCGTTTTGCTTTCGACGATGGTCACGTGCGTGAAGTTTGTCCCGAAGCTGGTGAAGTCGTATGGGCGCTCAATCTCAAACGTGGAATCCTTTCGATGCTTCAAAATACGATGAAGAGATTCGACGTCGACAGAAGAGTCAATGAACTTGACGTAAATGGCATCTGCGAGACACGCTATCGTCTTCACGAAGCTAAACGCACAAGTTTGATAATAAAGAAGAGCAAAGACTTGGCAAGTTGTACACACGGTGGTAAACACCTGTCGGTTATACAATCTACTTACTACAGAAGTCCTTTGTCGCATTCACGACCCTTTAGCCAGCCACTTCTCAGATCTTACAGCGACTGCGAGATCACGATAGATCATAATATTTACGAGAAAGTTGTGTGTCGAGAGTCGCATCATCTTGAACCTTTCTCGAATGGAGCGAGCGCCGGTGCGAGAACCAACACCGTTGCAGTACTTGCTCTGTTGGAGGAAACGAAAGAAGCGGAGGATCAACGTGGTGGTACCGATGACTACGACGAAAATGAAATGAGCGAAGAACAGTTGAATGAGCGGGAGGTGGATGAAAATCGTGCAAGAGCCTCCATTACTAAAAATATGATAAATACCAAGCGTACGAGCCTGCTTTATGATCATGCAGTTTCGCCGAGAGCCGTTCACGGAGAACTGAGAACTTGCAGGGATCTTCTTAAGAACATGTGCATTCTTGGTACCAGCGATCAACTCGATCAACGTTTCTCGGAGATGTACACCAAGTTCATACACTCCGCGAGACTTCTCGATTACCCCTCGATGTCGCAGTTGTTGGTCAGAGCCAATAGTATCTGCAAAGGCGGAAGGTAAGTTTCACTTTAAATATTTTCCCTGCTAAAAATAAGTCATATAGATCGATTACGAATAAGTTTTTATGCTTTTTTATCGTCCTTATCTGCTTGCGCTTAGCACGTCTTATACAAACCGTATCGTTATTTTTTAGTTTTCTTTCGTGTTTGTTTCCTATATAAATACGATACATATTGCAGCTCTATGTATAGTGTGTACTGGGCAATGGATCATAATTTATAAAAGGTTCACAATCAATATTGCAATATTAATTGGAAGATCTACGCAAGCGCGTATATCTTTCTATCGGCAGGGCTGTATGTATATTCCGCTGGATAACTGGACTATGCAATTATTTTTTTATTTTAACCGCCTTGTAATTCAACAAGGATTGCCTTACAAATTATAGTATGAAGATCAAAATGAAGAATTTGTTGACTCGGCAGTATGTCAATAATCATATTTCGCTCTTTTTTTTTCTTGGACATTTTTCAAATTCGAAAATTTGCTCTTCGACGACTGTATATTCCTAAAACTATTTAGTCACGTCACTCTACTATTCTTACTTGTTTCTTTGCCCCGATGTTCTTGTCTCTTTATGCTGTTCGACGTTATTTATTTTATATTATTAGATTTTGGAATTTTATTGTTAAACGTTTTCACTGTCGTCCAGAATAACCAGCTACCGCCCCCGTACGTGTGATCGCAGACTCCATTATATCAGTTTTTCTTTCTGGCCTTCTGTATACGTTATTGAAACAATAATAGCAATTTGTGTAACCTTAAAAAAAAAATGGATTCTTTTTTCGAAGGCTTTGGCTTTGCAATTAGTGCGCCTTCAACTTTGTCTTGCCTATTTGTATTCGATACTGTAACTAGCGTATCTGCAAACTTGACACTTTTCTTTCCAATTCTCATTCCTCCAGAAATTTGCATTTCGGAAAAACAAAAATAAACTTATCGTCTCCCACATTCGTTATATTGAAAACAACCCCCCGCTGTCTAAATTCGAGCATTAAAGTCATTGTTCTGTAGAATGCAGTGGTGCGGTATTTTTAAAAACACTCGAGGAATGCAGATTAAAATTTTATGTTTCTATCTATAACTCAAATTTTATCGATTTTTCAAGGATTCGTATCGCAACATTCCAAGAATGATTGATATTAACTGAACTATTCATTTACTGAAAAATCAAGTAAATAACTATACAGAATACAGACTGGAACACAACTAAGTGTTGTATGGCAATCTGCATAGTATTGAAAATATGAATTCTCATACAATATTAATAATACTAGAAATCGACCAAGGCGTTGTAGCGCTAGGTCTCTTCGTCAAAGATGTTGTTGTTTATGTCAAATGTCAGTTTTGACATTCTGACATAAACGAAAAGTTTGAATGCGTGATCTCGATTTTTGTCTGACGACAGCAACGACCAATCGCAGCGCGAAAAACATGATGACAATGGACCAACGTGCGCTGAAGTATTCCACATGAGGCATGCCGCACTAATTCTGCCACCTCAAAAAAAAAAAATGTATTCTCTAAGAATTTCCAAATTTCACAATTTTATTGAGTGAATGACTACGTCTTTTATTACCTAACACAACGTTGTATTGAAAAACCAAGAAAAAAATTCATGAACACAAAAATACATGAAGTACTTTCTAGAAATCTAAAACATAAAAAAGCAGATAAATGAATGTATAAACTAAAAAATATGAAACTAAGTAATACATCTATTACCTATTTGTGACGGCCCTGCACTACATTGCATATAAGAGGACGATTTGAATGAGAGAAACATATAGGTGACATTAGCGCAGTGGTTAGCGCTCTTGCTTAGGAACTTAACAGCCCGGGTTCGAGTCCCGGTGATCACCATATATTTTCTCTCTTCGATACTTCGTCTGGCCGTCCTCACTACCAATCTACACTCTTCCCCCAAATCTCCGCTTGGTCGTTACATATTTATGCCCTCCTCTTCAAGTGTTCAATAAAATTTTGAATGGAATTATATCGCTCGTCTACCAAATATCATTTTTTTCTCTTCAATTTCAACCCAATCTGTTCCCTAAAAAATTTCGCTATTAAACTGCTATATAAAATTCTGAAGATTGTGTTCTCTATTAATCGGTCCTTATCCAAAATATTAATTTGTACGGAAAAAACGATGAAACAATTGATATTGACGAATGTCCTGACATTGAAAATTGAGTATTACTATTTTTTTTAAGTTCAAAAGGCTGTAACCTATAAACATTTGATTTTCCCATACACCAACAAAATATTCGAAATTCGGCATTCACTTACAGAATTTAGGCCATTTTTCCAAAGACGATATCCGGCGCCCATATATATAGAAATTGTTGTCCTATGCGAGAACCCTTATGTTGCGTCCAAAGCAACACTGAGTTACTCTGCTTTTTACCCTAGCTTCGGTCAGGGATTTGGGTTGAACGATTTAATTTGATTGAAAAGTGATTTTACCGTGAGTTTTCCTTATTGGAATAAAATGCGTGTCTCGGATCGCACACTGGAATGTATTTGGATTTTTAGTATTTGATATTTACGTTTCCTATAAGTGCAGACAGTTTTGGAAAATAAAGTGTGTTGGAAAGAGAACGTTTGCGATGGACTGCATTCGTGTACTGTTGTAGGAATCCCTGGCAAGTCCGAACACCGAAGAAATCACCGAAAAAGCACTGGGTGGCTTTCAATCATTTAAAACACTGAGAATTTGGTCGAAAGCACTGAAAAAGCCCCGAAAGTTAAAAATTAGAGACTTTGAGTCATGAAAGTCCCGTGCTTTTTCGCTGCCGATCGTATTTAAAAAAACCCTGAAGCACGGCACTTTCATGACCCAAACAAACGAACTTGCAGTGCGTTTTCGGTGCTTTCGACCAAAATCTCGGTGTTTTAAATGTTCGAAAAGCACTCAGTGCCAGCCGGTGCTTTTTCGGTGACTATCCTTTGTTATTTCGGTGATTTTTTCAGTGCGCTAACCTGGTAGGAAAGAAAAAAATTGAATGCAACCGACCGCATTCATTTAGAGGAGATGATAACGGTGAGAGATTACGACCGGCCGCATTCTCTCAAAGGAAATTTTAGAGACTCAAAAGAACTCAGAAAAACTTGAAGTTTTTTGTTTACTAACGAAAAAATCTTACATTGAACTAAATTTGGTGGTCCCCAAAGATGTTGATCGAACTTTGTGCTTAAATATCAACTTCTGTGTTTAAATATCAACGAAGTTACTCACTAGTGTTACGCAGCACTCCCAAAAGGAAAGATTATTGGCTTTAATTGGCCAAAGCTTCCTATTTTCCAGTCTTCTAATATTTTAGACTTAGTGGAGACATAACAGGGGTAGAAAACTACTTGGAACACTTCCTGGTATAGCGCTAAAGATTTCCCTTTTCTTAACACGCTAGTTGTGGATGCTTGGGAGATTTTGAAGACTGTGGTTCTCGTAGCTCTAATTGGCTGGAACCTTCCATCTCCCAATTTTCCTGTTGTCTTACAGTTTTTGGAAGGCCTCACGACCTTCCTTAGATGTACCCCTAATTCTCCATTCTAATGAACACATGTTGCAGAGGCCCTTTTTCGGGCATAGAGCTGTGTCTGCAGGATTGCATGGGTTTAGACACCTTAGAATATGTGTGGGATATAGCAATGAGTTCCTGTGTGCGACATGGTATCCTCACGTAGACCGCTTGACGGGATCTTATACTTTCCGTCACATACACGTACGGGTCCTCATCTTTGAGCTTTGAAAATTCGGATGGCTGAATTCGCATGGAATGCCTCAAGTGATAGGCACGTTTTTAATATAATTTTTTAATGCAGGAAACACATAATCGACGCTCTACCCTTCGTGGGAAGTAACACCGCCGTAAAAGTGATGGCAGACCTCATAAGAAAAAAGGCCATCGATAGTGATACAATGAACGAATGGGTGACCGCATTTGCCCTGATCCCTCGACCCGACGCAGCTACACTGTTGGCTCTAATGCCACTTCTTGATTTCGAACGCCAAATACCCGAGACGCAGTTTATTCTGAGCTATTCCGCAGTTGTACATGCTTATTGTGCAAATCAAGAAGCAGGACATTGTGTTGGGATTGGATTCAAACCCATCGACATTTTTATTCGTAGAATGGAAAATGCGATCGAGAGAGGTTGCGCACCAAGGACTCACGGTCTACACGAAATCATGGAGGTATTGATTCGTAAATCTCATAAACTTCTGCCCAAACTAATCTAATTGTTCATTTGTATTTCAGACTCTCGAAGCGCTTAAAGCCATAGGAAACATGGGTCTGGAGACGGCGACCTTGTCAAAACGACTAAAAACTTGCATAGACAACGTCGGTACTTTTCTCCCAATGGAAGTTCGAATTTCCGCCATTGACGCCCACAGAAGATTGCCGAGCTGTCCCGAAACGAGGGACAGTATATTTTTAAATTATTATCGAAACTCGACACTAGATTCGGAGATTCGCATAGCGTCTTACCTTCAAGTCATGCGCTGCCCTGATTACAACGTCATCAAGATAATAAAACATACGCTCAAGCACGAACAAGTAAACCAAGGTGAGTGTTGATTCAGTAATGAAAAACTGGAATTTTACACCTGGAATATTCTTTAAGTAGGGGCCTCGCGACCCCTGGGTTAAATAAATTGATTTTTTTTATAAACGCTACACGTGGTCCCCGATAGGATTGTAACTCCTGGATATGATCGAGTATAGCTTCAGATCTAAAAACTCCATAAAAAGTAGATGTCCGCAAGCGTCCGGAGTCTAACGCACGCCTGCTACAAAAAGTAACTTTTGGTGGTTAGATCGCAGGCAGGTAAAGTAGAGTTTTTAACGCAGGGAAGCGTGCGTAAAACTGCACTGTACGCACCGAGTGAAATAAAATAAATTTGGCATGCCATTGACCGAACAACAGCTACGATAGTTCGCCAACGCTCCGCTTCTAGTGGCTCTTTAATCGTCGATGCACGGGGCTCTTTCTAACTCTTCCTAACGAGGGGTTTTAATATATTGGTTAATATATTGATATTAATTTGTTTTTGTAAAAGATTTTTATGCAAGCAGTTTTTTTTATGTCTTTTTTATTTTTTGAAATTGTTCTTTGTTATTTTTTGTTATTTTTGACACTAACGAGCGCTAGCGTCTCGCCCATTTTAAATTTCTCTTTTAATACTTGAAAAATCAAAATATGTTTAAAAAATTGTAATCGTGTTTGATAATTGCAGTGGGTTCGTTCGTGTGGAGTCATCTGACAAATCTGCTAGCTTCTTCCTCACCAACGCGAGTCGAGATCCAGAGTCTTCTTACGGACCGCGATCTCGGTAACAAGTTCAACAGCGACCTAAGAAAATATTCACGAAACTACGAAAAATCTGTCTTCTCCGAGGAGTGGAACTTGGGTGCCAACTATCAGAGCAATTTGATATTTTCCACAAAGTCATACGTGCCACGTTCGTTGAATTTTAATGTTACGGTCGATCTATTTGGCGAGTCAGTAAACGTATTTGAGGTTTCGATAAGAATGCAGGGTATGGAGTATTACGTGGAAAAGGTGTTCGGACCAGAAGGTCCTCTGAGCAGTAATAAGCTCGGCAATCACATGAATGAATTTCTAAAAGCGTTTCGTTCGGTTCGCGATACCGATGAGAACTACTGGGAAAAAGTGAAACGCTTACCGAATGTCATTGACAACAATTTCGATGATCCGAAGATCAGCATGAGTTACAAAATATTCGGCAATGAGCTGAAATTTAAGATGCTAAATGGCGATGGTGAAATAAGGAGTAGTCTAGCGTCGCTTAATCCTTGGACAAAAGTTAAACAGATACTTTCTGGTAGAGAATTTCATTATGAAAACACCGTTATGTTTTTGGACTCGAGCTACATAGTACCTACCACATCCGGATTACCCGTTCGTCTTGAACTCGCTGGATCTGCAGCTTACAACTTTAAATTTTCCGGACTATTGGACAGCGACAGATTGGCGAGTAATACAGAGGTCGAAGTTGTGGGGAATGCCACCCCGAGGTACGTACTTGATCTTCAGTTACCTACATATTCTCCATAAAGGCTGCCCGAACGCGGGCCGCTTTCCTAGCTACAAATCTAGATTTTAAATATCTTATAGATCTGCTTCAAGCTGACCGAAACGTAAAGTTTACATCAGACCAACCAGATAGTTTTTAACATTTGAAATCATAAGCTTAAAACTTTTCACAAGAGTTCCCATCGTCGAATCGAGGAACGAGTCACGTGTACAAGTACACATGGATCATTCCACACGAAGTGGGCCATTCCTTTCTCGAATTGTCTAAAAATAAAAAGTTCATATTTTTTTTAGAGTGGAGGAAAGTACCTAGAATATGTAAAAATTATTTTAGATTTTTTAATCCTATATTTCAATCAGGATTATATACCGACGTTTTATTTTTGTATTTTTTTTCGATTCACTGTACATAAAAATCGGTCCAAATTATAAACAAAATGTTATCATATAAAATGTAGATCTTTAAATGTAGTTTCCACTGAAAAATATCCATATTTGCGCAGGATAAATTTCATGCAATTTTAAGAGGAACTAAGTTAAAAAAATGTGACGTTGTGAGGGAAAAACCATCTTGGTTTTGCTCAAAAATTGAGAAAAATTTCGTTATTCACCGTGTTAGATGTTCCACCTTCAGGGAGTCCTTGCGATACGCAGTCATACTAACTTTTGCCGTTGTCGCAAGAGTTGTAAACAAAAAAAAGTTACACACGTACGGTTCTAAGTACGAGTGCAATAGATACACAACTGTTCATTTCGAATTAGGTTCAGAAATTAAAATAAATTAAATTGGATTCATATGCTAAACTAATGTTTTTAAGACTAAACAAAAATAGTCATGAATCCGTAGAGTCCCTTTCTTGTGATGCATTCAAGGGGCATTTTTGTATCAGTTGAAGAAATTGAGCTAAATCTGCAATGTCGTTTCGATTGCAATGTCTGCAATGTCGATCGATTGCAATGAAACAAAATTGCAAGAGCACCCTTACATTTGGTTTTCAGACGCTTTCTCCATTCAAACGAGTAGAAACACTTTAAATCTTCGCACTCAATAGTCTTGAGGGTACCGCTTGCGGTTAAGGCTTTCCTTATTCTTTCCACTTTTTTTCATTTTAACTAATTTATTGACGTTCCTATTCGCAGTTTCAGTATCGATGTCACTGGCAGAATGATCGTCGACGCTTTTTACAAGAGCGTAGGTCTGAAGCTTCGTAGCAATGTCTACTCGTTTGGTGCTGTCCAGCTTCATTTAAAGATAAAAGGAGCTCGTCTCATCAGACTCGGCCTGGATCTACCGAATCGTAGTATGGAAGTAATATTTATTCGCACTGACGTTCTCCTCGTGAGCACCAATGGTGCCGAGACCAAGGAACGGCTTGTGGGGAAGCTTTTAACCGGGGATAAATCGAATAAACCAACGACCTCGGTGCCCACTAGTATAATCAGCAATACAACTTGTAGTTGGCCCGCCCTTGAACGACTGATTGGCCTCAAACTTTGCGCCGACTATCAATTTCCCAACGTTACAAAGATATCGAACGCCTCGTACTTTATTCTCAATGGACCAACACTCTTCAGGATCTCTGTCATAAAGGCTGATCCGTCGGCCAAGAGTTATCTTCTGGAATACAAGTGGAACGTCACACCGGTAACAAAAATTCTTTATTACTCGTTCAATTTTCGTTTCTAAATATATTGCAATTACTATTGAGAATAATCACTCTAAAAATAATATTCTCAAAACAGTAGAACCATGCAGTGATTCGAGAATATGTTATTCTTAAAATAGGACTAGGTATGAATATGGTGAATAGCTTCTAGTCATGGGGTTTGGAAAAAATGTCATGTTGAAGCTCACCAAATCGGTGTGTCGAAAGTGAACTTTTTTTTAATCTTTCCGTTCCCAATCACTTCAAACTTTAATTTTGGACCTAAATAAAGACCTCGTTCAAGGCAAGCGTCATAAAGTCTTTTTTACAGATCGATCAACAAGGCTTTATAATATGATTAAGGGGAGGGAGCCAGGTGAAATTTACGGATATTCAAAGAGCTTCCTTATTTGGCGGCTAGTATTGTTTTTTAAAATATCCTCTATTGACCTATCCAACAAAGATTGTTTTGCAGATACTAAAGCATGCAAATAATAGGGGCCAACCATAATAATATTTTTTTGTTTTTACATTCTGCACATTTTTCAATGAGCATCAATTGGCTAAATATTCCCAAATAATTCTCAGTTTGTGCTTGAGATTAATCCTTTTGGCATGAGTTCAAAGTTTGAGTTCAATGGTTATTTAAAAAATAATTTTCTTAAATAAATGATGACTACCAATTTTTACAACAAAAATAAATAAATAGTTACACTCATACCATAAGGGTTTATTTTTTATTTACTGAGCATTATTTGGGAGTCTTTGGACTACTGGTTCTCTTCCAAAAGTTTGCAGAGTATAGAACAGAAAAGAAATTTGTTGGTGAAAATTTATAGGAGTTGGGAGTGAAAGAAAGGCGGCGTTGGGAAATGTAAAAGGGGGTAGACCCCGCACGGTAAAAAACATATAAGAAATACACTATTTAAGTAACATTTATTTTATTAATAGTAAAAACACATTTAATTATTTTAATCGGAAATTGAACGCGTGACTTTTGGCATGTTATCTCGATTAAAAATTTTGCGGGTTCTCGTAACATTGATAAATCTACAAAGCAAATGCATTACTTCACGGACCATCCGATCCTCGATTATCGGGTTGGTTCTTGGTTACAACTTCAATTTTGGTCGGTTTTCAGATGGATTTATGATGATTTGCTGAAGACTGACGGTGGTATGAAGCATCATTTCCAACTTCAAACCGACTGATTTTAGGTTGGTCTGTGGTCGTTTTTAAGACCAACTAGTAAAAATCGACCAGTCGGTTTGCGGTCGGATTTTCTATTTCTTACAGTAATCCGACCCTTCGGTATATGAAGTAAACGGTGAGATTTCGGTCGTATTTTCAATTCGAAAGATCGGGTTCTGGTCGGAAATAAAAATCCGACCAACATCCGACCGAAATGGGTCAGTTTGAAGATGGGAAGTACGCACCAACCGACGGTCGAATATAAGTGATTTTTTTCAGTCAGGGTTGTATAACGTATATTGTTATATTGGCAATATTTAACTTTTACTACCTCATAGAGGAAGCTCTGGTTTCATGCAAAAAATTGTTTTCGACATTCTCAGAATGGTCCGAAACCGAAACGATGGTGTGTGCGTGAGTGCTTGGTGATAAACCAAAATTCGATGATAAAAACAGAGGCCTGCTACATTAGCACAGAAACTATTTGTGTATCAAAAGAAGATTAAATTCTAGTTCCAGGATGCATTTTATCTCTAAAAAAAAGTTATCTGAATGTCAATACTTCGCGATAATAGAAAGACCTGAAAATTTGTTTGAAACAACTTTTTTCAAGTGAAGAAAAACATTGATTTTGAATAACAATAGTCCCGTAATGTTATTAATAAATTAGTTACAAAGCAAAGGTACGAAATTGAATTAAAACACTTTTTTCAATGATATGAGAAATTTTTTTTTTTCCGAAAACATATTTTGTTTAAAGAACTTTTTAGCAAATTTAAAATTTCGTTTAATTAATTTTATATCAGGTCGACTTATCAGTGAGGGAGGTATCAGGGTAGAGTAAATAATTAAACTCGTGAATAGAATTATTTCTAGAGTATTATTATTTATTGATTTCAATAAGTTTACATTATATAAACTTCGTCAAGCTACTGAAAAATTGAACTTAACTAAAATACTTATTAGATAAGATCGCGGCAACTACCGTCGTTAACTTAAAATCTAGGATATTCAGGAGGCGGCTCCGACCTTTCTTTCCTTCGCTCGCTTCAACACCACTTACTCATGGTACCACTATCGAATTCAGAAAATCGCTATCACAAATAATGACCAAGCACATCACAATTAAAAAATCACTTATAATATTAAACTTTACAATGTTGGACTATAATTTGCTTTGCATAAATTTGAGAATTTCGAAATGGTTGAAAGTCGGCTGAATTCCTCGTGATTCAACGCTTCGCAACTGTCTTTGACAATCAATTTATTAACCGATCTATCTCACAATGTGATACGTCCTGTCAACTAGAAGTCCCTTCCTTATTCCACCACCTATTGCAACTCTTCAAAACTAATATTTGGCTGTTGTGTCACAACTACGTTTCTTCTCTTGGACGGTAGCTCGTTGCCGCTCAACAACTCATCCACTAAATTTTCATGATCATACGGTCGCTTAGTTTTCTCCTCATTTTCTACTCAATCTATTTCTTCCTTTCTAGTGCCAAGCTCGAAATTTGAGTCTCGCTGTTGCATTTTGAAAAAAAAATGGCCTTCTGTGGATCCACGTGTCCCTCCGACGAGTAATAATGATGGCACCAATCGGACTGACAATTCGTTCAATTCTCGCTGTTGAGATTTAGCGTACGTTTACGCTTTTCTTCGGCTCTTATTCTCTTGGCTAGTATGCGCCCACGCTGTTTTCGCACATTTTCAAAACGACGAGTCACCTCCTATCGCCTCTCTCATTCAAGCAGTTTCGCTCTTTTCACCTGGCTATTTGCGAGCCTTGTACGAGCCTGGGACAGCATCGTTTCCAAATCTGACAGAAAAAAAGTAGACAACGCTATATTTTCGTTAAATATTTTACATTTTAACCCTTCGTGGTCACACTAGGTCAATTTTGCCCATATCTATAATAAGACTTTATGATTTTTTTAAACGATTTGTCATTTCATTTCTTGTATATCAACTTTTAGTACGTACTCTACAATGCTCAAAGCAAGTTCCATAATTTTGTAGACCTGACCGGATAGATTTCATACAGTAACGATCGATGTAGATTGGATCGCTGGAGGTGTGACCACGAAGGGTTAACAATAATCATAGAAAGACTTACCATTTTGTATGTGCTGTTGATTTTGGGGATTTTGGGTAGGAGTCTCCACTGATGAGCAACCGCAACATTTTCCTCTTTCTTCATCTTCCATGCTCGATTCCTGACACATAACACAAAAAATTTTTTATACACAAGTTAAATTTAATCCCCGTCTATTGTCTCATGATATACCGTTGCGTTCTTTTCAGAATATAAGAGTCTTATGCTATGCGAAATTTACGATATATAATCGTATCTTTTGAAGCAATCGACAGCAATGCGATTGATACTCGAAACTATATCTTTCCATTTGGCAGACATAACTGTCAGTAGTCTCAAAAGCTCGTCATCTTCAGTGGGAGTACGTTCAATTTTTCTTTATGCTCTGCTTCAGTCCAATTTTCCAACGCTCTTTACACTGTTGAACCCTTTTTCCCGCGAGCAAAGGAATTATACATTCCCATTGATTATCACCATATCACCAGCTTTAATAATCGACAGAATAGTCTTCATCTTTGTTCCAAATTACATCGTTTATCATTATACGCGGCATTTTAAATATTTCAATTATTATTATCATGGATAGTGTATGAAAAATGAACTATTTTAAAAGCGGTTTGTTAATGTGTGGATAGAAGAATAAAGACAACTTGCACTGTTTTTCTATTTAATAATCATTCGACACAGAGAGCGTGATTTTTCGCACGTCCGCTCGTCGTCATCTTTATTCGTTCTCTGAACAGCGTCTTTTCTGGTGGCGCCTCGAGCGCTGCTTCACAGGTCTGCCAACTTAGCATATAAAAACTACTAGCCTATTAACACGGTTATTACTATTTAGATACAAGAAAATACACGTAGGATTCGGTAGGCGAACTCTGTGGCAACTGGTAAAATATATTTATCAAGCAATCGTTTATATAAATTTGTCGGTCGAGATATGCGACCCTCGTGGCTGGTTTAGGCAGCCATGACGAACGGTCGGCCAATCAACGGCTTAGGTGCATGTCTACGGTCCCAAAATCTAGCGTGCTCATTGGCCGAATCTTGTGGGAAGGCCCAATCTAGGTGGGAAAAGAAGGGAAGGAGATTTGAAGGGACTTGAATCGAATGACTTGAGCGATGGATCTAAAAATAAAATTTGTCACACTAGTTTCTCGACGACTAATAATTTCTTAAACACTAGTTTTTCCATTTTTATCAAACAAAGAAACAAAGTTAAACCTTGCTCATTATTCGCTCAACATTATTAATTTTTATGACAACTGCATCTAGTATGAAGCGCAAGTTTATCAAAACCTACCATCTCGTCGAGGTGGCTTTGTGAAAATTGAAAAATAATTAAAAGAAGCAATTTGGAAGGTTGTACTTTGCCTGCGTGTTAAGTAAGATTTTTCTTTATTTAAATTTTATTTTGAAAAGCAAAATGATTGCGTGTTACATAAAAAATAAGCCAACTTGTTTAAAATTTAGAATGTATGACCCTAAAGTTATGTGCACCTCCAAATTTTACTCTTTGGCTAGTCGTTTCTATGTAACCCTGTAAGAAGATTTTTTTCTTTTTTTAATTATCCAATGGCAACTATTTTTAGTTGTTTTTATGATCTTCACAAATTGGCAGCCATTTTTTTGCTGATGGACAGTTGTGCCGTTTCATCCCATCGGCCAATTAATTTTTTCTTCTTCATTTTTATTATTTACTGTTCAGGTACTCCATAAAAAAGAGCCTATTGAACGAATGTTACTACTAAAAACCTTTTTGTAAAGTTCAATAAAAAGCCATAAAAATATTTACACGACAGAATAATGTTGAAAAACCAATTCTGTAATTCTCCAAGAAATAAAAATATTGGATTGCATATTTGCCTATTAGATGCATATTTTCAATCAGAAGAAATTTGATTTATTCGCAAATTTCGTAAATAGCTTTTATGGCTTTTAATTGAACTTTACAATAAGGTTTTTAGGTCTAAATAGGCTGTTTCAGACTGCGTGAAAGGTAAATAAATAAAATAGAAAACTAATGTTCGCTGTTCTTTTTATATGAAGTAGAAAAGTATTTTCGTAAATTTTAGTATATCTTTTTTACTATACAAATTTAACATATATCGGCAGTGACGTAATTTTTCTTTCATCGATAACCGAGAATTCAAAACAAAAAAAAAAATGGAACTGAAACTAAATTTAAGCTCAAACCCCAAAGGGAGTAAAAAAAAGAAAACACGAAACCGAAACTTACCTCACCTTCGGCCGTTTGCATCCGCGAGTGCAACGAGATCCCGGGGGCGCCAGTTCATTTTATTTCGCCGGTATTAACAACCGGGCTAAAACTGGAGGTCGGTGGAACCGATTGCCGGCCTCCGCAAGGACGAAACGAACACGAAAATCTAAAACTAATCACCGAAACACTCGCGAGCGCAAACGGTTACGAAAATGCACGACTGCTCAGGATGCGGATTGTGGTAGAAGGGTCGCGATCCTTCTGCCAATAAAATAACCAACGAGAACACAAACGGTATCAACAAAAATTATTCTCAACACGAGAACAATTCTCTGATATTGACTTGAGAGTCACGGAATCGCATGTGAATGCACCGGAAACTACTCAGCCGATCGAAAGATCAAGACGACCATAACGAGAACAGATCTTCCGCGATCAGTAAATTACCTTTGTTAGAATAACTCATCGAAACAGCAGAAAATATTCGATGTAACGTGGCTAGAACCTTATCTAACGATACGACGAAAACTGTACGAAAGCGAAAAGAATTTCTGTCGAAATTCTTTTGCTCACAACACACGTGAACCACAACCGAACAGTAGCCGAACGCGAACGAGAACTTGACAGGTAGGCTGTATCGCAAGCGTGAGTGAGACAGCACCACTCTAACGCGAACAAAAGGCCGAACCATCATAACACGGGAGCGCGAGAAGAAGTCCGAGTTGCATCGAGGACAGCTCTCGGTAGACTAATTTGTCTACGGGAACCATTGAAAGCAATTATTATCATTATCACGAGAATCGTAACCGATAACTACTGCCCTCTCAGCTATTTCACGAGATCCTCGAAACGAGAGAGCGAGAAACTATAGCGCGGTAATCTTAAAGGATCTGGACGATTGCTTCCCCTAATCAATGCGCAAAAACAAGGCCTCACATCATCCAAAAAAGACACAACACAAGGGGTCCCAACCTTGCCCGGAACTAAACTATAACTCCGCCTGTTCTCCAGCGCATTGCATTATCCGTCGGGGTGCCGGGCTTGCACCGGACTTTTGCGTATTCGTACTAAACCCTCGTCGAGTCTCTCCTTTATTCGGGCTGCTCATTACCTCGAGCTACTCACCACCGAATAAATTCAAGAACCTCGACCCAAAACTGAACTTAAGGTGAGAGAGAACATAAAAAAAGGTTAACAGAATAAGTCGAACAAAAAAAAAATAATATCTCGATCGAGAGCGTACGGGAGCCGAACGGTATCGTGAAACAGCCGAGGTAAAATAAAGCGAGATCCACAGCAACGAAAATCGGTAGTGACTTACGCAATTTCGTTTGCTTGTGATTTTTAAAAAATCACGTCACACGGCATTGCGATAACAGCTTTTATTGCAAGAAATTACATTCGAAAAAAGATTAAAAATAACGATTTTCATCCGGAATGTTTTTTCATTAGCAAAATCGGGTATGTGGGGTATTATACACCTTTTATCACGACCATCGTCGATACAGTTGATTATTTTTTTTGTCATTCACTTCAATGGATGCTCCATTTCTTCAAATTTTTCATCGCATATTTCACGCACTTGTGAGTTTCTAAAAATTACACGTAAACATTTTTGAATGCACGTATCTTCTTGGATATGAGTCGTATCGAAAAAAAACCTCCATAAAAGTTTTACATTTCAAAGTATAATTCCATGCAAATATCTTTAAAAATTTCTTTAACTCGTCCGAAGCATTGATTTTTAATTAATAAACATAAAAATCGATATTTCAAAAACTTTGACATTTTCTATTTTTTCTGAAAAAATCTCTAAAGCACCACTCATAAAGTCGAAAATGTTAAGCATAGACGGGAAGTGGGACAATCTTTTTTTAAATTCTTTATGAGAGTTTAAAAATTAAATAAAAACTCATAAAAAATCGGAAGAATGTCCCACTTTGGGAGAAAAAATTGGGAGTAGGATATATTTGTTTTAATTTTTTAACGAGGCTTAGAAAAATTAGAAAAAAAATTAAAACTCGCGTTAAAAAAATGTTACAAAATTGTCAACTTCCCAATTTTCTCTTTGGGCCATTTTTTTCTATGGGCGTTGCAGCGTTCTTTTAACTAAACGGATCCGTGTGCTGCACCACCTGCACACCTTCTGTCAGTTTTGACATTTGACAAAAACAAAAAGATTCAATGTATAAACTTCACATGAATGTAGCTAATTGCCGCCAACTTTTTAAATGAGGACGGACAGTTATGCCTTTTCACCTGTTCGTGCCATTCATGTTTTTCCAAGGCAGATTTTTGCGTTCTTCGATTATTTAATGGGACGTATTTTTAGTTTCTTTAATGATCTTTAAAAATTAGGGAAAAATGCCACTGAATTAAAAAAAAAGATATTGCAGAATTTATGAAAATATACTTCTACTTCACATAAAAAGAACATTGAACGGTGATTTTATATTATTTACTTTTCAGGCACTCGGGAACAGCCTATTTAGAGAGTACTAAAAACCTATTTATAAGTTCAATAAAAAGCCATAAAATCTATGTGCACTATAAAATTTGTTAAAAAATAAATTTTCCTCTGATTGAAAATATGCATCTACTGGAGCCCGTAGCGTGACGTTAACTCTACGCCAATTGGTGGCAAAAAATATAAAATGAAAGAGCATTTCATATTTGTAGTTTCTTAGACGGAAATGAAAACTACTTAGTATATTAATGTTTATTTTAAACAGAATTATAAGACGTTTGCTACGATACGTAATTCAATGTTCTGATTGACAGAAAATAATGAAAACAGATGATATAGTACTATATATATTTTCCGGTTATTTAACGTCGCATCAACTACTATGGTTATTAGCGACGGGACCTACTGTTTATTCCTTTAGTGGGATCCGATACCACTGTGGGAGTTACTCGATACGAGATAACGTTATTTTTACTGTATTTTGGGTGTTCGTAACAGTCGGCCATCTAGGTTTGTTTCACGGTACCGGAGCTACATAGTGTTGACACTGTTGGTAAACATTGGACGACTAACGGACATTTATCAATATAGTATCGATAATGCCCGGAGCTTCGTCGTGCCACAATATTGTTTCCAACAGCGAAAACGACGGCACCGGGAATCGAACCCAAGACCTCCCGATACTTTGGTTTAGAGGCTAATACTCTACCCACTAGACCAAAGTGACCGGTAGATGATATAGTACTATATCCCATGGTAACATAAACATTAGAACGATGGAATAAGGGCACGTATTGATTTCGAATATCGATTCAACAATATTCATAGTTCAAGAATGCATTTCATCCCTAAAAAAAAGTTACACGAATCTGAATACTTTCCGACAATAGAAGAGTCCGAAAAAATAAAAAAATCATCTTCATTAAAGTAACGAAGACTATTGATTTTGAATAATAATAGTTCCGCAATGCTATTAATAAATTAGTCAGAAAACAAAAATAAGAAATTGAATTCAAAAACTTTTTTAATGATATGAGAAATGTTTTTTTTTTTTTTTTCGAAAACACATTCATTTTTAAAGAACATTTTAGCAATTTTGAAATTTCGTTTAATTAATTTTATATATCGTGAAATTAATTTTATATCTGATCGACTTATCAGTGAGGGAGGTATTGGGGTAGAGTAAATAATTTAACTCGTGAATAGAATTATTTTTAAAGTATTACTATTTATCGATTCCAATAAAAGTTTACAGTATATAAACTTCGTCAAGCGGGCCTACTTAAAAATAGAACGAAACTAAAATATTTATTAGATATCAACTACCGTCGTTAACTTAAAGTTTAGGATATTCAGGAGGGGGCTCCGACCATTCAGTCCTTCGCTCGCAGGAGCACAATCACTCATGGCACTACTATCGAATTCATAAAATCGCTATCACAAATAACGAACAAGCATATCACAATTTAAAAAATCACATATAATATTAAACTTTACAATGTTGGTCTATAATTTGCTTTGTATAACTTTAAGAATTTGAAAATGGTTGAAAATCGGCTGAACTCCACGTGACTTGACGCTTCGCAATTGTCTTTAATAATCAATTTAGTAACCGATCTACCTCACAATGCGATACGTCCTGTCGAGTCGAAATCCCTTCCATATTCCACCACCTGTTGCAATTCTTCATAATTAATATTTGGCTGTTGTATTACATCTACTTTTCTTCTCTTCGACGGAGGCTCGTTGCCGCTCAATAACCCATACACAAAATTTGTATGACCATACCCTCGCTTAGTTTTCTCCTCATCTTTTACTCGATCTTTTTCTTCCTTTTTCGTTTCAAACTCGGAATTCGAGTCTCGCTGTTGCATTTATAAAAAATGTCCTTCTAGGGACCCCCCCCCCCGAGTAATAATAATGGCACCAATAGGACTGACAATTTGTTCAACTCTCGCTGTCTAGATTTAGCGTACGTTTACGTTTTTCTTCGGCACTTATTCTCTTGGCTCGTATGCGCTCGAGCTGTTCTCGCATATTTTGAAAACGACGAAACACCTCCAATCGTCTCTTTCGTTCAAGGAGTTTCGCTGTTTTCGCCGGGCTATTTGTGAGCCTTGTACGTGCCTCGGACAGCATCCTTTCCAAATCTGAAAGAAAAAAAAATAGAGGACACTGTAGTTTCGTCGAATATTTGACATTTTAACAATACTCGCTCATAGAAGGTGATTTTGTGAGGAATATTTATATTCCATATGTAAACAAAAAATAACAAACATTGGTAACAAAAATTACGAATTATTCTTTCGAAAAAAAAAATCGAATCTAGAAATCAGTAACTCTTCGAGCGACCGGACTGAAATTTTTCACGCACGTGCAGTATGTGCCCCACTTTGATTGTTATACTTCTTAACAAAATGTATGAAGGCATCTAGATTTTACAATTAAAGTTTTTTTTTTAAACACTGCGTGGTCGCTCTAATTTTCGTAAAATTTATTGTATTTTGCTAAGTAGTTCTTCATAAGTACAGGTATATTCAAACTTGTTTGGTATTGAATGTAACAGAAATCGGAAAAGATGTTCGGATTTTATGGAGTTTTGAATTATTAAAAACTCGAAAATCACCCCAAACGGCAAGCTTAACAGCGCCACCAGCGGTACGACGCATGCGTGAAAGCGGCGAGGCGACGTGACGCGTAATCACCAAAATCTAGAGGAGTTCGACATCGTCCGTGCAAGCGAAAGCACGTAGAGTAAAACCGTTCGAGATCGACCGCGATTGAGCGGAACGTGAGACAAAGGGCAGTGTTAGGAGGAGACAGTGGTGAACGCCATTTTAGGCACCGGCGTACCAAAACTTTGAAAAACTTTCCGATTCGTTACTTGGGCCTGAGGCCGAGAGTTATTAATTTAAAACGATTTATCATAATTCTTGTGGCAATAAAAGGTCATTTAATTTCATTATTCGTGCGTATATATAAACGGTGTAATTATTCGGCCACTACGGCTCCGCGAGCAATCACTTCTCTCTTCACAATCCTGACAAATTAAAAGAAGGAACAAGATGTATGTTGAGTCGTCAACATTCAGAAGGGGCAAAAAAACCAAACATCAACAGAAATTTTCGTATTTTTTAAAAATTGCTATAACTCGAGAACGGATCAAGCAAATGATCCAAAACTTTGCATAAAAGTTGAATAACAACTGTCGTTGTTTTTTTTTTTGTTGCACTCATAACTAATAAGGATATAGAGATAATTAATTGAAATTAATTTTCATTTTTCACGCACCTTCCTTTATCAGGAAGCCAAAAATAATAGACGGGCTTTCTCATAGAGGTGGCTTTTGTGAAAAAATGGAAATTAATGAAGAAGCAATGTGCAAAGTTCTACGTTGCAACTTTTTTTGACTTACTCATAGAAGAAGCTTTGTAAGAAAAAAAAATGTCTGAAATATGAACTCCTTGTTGGATTGTCACTAAATTCAGCATTAAACAAGGACACATTCTATTCAAGTTTTATGCAAAAATTTGAATTATTTGCTTGAACCGTTCTCGAGTTATGGCGTTTTAAAAAAAATTATGAAAACGTATATATCTATCAAATCTGAACAACTCTATCGATTTCTTTTAAACTCAATACCAAAGGTTCCACCACTCTGATTAACTTTTGTGGCAAGCTTCAGACCGATAACTGAACATTTGTTCGTGTTTCAGTGATCAGCCATTTACTTAAATCTTAAAAATCCGATAAAATCACAAGGCTTTAACCGATTTTTATGAAATGTATACCAAAGAAACACTTGACTGTACTGTATACGGCATAAAAATTTGAGACCATTCGGTTCCAAAGTTATGGCAGTATGAATTTAAGACCCTCTACCGCACACATTCATGCAAATACCAACACTTTCTAAACACCTTTTCTAGTCGCTTTAGACCAATTTAAGTATACTGACATGAAAATCTAAAAAAAAAAAGAAATAAGATGATAGATATACTATACTATACAATTTGATAGATATACTTTTTGTCTACAAAAAGCTTGATTTGATTTGATTTGGTGGAAGTTGACATAAGCTAGAGCAAAACGTCAATTTTTTTAAAAATTCAGAATTACATAATAATTGAACCTATTTATAGATTCAGCTCAAATTCAATACCGATCATCCGTTAATATTACTTTATACTTGGACAGAATTTTTTGTTCGGGAGCTAAATATTTGCGGCAGTTAGAGTGCATAAAATCTGAACTGGTTTTTCAATTCTTTTGAACATTCATACAAAGAAAGGTGTCAGACTGTTCCACATGTGTGCTAAATTTGAGCTCGATTGATGAAGCTGTTCTTGAAATATGAGAATCTCGAAAAATGAAAAAAGTACTTACAATCGATATTTTATATATTTTCTTCCATCATAAAAGATTAACCATTTTGTATGTGCTGTTGATCTGCGCAAGTAGATTTAACGATCAGAATGTGAGGAATTCTTGCGAAAAGGAGCTTCCTTTGATTGGCAACCGCATCATTTTTCTCTTTCTTCATCTTCTGTGCTCGATTCTAGAGACACAACACAAAAACGCTTTTATACACAACTTAAATTTAAACCCCGTCTGTTGTCACATGATATACCCGGGTGGTCCAAATTTTCCTTTTATTTTTTTTTAACTGGGCACGTTAACATTTTGTAAGAAATAGTGAAAAAAAAATCGTCAAAAAAGCAGAAATGTAAAAAAATATTTAGTGCTCGTTACGAAAGTTCAAATGTGAATTATTTAATTATTTAATTACTATGCGTATAAGTGTTTCTGTCACAAACAATTTGATAAGGTTTATAAACCCGTGAGAAAATTTTTTTTTCACAATTTCAAGTGTAAAATTTAAAAATATTATTTGAATGTCCGGTAGGAACATCCGGTGGCAACATTTTATCCGTCATCGATCCCCGTTGCGCACATATATTTTTCCCAATAATGTCAAACTTTTGTAACGTGCTGCATCAAAATTATTAAATTATAGCCATGAAAGTAGAGGTTACTTCGATACTTAAAAACGACCATAAATTCGTTCAGCGTCTGGTAGCAACCTTTAAATTTGATCCGATCTTGGACAGCTTTCTTCAATTTGTTCTTCTTGATAATGTCAACATTTTTGTAGGTGCACAATTATAATTATAAAGCTACAGGTCCCAAAAATACGGTTATTCTACTAGGTATGACTGGAAAATGAAAGAAAACGAGTTTCAGCCTTCGGTAGCGACCTCTAAATTTTATCCAATCCCGTCCAGTCTACAACTATTTTTTCTTCTGAATGATGTGGAGTGTTTTGATTGGTGTCTGATCACAATTATAAAGTAATACGATTGGCAGAAACACTTATGCGCATAGTAATTCAATTATTCACATTTGAACTTTGATAGCTATCTCTAAATATTTCTTTACATGTCTTAGTTTTGGGGAGAACTTTTTTTTTCAGTATTTCTTACAAAAAGTTGACGTGCCAGTTCGAAAAAAAAATAAAAGGAAAATTTGGACCGCCCGAATACCTATGGATGAAACTGACGATAAGTAGTTGCATGTTTTGAAACAACCGACAGCAATGCGTGCGTTTAATGCTCGAAGCTATGTCTTTCCATTTGGCAGACATGACTGCCACAAGTCTCAAAAGCTCGTCATTTTCAGCGGGAGTCTATACCGTTTTCTTTATGCCCTGTTTGAGTCCAATTTCCCGACGCGTCGAACCGTTTTTCCGGGACGCAAAGGAATTTTACGTTCCTATTGATTATCACCATATCTTAACACACCAGCTTTAATAATGGTGTCTTCATCTTTGCTCCAAATTACACCATTTATCACTATATTGTAACAGAACGCTATACCCCCCACGACAATCTTTCGCTTGACGCGTGGAGCGCGCTTGTACAACGGGGTATCTGCCACGAAGCGGCGGGCCGGAGCAAGGGGAAGCATTGACGTCATTGTAACAGCGTCCGAGGTGGGGCGGCTGAGATATAAGGCGAGGGCCCACCGACCACCAGTCCACTTACTCTCCACTCCAAACGATCGCAAGATCTATACCAAAATTTCACATTAACATATCCTGATTGTCAGTTCCCACTGATAATCTTCCTTCCTTGAGCACAGCCCAGCTCACTCAAAAATTTCGAAGTCCCTCTTCTCTCTTATCTATCCCTGGACTTTGAAATTTAATTTTAAACAACAGATATTTCTGTCTTGAGCCCAGCCCAGCTCATTCTAAGTCTTTTCAACTATTTTCTAGGCTTAGAATTTATTTTTCTATTACCTTTTTCCCTAAAATTCCGTCTATACAAGCCTCTCTACTGCTGAGACACTTTGTATATCCTAGACCTATCTTTGTAGATTCCTTCCTTTAATTCAAACCACATCGGCCTCGATATTGCTTCGACACCGGTGATCACTAAGGGATAAACCAGCCTCGTTATTGCTTCGACACTGCATTTATCTCATCCTTGCATTTCCTAATCGAAATCACTGAAAAATCCCGCTACGTATAACATCCCGCGTTGCGTACCTGTATAATACGTGCCTCGATATTGCTTCGACACACTTATTATATTCCTCTAGCGAGCCTTGTTATTGCTACGACACTCGCTATCCCGAACTCATCCACCCCGAGAGTGTATAGGCCTTCTTACTGCTAGAACACCTATACTCCTCTCGTCCTACTAACACTTGCATCTTCGCGAGCGAGATCGTGGCACATCTCGCTCACACTCGTACAGTACTCGACGCTCGGCCTTGACATTGCGCCGAGCATCGAGAAGTAAACAAAACCGAAACCATAGCACCGTCATATACCTATCTTACAGCCGAGACTGCGAAGATTCGTATATTTCGGGTATCAGCTGTGAACACACCAATAGAGACAAATACATAGGCTATATAATACACTGCAAGTATTGGGAGATTTAAAACCTGTTATTGGGGAACTATAGACATAGCAGACCTCAGTACGGTGTGATACGGTAATACTGCTTTCGACTCGTAATCTCCGCGGTTCTGTTATTTGTCTACAGGGCATTGACCCTGTCATCTTTCGCCTCGTCGCAAGTAGCCGGAGAATCAGATCAGCTGTTCTCTGTGTTCTTTCGTGATCGCTGTTCTGATCCACAGAAGCTACGACTTGCGTAATTTCGTACTGATAATCAACTAAGCGATTTCTTGCGAGTCTCGCCAAGATTTAATCCGACTGTGAGAGCACGTAGAACCGTAAGACGTACCCTGTTATCTATTTATCTGAGCACATAACACCTGTGCTCGAATCTTGTCTATTTTGCATTCAATGATCTAATTCCGATGATGAATTAGAAGTTACCCTCGTGTACTTCTCTGAGGAAGCTTCGGGCTATTCAGAGTGAGTGCGTACTCTCTCTTATAAAATAAATAAAGAAATAAATACGCAAAGTAAATTCTTTAATTCATGAGCCTTAGGCTCCTCGCATCGACACCTTCTCGTTGCGTGAACAGTCGAGTCTTATTTCCAATTTTGTTAAACTCAAGTATTACTTGTTTCAAATTTAATTATCATTTCCAAATCTTACACACACCCTAAAATACCTTACCGCTTTTTCTACATATACGATAGCCGATGATGAGAAATTATCCCCAGCCTTGTGGCAACTGGGATTTCTGAGGTTTCCTCCTCATCCTAAAAAGACAAATCCTCTCTCTCGAGTCCCGTACACGAACCATCCTTCCCTCAAAGAAGAGATTTGTGATTTTTCGAATTGCGAACAAAGTTTCATATATCAGAAAATATAACGAAAAATCCGTTTTTGTTTCATTGGCGCCCGAACAGGGACCCGAAGAGTATAGGAAATTTCTCAAATTTCTATAGGCTCACCGTATGAATAGCAAGGTAGTGACACCTTCGACTGTTGACATGGCCTCCACGTCAAATGGTGGTACAGTCATGACAACGACGTTGACTACTTCAAACGCTAATAATGCTCCCACAGTGAGCGGGGCAGGCTATCTTCAGAGTACCGGTTTAAACCAGAGTAGTTTTAACTTGTCGTACACTGTGCCTCATCTTGCACAACAGCTCGCTGAAGCTAATATCCAAGATCCTCATAGTTATCGTGGATATACTCCGCCACCACGCCACTTAAGAACACAGTCGCGCGACTACCATATTCCTGTGCGTACTCAAGGTGCCGCCGTTTCTATCCTTGAAGAAATGCGGGCGCTGAGACTCAATGATAATACGGTAGTCAACAAACGCCTAGACAACATTAGTAGTATGTTAACGCGTAGAGTAGAAAGTATGCAAAACCAGCTGACTTCCTCAATTGCCTCAATCAATAGCCAGATTCAAAATCTTTCTCGGATAATTATCACGGATAATAGTGGCCGAGAAGCCACAGCATTTCAATCATCAGGAGCTATACCAAGGGCAAATAGACTATCATCACCTCATATTAGCGATGAGTATCGTCCGAGGAGACGAGTGTTGCAAAGTGGAGGGGCTTCTCACCCATCCCAAACAATTGTCGGTTTCATGGAAAATGAACCACGGATAGAGTCGGTACCACCAGTGGGGGAGGAACCCGAGATTTTTAATTCAACCACTCATCAAAACGAGGTCCCTTTCTGTAGATCGCACTATGGTGAAGATGTTTATGGAAGACCTGAAGGAAATCTCCCTAACGTAACGGATACACGTAATACTGTGTCCGATTCAAAATTGTGGGGATCTCCCAAGCTGAATACACCCATATTCAGAGGCAACATAAAAGAAAGACCCATGCAATTTTTGCATGAATTGGCTAAATATCGAGAGGCCTTGGGACCACGATATCAATTCGATATTATAATATCTCAGAGCCTCATGGGCCTGGCGAAGGAATGGTGGGACGTAGAACAATTCTCCATTCATTCGTGGAACGACTTCGTCGTACGTTTTAGTCGACGTTTTTGGAACGATGATGTCCAGTATGGTGTTCGGGAAAACTTAGATTTCGGTTTCTACAATTTAGAAAATAATCAAAAGAGACTACATTATGCCTTAAATCTTATTGGCATGGCAAAAGAGCTCAGCCCAGCACTTACGGATACAATCATTATCCATAAGCTCTCAAGACACTTTTCCGAAGAGATACGTAGCGCAGTAATCTCACGTGGTATAATAGATATTGAAAGCTTCCTTGATTTATTAGAACGGTTTGATCAATCTGGTGTCCTAAATTGCAACAGGAAAAGAGTAGAGAATCCTGGGTATAAACATATTCCTCGCAGTCAGGGGGACCGCAAATTCTCCCCGGATCAATTCAAACCCCGTAATATCACTTCCGATCGACCATTCTCACGTGAAGAACAAAATGGGGCAAAGCAAACGGAGCCTTCTAGGAAAATTCGGGCGATAACTGAAAATACAGAAGGAACGGTGTCTAGTGAAGAGCATCACATAATTGTTATCGAGGATTCGGGAAACGCGAACTCGTCATCTCTCGAAACCGCCCAGTAACAGAGGTGACGTTTGGCTATGGGCAAGATATGCGAGAGTATTTATTAGATAGGGATGAACATCCCTCCCGTATTATTCCGAAATGTCCACTGTTGGAAGTTACTATACAAGGAATAAAAATTCGAGCTCTAATTGATACAGGCAGCGAAGTAAGCGCGATCTCAGAGAAATTTTATAATCAGTATAAAACAACGTATGCCAAATGTCCTACTCTGCCTCTTACGGGAGTCACAGTTACTGGGGCAACGGAAGGTAAGGCGGTTAGAGTAAAAACACAAATTTTCGCACCAATTCAAATGGGAAATGCGACCGAAAAAGCCACCCTTTTAATTGTCCCTCATCTAACATCGGATTGTATAATCGGCGTTGATTTTCTCCATAAACTACGCGCTATGATTGATCTCGAGTCTTACTCACTATTATTCACTCGCTCGGAAGAACCTAAAAACTCGCATAAAATTAAATTCAGTAATCCTCCTTTTGATATCAACACGAATAAATTACAGATACGACACATATCTGGCGTAGATTATAACATAACCTTGACCGAAATTAAGTCTAAAATTCTTGAAACTAGTTGGTCAAGTCCGCAATGTAAAAATCTATTTGAGGAACTAATCACTAAACATCGATCAGTATTTAAAAAAAGGCCAGGATTATTAAACTCATATACTCACACTCTGAGAGTCATCCCCCACCAACCATTTCAAAGTAAGATCTATCCAGTAGCAGTAGCGCACAGGGAGAAAGTCGATCTTGAGATCGAGAAAATGCTGGATATGGGTATAATTCAAAAATCTAGCAGTCCCTATCGCAGCCCATTGGTTGTGATCCCTAAGAAAGATGGCACGGTGCGATTATGTCTGGATGCAAAAAAGATTAATGAAATTATGCTCCCAGACAATGAGCAAATGGAATCTTCAGAAGTACTTTTTCAACAATGTGTCGGCGTCAAATGCATGTCATCATTGGATCTGCGTTCTAGCTTTTGGCAAATACCATTAAACCCTGAGTCAAGAAAGTACACGGCCTTCTCTCATCGCGGTAAATGCTATGAGTTTTGCGTTACGCCTTTCGGACTTCGCTCTAGCACGGCGAGTCTTATTAGGGGTTTGGGTCCGATTCTGAAAGGGCTAGGACACACGATTAATTTCGTAGACGATTTATTGTGTATGTCCGCGAACTTTGAACAACATGTGCGAGATCTCGACGAACTATTGTCCCGATTTGCTCAACACGGGTTGACCTTAAGTCTAGAAAAATCTCAATTCCTCAAAACGAAAGTCAAATTTTTAGGACATATACTAACTCCACAGGGAATTCAACCTGACCCCGAAAAAATTCAAGCTATCAAAGAATTTCCTGCACCACGAAACCCAAAACAATTGCGTGGATTTTTAGGCTTGGTGAATTTCTATAGTAAGTTCACTAATCGCCATGCAGGGGCGACGGTGCCCCTATTGCACTTGACACGCAAAAGTGTCAAATGGAAATGGAGCACAATTGAGAAAGAAGCTTTCGAGGATGTCAAAGAAAAATTTTGCAATGACGTCCTACTCCATTATCCCGATCGAACAAGACCTTTCTACCTTCAAACAGATGCTAGCGATTACGCTCTGGGGGCAGTTTTATATCAAATAAATGAAAAAGAGGAACATGAAGTTCTCCAATTCGCAAGTAGAACATTGAAAGGCGCGGAAATAACATACTTTACAACTGAAAAGGAGCTACTCGCCATTGTATGGTCACTGCAAAAATTCCGCTCATATCTCTTGGGATCTCAGATACATGTGATAACTGATCATGCAGCCCTTATATTCCTCAAGGAATGCCGGTTAACACATGCGAGACTCACGCGATGGTCGCTTGCAATTCAGGACTACAACATGACCATAATGCACTGTGCAGGAAAGAAAAATACCGTGGCAGATATATTAAGCCGACTTCCGGACCTCGACCGAAATGGTCGACGTAATAATATAATCATAGCAAAACTAGTGTGTGAATTATCACCTGAGTTAGAATCTCTCTTATCTCATATTGAACAATTACAGAATAAGGACCCTGAGATTCTCGAGATTAAAATAGCTTTTGATAACAACCGAGCACAAGAGGGTTATAGTATTCATAACAATATCCTGTACAAGAATATAAGAGGGTGCACGCGTGCTATAATTCCCCCTTCCTCAGCTAGTAAACTGATAGAGGAGTGTCATGTAATCTATGGTCATGTGGGACCTCGCAAGTGTTACCTTCTGCTGAATGCAGACTTCTACTGTCCACATTTATATCGCATTACGCGACAGCAATTAGCATCTTGCACCATTTGTCAAAAGAGCAAGGTGTATACGAAGGGATCGTTCGCGGAGATGCAAAACATTTTACCAACGCGACCAGGTGAACTGGTGTCATTAGACTTTTATGGCCCGCTGCCCGTGGGCAGATATCGCATGAAATACATACTCGCAGTCATTGACGTTTTTTCAAAACTCACAAAATTATATCCTCTACGTAACGCAACGACAAACGCTACAATTGACTGTCTCCTTTCCGACTACATTCCCCAATTCGGTAAACCTAAAGCAATCCTATCGGACCAAGGAACACAATTCACCTCGGAAAAATGGCACACCTGACTAAGAGAGAATAATATTCGATGCATCCTCACGTCGATCAGACATCCTCAAGCCAATCCTGTGGAAAGAACGAATCGTGAACTATCTCGTTTCTTCCGTACACTGATCCCGGACCAGCATAACCAGTGGGTCAAATGGCTAGACGCTATCGAGGGATGCATAAATGAAACTCCACACGAGACAACAGGATACAGTCCTTTATACCTTCACACCGGTGTGCTACCCCTTCGACCATGGAATCATATCTTGCAAGGTAAAGAAAAGGAGGTAACAGAACATGAATCATTAATCTTCCTCGCACGAGAAAACATGAGGAAACGCAGGAGTAAACAAGCCGAGAAATATAATAAAGCACATCGAATGACTAAATATAATATCGGACAACTCGTCCTTGTAAAGGCATTGAACGTTTCGTATCCCGCGGCAAAGCGCATAGCCAAATTTATGCCCCTTTATGAAGGACCGTATCGTGTGCGTAGTATTATAGCTGAGTGTTCTTATCTCCTGGAGCATCTATACAGCGACAAAACCAGAGGTACATTTCACACCAACGAATTAAGACCTTTCTTTTCACGAAACGCCTGCAATATATAAATACTGACCAGTGCCAGCCCCAAGGAGACACAGAAAACACGGAAGCCTCAACACCAAAACAAGCTAGTAAAAAAAAAAAAAAAAAAAAAAAAATCCATAAGTGGGAGAACTGCTGCTCGCTTATAAGCAAAATCAGTATTGTGTGAGCACTCGAAGCGAGCACAACAATATGCCTTCATCAAAAAAAGACGTGTCCACCCAAACGAGTGAGGACGATCGTGGTGACCGAATACTAGTACCAGGAATATTTCGTCCCCAAGCTTACCGGGATGGGCAAAGAGCCCGTAAAGTAATTAAGACTCGCCCTATGGCGAACTTAGCGACGACCTTCCATTTCCAGTACATAAAAAAAGAACTGTTGATGCAGGACCTATTCGGCGAGTGTGCTCTTGGAAAACCAAGTAAGAGAGAACTTACTTTATTTTTTTCGATCGAATAATAACAGGACCTACCTGTTCTTCTTCAGAACTTATCCCTGGAGGATACACACCGCGAATGACGATCAAATACTTCCCTACGGAACTCAACATCATTCCGAAGCGACCGGAAGCTCCTCTACCATCAATAGACCAACTGTTGCAGCCAATGGTAGTGGACCAGACAGCGGAGGAAAAAGCTCGAAAGAACAATTCCATTCCCATGCGAGAATCGGGCGAAGAATATAAGTGTCAGACACGAAAGAAGAGGAACGATCTCCTCAAGGCCCAAAGTGCGGCACTAGAAGTGGCGATAACGCGAAAATATTCTCGTTCGAAAGTGTTCTCGGGAAAAAAAAAGGACATTATCTCTAAAGCCCTTAAGGCAAGTGAGGACTCGACACTTCCAATCCTCGACGGACAAACTCTCCAAATTCTAGAGAGGTCGGAGAAATGTCAGGAAAGAAGAGAGGAGTCCCTACGAAACAAATAAAGATTTAAACATTTTCAAACAACTCATTCGTACTTCTTAATTCGAGTCCTGAAAAATCCAAATCTTTAGGGGGACAGTTGTAACAGAACGCTATACCCCCCACGACAATCTTTCGCTTGACGCGTGGAGCGCGCTTGTACAACGGGGTATCTGCCACGAAGCGGCGGGCCGGAGCAAGGGGAAGCATTGACGTCATTGTAACAGCGTCCGAGGTGGGGCGGCTGAGATATAAGGCGAGGGCCCACCGACCACCAGTCCACTTACTCTCCACTCCAAACGATCGCAAGATCTATACCAAAATTTCACATTAACATATCCTGATTGTCAGTTCCCACTGATAATCTTCCTTCCTTGAGCACAGCCCAGCTCACTCAAAAATTTCGAAGTCCCTCTTCTCTCTTATCTATCCCTGGACTTTGAAATTTAATTTTAAACAACAGATATTTCTGTCTTGAGCCCAGCCCAGCTCATTCTAAGTCTTTTCAACTATTTTCTAGGCTTAGAATTTATTTTTCTATTACCTTTTTCCCTAAAATTCCGTCTATACAAGCCTCTCTACTGCTGAGACACTTTGTATATCCTAGACCTATCTTTGTAGATTCCTTCCTTTAATTCAAACCACATCGGCCTCGATATTGCTTCGACACCGGTGATCACTAAGGGATAAACCAGCCTCGTTATTGCTTCGACACTGCATTTATCTCATCCTTGCATTTCCTAATCGAAATCACTGAAAAATCCCGCTACGTATAACATCCCGCGTTGCGTACCTGTATAATACGTGCCTCGATATTGCTTCGACACACTTATTATATTCCTCTAGCGAGCCTTGTTATTGCTACGACACTCGCTATCCCGAACTCATCCACCCCGAGAGTGTATAGGCCTTCTTACTGCTAGAACACCTATACTCCTCTCGTCCTACTAACACTTGCATCTTCGCGAGCGAGATCGTGGCACATCTCGCTCACACTCGTACAGTACTCGACGCTCGGCCTTGACATTGCGCCGAGCATCGAGAAGTAAACAAAACCGAAACCATAGCACCGTCATATACCTATCTTACAGCCGAGACTGCGAAGATTCGTATATTTCGGGTATCAGCTGTGAACACACCAATAGAGACAAATACATAGGCTATATAATACACTGCAAGTATTGGGAGATTTAAAACCTGTTATTGGGGAACTATAGACATAGCAGACCTCAGTACGGTGTGATACGGTAATACTGCTTTCGACTCGTAATCTCCGCGGTTCTGTTATTTGTCTACAGGGCATTGACCCTGTCATCTTTCGCCTCGTCGCAAGTAGCCGGAGAATCAGATCAGCTGTTCTCTGTGTTCTTTCGTGATCGCTGTTCTGATCCACAGAAGCTACGACTTGCGTAATTTCGTACTGATAATCAACTAAGCGATTTCTTGCGAGTCTCGCCAAGATTTAATCCGACTGTGAGAGCACGTAGAACCGTAAGACGTACCCTGTTATCTATTTATCTGAGCACATAACACCTGTGCTCGAATCTTGTCTATTTTGCATTCAATGATCTAATTCCGATGATGAATTAGAAGTTACCCTCGTGTACTTCTCTGAGGAAGCTTCGGGCTATTCAGAGTGAGTGCGTACTCTCTCTTATAAAATAAATAAAGAAATAAATACGCAAAGTAAATTCTTTAATTCATGAGCCTTAGGCTCCTCGCATCGACACCTTCTCGTTGCGTGAACAGTCGAGTCTTATTTCCAATTTTGTTAAACTCAAGTATTACTTGTTTCAAATTTAATTATCATTTCCAAATCTTACACACACCCTAAAATACCTTACCGCTTTTTCTACATATACGATAGCCGATGATGAGAAATTATCCCCAGCCTTGTGGCAACTGGGATTTCTGAGGTTTCCTCCTCATCCTAAAAAGACAAATCCTCTCTCTCGAGTCCCGTACACGAACCATCCTTCCCTCAAAGAAGAGATTTGTGATTTTTCGAATTGCGAACAAAGTTTCATATATCAGAAAATATAACGAAAAATCCGTTTTTGTTTCAATATGTGGCGTTTTAAATATTTCAATTGTTATTTTCACGGGTGGAGTATCAAAAAGGAAATATTTTAAAAGCGGTTAATATTGCTACTATTTAGATACAGGAAATACACGTAGGATTCGGTACGCGAATCCTATGTGTTTCACCAATTGCTCTGCGGCAACTGGTGAAGTATACTTATCAACCAATCGTCTATATACGTTTGTCGGTCAAGCTATGCGACCCCGGCGGCAATTTTAGACGGCCACGGCGATCGGTCGGCTAATCATCGGCTTAAGCGCATGTTCACGGTCCCCAAATCTAGCGCGCTCTTTGGCCGAACCATGTGGTTTCGGCCCAATCTAGGTCCAATCTAGGTGGGAAAAGAAGAAGCTTTGAAGGGACTTGAAACGAATGACTTGAGTCATGGATGTAAAAATAAAATTCGTCACACTAGTTTCACAGTAATATTTTGCTATTTTTTATCCCATTTTTTTGTTAATATATACTGAAGAGATTAGAACTTTGAATTTATAATTTCTCGACGACTAATAATTTCTTAAACACTAGTTTTTCCATTTTTTATCAAACAAAGATACAAAGTTATAACTTGCTCATTCTTCGCTCGTGCTTATTAATTTTTATTATAACTTCGTCTATAAGGAAGCCCAAATTTACCAAGACATACTTCCGCGTGCAGGGGCTTAGTGAAAAATGAAAAATAATTAAAAGAAGCAATGCGTACGTTTGTACTTTGCTTCCTTGTTATGAAAGATATTTGGTTATTTAAATTTTACTTTGAAAAGCAAAATGATTGCGTGTTACATAAATAATAAACCAGCTTTTAAAAGTTTAAAATGTATCACCCTGAAGTTTTATGTACTTGCAAATTTCACTCCATGGCCAGCCGTTGCTATGTAACCCGGCTGTCAATAACTTTTTTGAAAGGCAGATTTTTGCGTTTCGTGATTATCTATTGGCTTCTGATTATAGTTTTTCTTTTTGATGATCTTTAAAAATTAGCAGTCATTTCTGTTACTCTTTTACAATTGGTCAGTTATACCGCTCCACCTGTTCGTGCAATACATTTTTTTCCAAGGCAGATTTTTTTGGTCTTTCGATTATCCAATGGCACCTATTTTTAGTTTTTTTTTTCAAATGATCTTTAAAATTGGCAGAAATGCCAATTTTTAAAGATGATAATAAAATACTAAAGAAAGGTGCCACAAAGTAATACAGTAAAATGCAAAAATCTGCGTTGGAAAATTAATTGCACGAACAGGCTAATTTTTAGAGATTTTGAAAAAAAAAAACCACAAAAGACCACATAGTAACGGCTGGCAAAAGCGTGAAATTTGCAAATGCAGAAAACTTCAGGGTTATTAAAAGATAAAATATAAAAAAGTTTTTTTTACGGTTGGCGAAATAAAATACCGGGCATGAATACTATATTTTGCTGGAAGTGCGACAAACGAATTTCCTAAAATCTATATATTGTAATATTTATAAGTTTCCATTAGCCCGTAAGGACGGTAGCCCTTGTATGGAATTCTGACTGGCGTCGAGATTCCCCGATTGTTATAAGTTATCCTCAGTCTTACACAGAGTTCTCGTTCGGTGTCCGAACGATACGGACGTGTTTTTCGGTGCGGTCGCGAGGTATTTACCTTTCCTGCTTCTGTGCCTAACGCGAGTGAATACACAGGGATTATACGAGATCAACAGACAAGTGAATATAACCATCGGCGTGGGCAATCCACGCGTTCTCTAGATTTCCCTTAGGAATCTCTCAAAGAGAGAGTCCACAAAGATCTCCTACGAACGATACCCAAAATGACGATACAAATAATCAGCAGCTATGCAAACGCGACGAGAACCCAAGTCTTTCCCGGTAAAGATCAAGCTATTATAGTCGACTCCATTGATAACTCACACTTAGAAGAATACGCAGTAGCAATTGCACAAAAAATAGGAAAGGAGCATATAAAATTCATATAAAAAATTTCAAACGGTAGAACATGCCTACGTATCTACGAAAGCCATCGCTGAAGACCTGACAGAAAACCACAAAACGATCATAATCCAAGGTCAAAGTCCGCCGATTCGCCCAGTAATAACGAAGAACCAGAGAGTCGTGTTTTCAAACGTCCCACCGATCATCCCACACATGGAAATAGAAAATAGTTTCAGAGCCAGGAACATCAACATGACTTCACAGCTCCAATTTCTCCGCGCTGGAATAAATAACCCTGAGTTCTCACACATCCTGGGCTTCAGACGACAAGCCTTCGTGGCGCCGGACGATATACCAAAACTTGCGGAAACAATACAAATTAAATTCGACGACACAAACTATACGATATTCGTATCAACGGACTCGCCGAGATGTTTTGTCTGTAAGAAAGAAGGCTATCTCGCCAAACAGTGTCCACAACGTAACCCTGTTTCCCCCCCGACGCCGAACAAAGCGACATCACCGTCACCGTCAAATGAGAGCCTCACAAACCCGACAGAAGAAAAGGTAAAAGAAAAAGAAAAAGAAAAAGAAAAGGAAACCGCGAGACTTCTCAGCACCTCGTCGCCGGCCAAGCGTTCTCTGTCGGAGTCTCCCTCGCTCTCCGAGAATACAAGTGTAACTCCGATAAATAAACAAGACTATCCAGCGCTTCGATTGCCGGCAAACAAGTTCACCTCGCAAATTCGTAAAAAGAAAACCCGAAAGGTAAAAAAAGTAGCAGAGGAAATAGACACAACATAAGACCCTCTCGACAACGTAGAAAAAGAGATGAATAGCAACCCAGACGAATACGCACTGAATTTCAAGTAATTCAAAAATTTCTGGGAAAAGGCCCGAGTCAACCAAAACCTGGACGAAGTGGCAACAGAATTCTCTCTGAGTAAAGATAAACTGAGCGGTATGCTGAGAGGCTTATATCCCGTCCTAACAAACCGAGGTCGCAAAAACCGATTCAGCAGAACGATCAAAAAATTCAAGTCAGAATCCCCGCCGCAAAGTAACAGCCAACCATTCTCCGCAACTGACGACGATTTTTCCGATTGCTCAATGGATTTATAGTGAATACAATGAACTTAGTGCAGTGGAACATCAACGGCTTGTACGCCCGACGTGAGTTCTTGCAAGTCCTTCGAAACAAGCATTCTCCAAACATATTATGTCTTCAAGAAACGAATTTTAAGAACGATCATTGCGCAGAAATACGGGTTTTCAATAATTTTTTCAAAAATCGAACGAACCCTAAGCACACTAGTGGGGGAGTGGCAAGGTACGTTAAAAGCAACGATCCGAGCGAAGAAATTCCCCTTGTGTCTAATATTGAATCCGCGGCCGTCTCAATCGCAATTCCGCATAAAGTTACGATATGCAACGTCTATCTTCCCAATAGCAAAACTCTAACTTTGGCGGAATTAGAAAACTTAACAAATCAACTGCCCTGACTACTAATTATAACAGGGGATTTTAATAGCCACAGTACACTATGGGGTTCAAATAAACCAGATAGCAGAGGAATGACTGTAGAAAAATGGCTTGAAAATTTCGATCTAGTGTTGCTAAACGAAAACGAACCCACACATTTTAACTATGCCACAGGATCGCTAAGCGCTGTAGACCTCAGCATATGCTCGGCGAGCATTAGCCACTCGATAGAATGGACAGCCGATGACGATCTATCGGACAGCGATCATTTTCCCATTCATCTAAACTCAAACTTCAGCTCCAGTAACTCAAGAGAACTCACTCAAAATATCGCGCCCTCCTGGAATTTTAACAAAGCTAACTGGGTGCTCTTCGCGGAGGAGATGGAGACTCTAATAAGGGAAATTGATCACCTGGAATATGGGACAGAGGAGATGCTGGACATCTTCCTCTCCCAAATCCGAAAGGTAGCGGACGCTTCAATACCGACAAGAAAAATCCGAGGAAAGCCCAAGGAAATCCCCTGGTGGGATCAGGAATGAGAAGATGCAATAAAAACAGCAAAACATGTCTACAACACATTCAAACGACACAGAACTTTAGTGAACAAAACAGAGCCCAAGAGACTCAGGGTTTGCCCCAGAAGAGTGGTCAAAACTAGCAGAAGAGAATCTTGGCGGGCATTCGTGTCCTCCTTCAACCGGAGCACCCCAACTAACGAAATTTGGAACGGGCTAAAGTGAATCGAACTTCAAAGGGCGAACACGATAAAAATATTGGGACTCAATTTTAATACCACTATGTCCTGGGCACCACATATAAAAGTATTAAAAGCCCAATGTAAGAAGCGGCTAGACATCCTGAAAACCTTAGCCTTTAAAAATTGGAGAGCTTACCGAGAAATGCTCGTAGCAACTTACAGAGCAACAATCAGATCGAAACTCGACTATCGATGCATAATCTACAGTTCAGCCTCAGAACACATCCTAAACACGCTGAACCCAATACAGACAACTGCAATTCGGCTATCAATTGGAGCATTCAAATCTAGTCCGAGCCAGAGCGTTCTAGCCGAAGTATTCGAACCGCCAATCTCCCTGAGAAGAATGGGACAAATATGCTCGACTCAAAAAATCAAATCCCTCGCCCAAATCGACATAATGAAATTCGAAAACGGCCCTCGCCTCCCTAAACCACTCTAACTAAGACGAGAACAAGCACTAGCTGAGCTCGACTTCCCATTGCCAAAAATCCACCGCAGAATCATAAACCCTCTCTCTCCGTGGAACACCATCCGCCCGAACATCAACCTAGATTTGCATCTCTCACCAACGAAGCGCCGCGAGGCGTTCAACAAATTGATAAACAACATATACGCGCTCCACACAAAAATATTCGCAGACGGATCTATAATAGAAGATAAGCGAGGATGTGCCATGGTTCTGGATGACGCTGTGGTATCATACAAACTACCGACAGCCTTTTCTATCCTCTTCTCCTGCGAGGCCTTCGCAATTCTCCAAGCTATAACAATTATCGAGGAAGCTAACATCCATCCGGTGGCAATGTTTACAGACTGTATGTCAACACTAGCAGCCGTAAAGAACGCAACGATTACAGACCCCCAAATCGAACTCATACCGAAGAAACTCTTTCATCTTGCGATCGAAAACAAAGAAGTGCACCTGGTCTGGGTACCAGCCCACCAGGGCATCGAAGGGAACGAGAGAGCGGACAGCGCAGCAAAAGCAGCCACCTCAGAGGCGTCAAACTGCCAAAATGACATCAAGATTTCACTACGTGAACTCAAAAGCGTAATACGACAAGCCGTTCTACACAAATGGAAAGCGCTCTGGTCCAGAAGCCGTCTGACTAAACTGCACGACATAAGGCAATCGATCTGGGAGAAACCCCCCGATTTCATCAAGAAGAAAGAACAAAGTGCTATAACACGGCTGAGAATCGACTACACAAACCTCACGCACGTCCACCTATTCAAGAAATCCGAAGCTGAAATGTGCAATCTATGCTACACTCAACTTTCAGTCCAACACATCATAACGGAATGTCCCAAATATCAACCGCAAAGAGTCACCTTCCGGATCCCACAAACTCTGGAAAATTGCCTCAATAAGAAGATTGAGGCCACTCGAACTCTAAAATTCGCTAAGGCAATTGGTATAGTAGATAAGCTATAGTATAAGATAAACCTAATGTTCAAATAAACAAGCCAAATGTAAATATGTAAGATATGATGGAGTCGCTAATAACCTCCGATGTTGAGGCGACTTTAAATAAATAAAAAAAATAAAAAAAAAAAAACATCTTACTCAGGCGCCATTGCATTTATGACCATAAACATTTTGCGGATTATACCTGCTGTATTGTTATAATTACAGTTGCCGAGTTAATCCAATCTAACTACCGTAAAATGGACAAATACCTTCTTACATTGACATACTTCATTCAATGTCATCAACGGATATACAAAAACACTAAAAGCCATATAGCATTTGACGACTGGAGTGACACTTTAACGTGTCCATTGAGCCAAACGATATATAGATATTTTATTAATCACAATAGATTATTGTGCCAATTTGTCAGCGGTAAAATATCTATTGTGCCAACCAATATCACTAATTTTCGCTTCTTTTACTGCCAGTCATTATAATCTCTTACGGTGTATCAAGAGTTGTGGTAGCGACACGATACCTAATATTTAAAAAACTTTAATTCAACAAAAAAAAACCCTTCTTTCTAAACGAGCGTATCCAGAGCGCGGCCGTAGCGCGACTACTTTCAAATTGCTACTCGAATTTTCTAACGGAAAAACATTGCGGACGAAAGATGTATCAAGTTCACTATTATTATTATTATTATTATTTTTAATCTTTTAAATCTGATTTTATGCAATAAAATCTGTTATCGCAATGCTGAGATACACGGTAAATAAAGTATAAAAGATATTGTAAAATTTGCGAAAATATATTTCTAATTTACATAAAAAGAACAGCGAATAGTGATTTTGTATTTTATTTATTTAATTTCCAGGCACTCTGGAACAGCCTATTTAGAGAAAACTAAACACCTTTTTGTAAAGTTCAATCAAAAGCCGTAGAATCCATCCAGACTAAAATGAAAAAACATTTGCTATTTTTATTTCGAGGAGAATTTAAAGAATTGGTTTTTCAGCATTATTTTATAGCGTAAATATTTTTTATGGCCTTTTGTGAATCTTACACAACGATTTTTAGTAGTCACATTCTTTCAATAGGCTTTTCCGAAGTGCCTAAAAAGTAAATAAATAAAATACAAAATCTCTGTTCGCTGTTTTTTCTTTGTATATAAAATATAATATGCTTTTTATAAATTCTACGATATCTGTCACTGCACCATTTTATGCTTCTAAAAATCAAAGCTTGTGTCAAATTTTTATAATTAACTCACGGTTCACTATTTTTTTAATATATGGGATATTCCAGGCCATCTTAGTAAGCGTTCAACCCTGACCGCTTCCAATTTACTCCATAACTTATAATACTATTAGCGATCAGGCGCTCCGCGCCTGCAATTTCCTGGAGTTGGAAAATACACGTCCAAGCTATAATTAATAGTTTTAAAGGATATATGAGATGAAAAAATAGTCTAATTGAATACTTTTGTGTGTTCGCATATGCAGAGATACATGCGTGGACATATTTACCGATATTGAAAATACACATTCAAGCTGTAATTATTGGAATGAGCGCTGTTATAGCCGGCCCTGGGGTCGGACTATAATATATATTTTATTTATCGTGATCGATTGCCAATAAGGAGTTAGACTCGAGTGAATGTGGTAAAGTTTAAGAAGATTTATTTAAACGGAAAACAATTGAAGTTTATTACAATTTCGAGCTCGACTCGATTTCGTTACTTATGGGCCAGTCTGACCCAAGACCGACTGGTCACCTTGACATTCGAATAAAGACTAACTCTTGGTATTACGATCCCTCATCAGGAAATTACTTTTTTATTGTTGCGCTTACGACTGGCCGCAATCAAACCAGGTCAGTCGTCGGTGCTGTTTGACAAACCAGCATAAGTCGAGTGACCATTGTGCAATCATAAACATTGAGAGAATTTAGCACAAATTCTCGGCACAACAGCGCTCGTATTAGGCAAAAAAATATATTTAATCGAACGCACGTGTGTACACACACGTACACACGTATATGTGAGGATCACGTGAGGACATATCTTGCATTTAATATACCTCAAAATGCAAATCGAACGCGTTGTCGCCGGAATTGAAGCCAACTTCGAGAGCAAATATTTTCGGATTTATCCATTCGGCAGCGGTTTGAGGCTTATATTTCTTGTTTCCCTGCTAGACAGTACTCGAAAATGCAAAAAGTAGGGGCTCAAAAAATTGGTGAGAATTATTATATAATGCGATATGCTCGAAAAAAACACTTTTAATTTTTTAAATATTTTTTTTACTGAATCTTTTTTTTTACATTACATTTTTTATCTCAATTTAAAAATTTGAAATTTTTCTCAAAAATCCTGTATTAGATATCAACGTTTTCGAGCTTTGACCCAAAGTAGGCAGCTGTTTGGCGTCAGTAGTAAGGGGCAAGCATAGGGAGACGACAGTTCACCCCTGCTTCCCTCCCCGCGACTGCTAGTGAGGGGGGTGGGTAAGAGTGGGACTAATTAGCATAATTCCCTGAACTGTGATTGGTCGTAAAAATCCGCTCTCCCTCCCACTCCTTTGATAAGCATAGGTGGGAATAATTAGCATTTTTCCCCGAGCGTGGGTTGGTTGTCTAACTCCCCTCTCCTCCCTACTTCTTCGGTTTAGTTTTTCCTGTATTTTTTCAGACAAGTGGGATTAATTAGCATAATTCCCCGAGCGCGGGTTGAACGTCAAAATTCCCTCCACCCCACTCCCTTGGTTGAATTTTCCCTGCATTTTCTCAGACAAGTGGGACTGATTAGCATAATTCCTCGAGCGCTGATTGGCCGTTGAGAGTTTGTCCAGAGCGTCAGATTTTCGAGGTAAAATCGGCCGGTCGTACAGCTTCCGTCGGTATCGAAAATTTTTCTCCTACGATCGGTAACTCGCGATTTTTGAGTGTTGGTAAATTTACTTGTTGCAGCGCCGTTTTTGAGGGTAAATAATTCAGGTCGGTAAGTCGTTAAATGAAAAAGCACAATTTTCGCACAAAATAGGTTTATTATTAACATTAGATATAATTTTCCGTGTGTGTTTGTGAAAATATTATAAATGTGTATAGACGGCTGTTGAGCGAGTGATTTTTGGAATAGTCAGCCGTGGCTTGGGCCTTGGTAGATCGCTCGCTGGAGTTGGCTTTGCAGCTAGTTGTATGCAGGTTACGCATTCCCTCTTGGTAGGAAGACTGCCGTCAATTGCCATGTATAGCTGCGGTACGTCCTGATGCTCTATACAGAGCTGGTACGATGCAACCTCAGGGTCCAGTTGAATATGTGCTGGTAATTTATCCCAGAGAATAGGAATATAATCGCCCCAGTGTTGTATAAGCAGAGGTTTCGGTACGTATGCCAGTTATCTGGTGAGTTCCCATGGATCTTTACCGCAGTCGATCACGAGTATACCCTGGATGACCTGCATTTTGTATGTGATGTTACAGCTACTAGTGCTCTTTCGAAAGTGTGCTTAATCGAGCCATGTGTGGCTTCTTTTATACTGGAGCCAGAGATGGTGGGGATAGTGATGGTGGTAAAAGTATTTTTTTTCTAAATGACGAGACGTGAATTTTTGTTTGTTTTTATTCGGCGTTTACAAATGACATCCGAAACGGGCAGTACATGCTTGTATACACGATGTATTATTACATATATTGCCGGCCCC
This sequence comes from Perithous albicinctus, assembly GCA_964016905.1. Lineage (NCBI taxonomy): Eukaryota > Metazoa > Arthropoda > Insecta > Hymenoptera > Ichneumonidae > Perithous > Perithous albicinctus. The sequence goes on along the minus strand of OZ024688.1, from coordinate 20,034,093 downwards.
TTCCAGCACACTGGATCGTACATTTTTCACATAACGTCTTTTACGCTTTACATGTTTCAATTTTTTATAGTTGCGTCGTACAATATTATAATTTTTCAGCTTATTTGCAGAAAATAGATGTAGAAACATAACCAGACTATAGCCCCGAGACATATAATTAAGAAACATAACACAGTACTCTCCGCACACTGCTGACTTGATTGACTGTAGAGTTCTTGTATTCCACTCGTAGGTTGCGGTGTTTCGACGTATACAGTTATGGTGTTTATTAACGAGAGGGGGTCCGCAGCTATCGAAGAAGATACCTCGGCCATTGTTGTCAACGTATTCGGCAACTCAGTGCGTCCTTGGTTTCGTATGATCGTCGGTATTGGCGACGATTGCAGTGGGTCTAGACCAGCGACTCGGGATATGATCGACCGGATAAACTCCTTTCGTCTGAGCTGGGATGTGTTGTAGTGCTTCTAGTACCTCTAGACTGTTCATTATATACGCTCTCGTCCTTGGTAGGGACGGCGTCGGCGCTGCTGTTGCTGCTGGTGATGATGATGATGATCCTGATGACGGTACCCATCACGCGCTGCGGTCGGTGTTACCTGTCGTTTTGGTGGTGGCGGTAGCGGAGTCGACTGTAGAGTCGTCGAGCGAAAAAGGTCTATTTCGTCACCTGTGGGAACCGTACCGTCACAGGTGTCTGACGTTATACTGTTGACACCCTTTGCAGGTGCCTTTGCTATATACCCCTGGCCCGCAGTGAAAATCTCTGCCTCGCTAGGTATCGGGATACGGCCAGATTTTTTAGGTGTGTCATCTGGCCGGTCCTTCCGGGCTACATTTCCAAGCGGTTCGGTATAAATTGGATTTGTCATATCGACAAGCTGAGTTTGAAGAAAACGTTTTAGTTTTCCCACGTTGTTTAATGCACATTTCACGTTATCTTCCCGTGCGATGCCGTGATAAATACACTATGTGTCGTACGGCGGCATTTTCTTGAAGCTCGGTCCCTCAAAATTCTCCATGTTGAGAATGTCTCGTCGAAGTATATCTCGTAGAATTTCGGCTTTTTGTGATTCACGTGTGTATATGTGTATGGCGCAGCGACACATAGCTCTCAGGTTAACATAAACTTTCCACAATGGTGTATCACCATTCACCCACTCGAGTCCATGATGGTAGCACGTCACTTTATTATTACTTTTTTGTACTTCTTTTGGTAAATCACCAAAACCGTATGGTGATTCAATGACTCAATGCCCGATATTATCACCTTGTAGGATGGTTACTGCAACCTCCTTAGGCAGGAAATCACCTTGTTCTCCGTAAAGGGCTTGAATGTCCACTATAACGTCCATGATAAGAAGTTGCTGTGAACTGTTGTCAAAGATACGTGCGTAGAGGCTCTCAAATACCATTCACGACGAGCCGTTTACGCCCTCTCCGAAACAGCTTGTCAGCGGTAGCGACGACTGGAGGGGTGAGATTTTTATCTTTACCGGTGCTCAGGCGCTGAAATCGGTGATGACTTGACGGGCTGAATCAATTTTAATAACATTATCGTATTCCGCATAAACAATACAATTTATTGTTGTGTTGAGAGCTTTAGTTTCTTTTATGATGATGCTGAAGATTCCGTTGGACAGCAGTGATGATGTTGTAGATGTTCACAGATTTTAAGTCACTACTAACTGATGTAGAGTTGAAAAGAATATGATGTTGTAGAAGATGGAATGTGACGGAGTTAGAAGAGACGGTGTAACGTAGGAGATAGAAGAGACGGAGTAACGTCGGAGATAGAAGAGACGGAGTAACGTCGGAGATAGAAGAGACGGAGTAGCGTCGGAGATAGAAGAGACGGAGTAACGTCGGAGATAGAAGAGACGGAGTAACGTCGGAGATAGAAGAGACGGAGTAGCGTCGGAGATTGAAGAGACGGAGTAACGTCGGAGATAGAAGAGACGGAGTAACGTCGGAGATAGAAGAGACGGAGTAAGCCACCTTCTGTTGTTGAACAGGACTATTTATACAAAAGTTTGGAGTCCTTCGGTGGTGGGATTTAGAGCTAGTTGATTGGGGGGTTCTAGGATCGGCTGTTGCTCGGGAAATTCGGGAAAACTAGTGGGAAAATGTTATAACAAGGACTATCGGAAAACATCTGGGATCATAAAAAAATGGTAAACAGAAGAACTACAGATAGGCTGAGTATTTCAGCATACAAAGGTCGTAAACTGGAGATTCTACAAGAAAATAAAGGTTCATGCGGATAAGATAAAAAAAAAGGTTTTCCTCGAGATGCCATGTGCGCGCGCGGACAAGGCCTAAAAGGTAGCGAAGAAAAGTGGGGCCAGCGCTGCATCACCAGTTGCGGGCCATGTGGCCTTTCGAGAGCTTATCCTAGAGTCGTAAAACTACGGTCCCTCTTCGGATAACGAAGCGAGACTCCCGAAATATAAGTAAAATATTAAACATTTCTTATTTATGTCAGATATAGAAAATACTTATTCTATGAAAATAGCGCGGACATTACAAGAGCCCACCGAGAAATCGTCCGATACCGTGTCCTCGTTGATATGGTGCACCGACATAGACGTTACCAATACGACTGCCACTACCAACTTGATTATTATAGTATGCCGTATAATGGGCCACCATTGCACCGAAAGTGAGCGCGCGCGTGCTCGCCCGTACGCGAGTCTACGTGAGCCGCTTAAAGTGTAGCGTCAGGATTAACGTCCCGTACTCGAATGTTATTGGTTTGCTCAGATGATCCCTTATATGTATTTCGACGGTGCAAAATCAATTCTTGAGTAGTGGTATATAATTTCGTGGTGAAAAATATTTCACTTGTGTCGAGCCATATGTATAATGTGTTGTATCCAAATTGGTTATACGTAATAATGCGGCCTGAGTATCGCCCACTGTATAGGGTATACAGAGATCTGTGTAGACAAAGAGCTGTTCAGGTAGAGCTCGAGAGATGCAGGCAGGTGTTTGTGCCATGCGCTGGCTTCCACGGGTGAATCGAAGGTATGAACAGTTTTTCATACCTGCCGAACTCTCGTTGAACTGAATTTTGTTGCACGTCAACTCGAAATCATCCTCGTTTACATCGAAACCCATTATACGTCGAAGCTTCTCGCTAATGTGTAACACATTGTGCAATGGTATAATTTTTGTACCACACTTTTCCGACCACAATTTACTCTCCATAGCCGCATAACCGTTTGCCTCGTCACGCACACGCACACGCACAACAAGATACATTTATAACAATATTAAACGAGCTTATATTCAACGTTACATAAAAATTCTTATATATATATATATTGTAACGTTTCATATTTCTGTGAGGACCCGAATTGGATGCCAAGTTAACGCTAAGTATTTAGAGTTCGTGCTCTGGACTGGGACTTTTGCGTAATGAGAAAGAGTGGTAATGAGAAATAGGAAAGATGTTAATTTTGGTTTATTTTGAATTTTATTTATTTTTTCTTATGGTCTCAGTTCGATTTATCAACAGATTGCTGTTTTCAGTGATTTATCCTTCATCATAGACCTCGGAAGAAGGAAAAATTTATTGTTGCTGTGGAAAAAATTGTTTGGTTAATAGATTGGAACAGGATAGGACTCGAGCTTTTACTTAAGGAATCTAAATCCTGGAATATTTACGCCCTTGTTTATAATGAAATCAATTTGGAGTACGTAATAATTTCGCTCTTGGCGTGAGATGTTAATAAGATTTTCTGGACAAGTTCCAGCAGCGATTGGTTTCTATTTGATTATTCTGGCACATTGTGCACAGAGCCTGGCTCAATTTGTTCACCTAAATTTCACCTGAACTCGTTACGCGAGCAACAAATAAAGGTTCACACACCGCTGTGTGTGAAGCTCTACACTCAATTTGTTTTTAACACTCACGATAAGCGTGATAATTTATGGAAGACAAATTGCTGAGATCGAGAAGCGAAATTAACTGTTAAGAAATTTTGAATAAAGAATTGAAATATTATGATTTTAAACAATAAAACTCGAGACGCGAGTGCGTAGCGAACGAAACACTACAAGTGACAAAGAGCCTTTCGGCAACTACTTGTGCTGTATGTGTGTCGGCCGACGTGTCCGTGTGTGTGGTGTTTACGTGTCGCGTCGCGTGTTTCACGTTGTTTACTACAGTAATAGCGATATCCCGATGATCTCCCGATCATACGACAACGAAATAATATCGAAGCCGACTCGGAATATCGATAATTACCGAATATTAAATCTCGCTATCAAGATCTGCTAGGTGCTTTCCAAGGGAGCCAATCGAACAAAAATGTTATGTTTGCAAGAATATTTCTTACAACGATCTCCAAAGTCGATCTCCACAATCAGTATGAGGGAACTGATTCTTCGATTCATATTTAAATGGAGAACAAAGAGTTGTACGTAACAATATTATAGCCAACTATGGCTATTCGACAATACAAGTGGTTTAGGACCGAATTTCAATAGAGTGACTCCCGTATTAACTTGGATTACAAAAGAGTATGGTGTGCTCATTTGTCGCTCCTTATATACCGTTGGCGTTGGCTCCTTTGAGGGGTCGTCACGTGATGTTTGTCAGTTCCCAAATTCGGTTGGAGAGGGTATCGCGTGAGGTGTGTGTCGTCACGAATACTATAGTATCTATCAGGTGCTATATTGATCTTGGGGTGGTCTTATTGATTGGACCTCTTGAACGGTGGACCTCTTTGTCGTTATCGCTGAGAAGCAATAGCAACTGTTCGCGACTATTAACAACAGTTGTCTGTGTCAAGATTGATCTCTGTCCGAATTTACCCCAAAAAGAATTCAAGCAGAGTTTCGCCACGGCCCGCAGTCGCGAATTCTTCTCGATTCCATTGCTGCGTAAGCGTATGCCCTCGACACGCTCGTACTCTTCGACGTAGCGTGCTTTGGATTTCTCATCCGTGCACTCTGCGGACCATCCGCTAGCCTCTTGTTTAATTCGCAAAAAAGTATTAATATATTCGACAAAGAGACCCCCTACGCGTGTTACCCGTTCGTATTGAGTCATCTCGTAGGCCCAAATGATCGAGATTTTATCCACAATATAGCCTATCTCGATAGCCTTTCGTCTACGACTCATGTACCTGTAAACGATCTGTCAGCCGTGTCCTCGTGAGGACACGCCGTCTGCGCTCCTTCCTCGGTGCAGGTACGGCACAGGGGAAACAGCAGCTTGCCGTGCACGTGGACAGGTAGCACAGGATGAAAGAGATCCTGAGGCGGTAACACCGTACACTTTATCATCCCATTGACCGTTGTACCTAAAGCGTCAAACGAACCATTCAATAAACTCTCGCACTCCGCACCCGTGTATATCTTTGGGTGGGCCTTTGGGAATCGGCCAAACTTCAATATATACGGGTACAACGAACAGATATACAGGGTGTCCCATTTTAATCTTACACCTGATTTATCTTGGAAAATAGGACTCCGATCGAAAAATGAGTCTTATGAAAGTTGTAGGGTTCAAAGGGGGACGTTTTTCTAGAAAAATAAATATGGTCCAAAATTCAAAATGGCGGAGATACGACGGCCGACATGTTTTTCTTAAATGGAACCATGACTTTTTTTTTCGACCAAAATGTTCGGCATATTAAACCTAACAACTTTTGTAGGAAACTTTTTTCGATAAAGTCCATAATTCATTTTTTTTAAGACCGTTTTAGCGTTATCCATGTACCACGACCGTTTTAGCGTTATCCATGTACCACGAGGAGGTAAGGTCTTCAACATCCCATTTGTGTGTGCGTGTGCGTGGTCGTGTGCGTGGTCGTGTGCGTGCGCATGTGCGGACGTGTTGGTCGTTACAACAATCACAAGGATTAGGTTTCTGCGGCTCGTCACTTCCGCAGTATTTTTTGACTCCAAACCCTCCTGGTAAGTGTACTTTGAACTCTTCTCAAAGATGTTCAAAGATCCCACCATTCATGTTGAGACATGCCTGAACTCTCCTCTCAAAACTACCGACTGTTTGTAAGAGGACATCTCTTGGAATTGCGCGGCAGGCGACTGCTATCCTCTCTCTCATATCCTCTCTTGTGGTTGGACGTTGGCGGTAGACAACGTCTTTAAGGTAACCCCACAAGAAGAAATCGGGAGAGGTGAGATCAGGTGACCTTGGCGGCCAGTGGACAGGTCCATCTCGACCGATCCACCTTCCCCCGAAAGTTCTGTCCAGATGGTTCCTTACAATACGAGCCCAGTGAGCGGGTGCACCGTCTTGCTGGAACCACATCTGTTGACGTGTACCCAAATCAAGATTTTCTAGCAGAATATGCAATTCATTTTGCAGAAAATCAAGATAACGGGCTCCCGTCACATTTCCCTCAAAAAAGTGGGGTCCTATTATTTGGCCGTTAACAATGCCACACCAAACATTTAAACTCCACCGATGTTGGTGATCGAGCTGTCTCACCCAGTGTGGATTATGGTCAGACCAATATCGGAAGTTCCACCGATTCACCTGACCCCGGTTGTTGAATGTGGATTCATCACTGAACATGACGAACCTGAAGAAGTCTGGGGATCTCTCGATTTGCCTCAACGCCCACCTACAAAACTCGACCCTTCGCAACGGTTCGGGATTCGGAGTGTCTTGGTGGAATTGTAGTCGGTACGGGTGGTGCCTTGTACTCCTCAACACTCGGTGGACTGTAGACCTGGGAATTCCTAGTTGCGCGGAGATCGCTCGAACGCTCAAGTGGGGATCGTTTGCTACCATGGCTAAAATAGCCATATTTCGAGCCGCATACGGGCCATCAAAATCATTATTGACGTCTTGGCGACGTCTACGATGGCGAGTTATGTGACCTGCCCTCGCTCTCTGTTCCAGCGTCCGAATTGTCTGCCGCGATAGGTGCCGACGATGCGGATATTCGCGACGATACAAATTTGCAGCGCGGAAATAATTGCCACGACATCTCCCCAAAATGAGGAGCATGTCGACAATCTCGTTCGGACTGAAATCTGACATCGTTAGATGTTTGTCGGTAAACTTTTACAGATGTACCGTCCAAAACGCGCGATCCACAAAAATCATTTCGAAGTGTCCGTGTGATGAATTTGTTATTTTTCATCAGTGACGAAGAAGACTTGTAATTCCAAAAATACTTTGCCTTCGACGAATTTTTTAGACATTGGATGTTAAAGTTTTTAACATGATGAATGGTGGAATCTTTGAACATGTTTGAGAAGAATTCAAAGTACACTTACAAGGAGGGTTTGGAGTACAAAAATTTTGCCGAAGTGACGAGCCGCAGAGACCTAATTCTTGTAAGTGTTGTATGCACGCACACGCGCACGCGCGCACACGCACACACAAATGGGATGTTGAAGACTTTACCTCCTCGTGGTACATGGATAACGCTAAAACGGTCGTGGTACATGGATAACGCTAAAACGGTCTTAAAAAAAATGAATTATGGACTTTATCGAAAAAAGTTTCCTACAAAAGTTATTAGGTTTAATATGCCGAACATTTTGGTCGAAAAGAAAGTCATGGTTCCATTTAAGAAAAACATGTCGGCCGTCGTACCTCCGCCATTTTGAATTTTGGACCATATTTCTTTTTCTAGAAAAACGTCCCCCTTTGAACCCTACAACTTTCATAAGACTCATTTTTCGATCGGAGTCCTATTTTGCAAGATAAATCAAGTGTAAGATTAAAATGGGACACCCTGTATGTAATGGCAATCGATTCGTTTGTTACAGTGTTACCTGTACGACCAACGTAAGACCCATCGCGAGGGTTCAACGTCTCGGTTTGCATGCGTGGATGGTTACGCAGACACTCGTTTATTGCAGGCTTTAAACGACGCAACGCTACGAATTCGCATTCCTACATAGTTTCGAGCTGATAGCCGGTTGAGCGAATTTTTGCGTCAATCCCAAGGGTGCGTTCATAGCGGGCCTCGTATGTCTCGACATTGTTACGTGACTTTAACGTACGATTGTCGAGAAACCGACGACGACAGCCATGCCAATAACACCCGTGAAATTGAAATACAAAACGGTCATTACCAAGTTGCAGGTAGCCGTCAACGAGTGGGCCTTCAGGTAGCCTAAATTCACAACCCCTAGCCGCGTGAACGAGCTCGTGCCCCAAACAATGCTCGACCTATAAAAGCCACGCGCTGGCCTGTCTCAAGTGCTCTTCAACGAGCCTATACCCACCATTCGGTATGAGTCAGATTGTATCTCGCGTGAGAAAATTACGCCTAAATACCTTGGAGCATTTCGATGCGATTGTCGCTGCCTTGGTGAATGGGCAAACATTGCCCGCTTCAATGAAAATTCTCCGGAACTCTTTACAAGTACGTCTGAGAATATCTACATCCAGCGCGCAATATTTTTCAATTTCATCCTGGAAATCGAAATCTTCGGCGCTCGCAGCTCTCGCGTCGTACCAAGTGTAAAATTCAGCGCGCTCAAGAGGACTCATAATGTCAGGTGAGTAGAACTCGGGCGCAGGTAGCGTCCCTCGGTAGTTCCGATTGACTTGCGTGTTAAAAAGGTGAGGAAAATAATCCTTACCCATTTTATCAGCGAAACCAAAGCCCTGCGAAAGAGCACTGAGACGCATGTGGAAATAATTCAAGCTATCTATAAAAGCAGTGCGCCCGATTCGCATTGAAATTATCGTGTTACCCGTGAGAATTAATTCCGGGAGCCCGAGATCGCTACAATTTTCGGTAACATGCCGTAATATAAATTGCGCATCGAAGGTCTTGGCATTGTGCGCGATGCACACGATTTTACGAAATGCCATGAACGACGTACGGCCAGATTCACAAACTCCCCGACAGGTGATCTTCGAAAAACGTGTTTTTGAACACCATACCATGCGCAGGGCTCAGTAAATCCTACCAACACATCAGTTTGTATACATGTCGTTTTGAATCATGGCGAAACTCGAACCCGTGGCTCGCCTAAAATTCTAAAACGGTACCCCGCGGCCGCTACAACATCGCTGTCGTCGACAACATTATTTCTACCGATTGGGCCTTTGAAATTCGCGACACCGTTATTGAAATTATCGGTATTACCGCGATCGTTGTTGTCGTCATCGCTTACATTTATGTTATGACTAGGCCCCGCATGGCTGCCACTTATTTGGAAATTACGCCTATTGCTTACGGCAGCCTCAGTCTCAGCGATCCATGGGTCCTCTAACGATGACGATGACGATGATGATGATGATGATGATGATGATAATAATGACGGCGATGAGCTTGTCACTGTTGCCGTGGCCGCCCCTGAAGCTGGCGCAGGAAGAGGTTCAGGTGTCTCCAACTGTACCCTGTGCTCCTGGGCGTCATTCACCGCGACCGCATGCCGTATATCGATCTGGTAACAATCCCGAATTAATTGTTATTCCTCGTGAAAGCCTATAAATGACTCCTGGAAGCGGAGAGCTATCAAGTCGTCATTCTCGTCATACCAGTCGGATCCCTCACCGATACGCCCATAGGAATCGTACCAGTCTAGCCTGACAAGCCTCATGTATGGCCGCCAGACTGGTACGAAATCTATGGCCTCGTCGTAGCTCTCGCGCTCGTCGGAGTCATAAATGGAAGAGTCGTCAGGGTTATTTGGAGAGGGTAGAACGGGATTGTCAAGATGTACTGACAATACCTGGTTACTTACCAATAACTGGTCATCACCGTGTTCGCCTCCACCCTGGTGCGATTGGTGGGCCTCATCTTGGCGAACTCCCAACCATGATCGTACACCTACGGTTTAACGCAATCGCATGTTAAATCTTATAGCTCACAAATATATATATATATATATTTATATAGGGCATTCCAAGTCAATATTTCTTAGTTCGGAAGAGAACCGAGAATAATTTATTTTTTAATTTAAGAAAAAAATTTAAAAATAGATATTCAAGTTTGAAAGAATTAGGAAAAACTTTTTTTCTTAAAATAAAGAATTTAATAACCCCATAAAATCACGAAATAAAAGCACATATTTCTACCTTAACGGACCAAGAATAATTTATATATTTTTTTCCATTTCGAAAAATAAAAATTCCCATGATTGCAGGAAAAATAAAACATGCGTTGATCAAAAAATGTCACATATTGCAAGAATAAAACACTGAAAATCGATCTCAATAATAAAAATAGAATTTAAAAAACTCTTCAAGTAGAAAAAGTTATTAATTTTTTTCTTAAAATAAAAAATGACCGGGAATGCCCCATATATGTTTTAAGATAATAAAAACAAAAACTTACGTTGCTCTCTGTCCTTGGGTTGTTGAGGGAGCCTGTTGAGGTCACCCATAAAAACCGTTTCAGCGTCATCGTTATCGTGATCCGAGTTTACGGGATTGGAGATCCGATCCTCCGGTTCCGTTACATTGTACTCGCTGTCGATGTCTCTGGGCACTCGTTGAAGGTCTGGTGACGCTGGGCTCTCGAGCACCGCTGCTGGTGCCTCGTCAATGATCATGGCATTGTCCTCTGCTTCGTTATCGGCATCACCGTCATGCTCAACAACCTGATCCTCGTCCTCCTCCTCCTCCTCATCCTCCGAAAACGAAGGACTAAATAACGCTCGCCGAGCGTCGAACTCCTGATTCATCAGAGCTCTTGCAATTGGAAGCCTTTTCAAATTGCGTTCGCGAACAATATCATACGCTATAACAATAGCGTACACCGATGCCTCAAAGCCATTATGCTCATGAGCTCGAGCAATCACTCTTAAGGGCAATCGACGCAGTATTGCCCTTAATTCATTACGCGAAGTTCCGAGGGTCATAGAACGGAGAGAGCTAGCCCACCTCGTCGTACACCGGTGGGCAATTACCGCACTCCTAATCTGCACTAAACCAGCCGTTTTAAGAATGGCATTAACGAGATTACGTGTTATTAGTCATTGCATTTTTGTTTCTTTTAAAAACCGTCTCGTCAAAAAAAAAAACACAAACACGGTAATCACTGTTTACGCTTTGCACGATAAACACACACGAGAATCACAAAGATACACTTGACACTCACGAAGCTAAAACTCAAGACGAACGTCTGTGAGCACTATGAATGACGAAGTGTCATTTGTGACTTTTGAAGACAGAATGAACAGACTCTGGCTTTCCAAGTTCTACATAGTTTCCAAATTGTATATACCACACCCCCTACAAGCGGATTTAGTGTCGCAAATAAGGTGGACGTAGGATGAAACTGTCTTTGGGGTGTAAACATTGGCTAAAGTTGTAAGCGCATATGTTCTTGAGGGATCTTTTGCCATCAAGATATCGCTATAAAGAAGCGTTGCACATCCCTGTAAAAAAAATTAGGACATCCGCAATAAACATAAAAACAATACAACATCTTACGGAGATCTCCTAAAAGATCGACAGCAACCCTTGACCATCGACAGTTTTTTTCATTACAGTCTCCGCGGCCAGAAAAACCTTCACTGACCGGCCGTCTATACAGGTAACAGTGAAAAGCTCCTGCACCTCGGCTCAGACAATGCAGCCGCCCTCGACAGCCGATTAGCGACGCCATCACACCCCTTAAAATGACCGCAGTAAAGGTTTTTGCTGTGACACCTATCTATTACCATGTTTATTACCTTTAGAAACAACAGAGGGATTATAGCTTGACAAAGCACTGTCTCATCGTGGAAGAAAACGATAGCTATCTTCTCCATCACTAGACAATGATTTCCTGTCGGTCGATATACCCACGACTCAGATAAGAAATCTTAAAACCTGCCGCTCGCGTCGGCAGACCACCCTGAAATATCTGTTAACAAGCAATTTACGGCTTTTACACACATCCTGTGAATCGAACGCTATACACCTGTATGTAGCAGCTAACCGGTCTCACCCCCAGCTTCTGACAACACGTGTGATATTTTGAGGGTCCAGGGCCTAAGCCACCCTGGAAACTACTATATATAAGAGCCCCAACGATACTAGAAATCGGGAGTAAGGCCCGTGACTTCAGTAGAGACAGTTTACATGATATTACACAGTTTCTTATCTACGACTCTTTACCGAACGGTCTATTGTTCAACATGAGTCAGACTATCGTATCTGAAGATCGTCGCATCAGTGATCTACATCCGTCAACCATGTACCATGTACCTGCTGTCGGACATTGAAAAAAATGCCTTGAAGGACCGCTATTTCTCGGTACTACGTACGGTCTCAACTAGTCCGAGACAATGAGGGTGAGAGTCGGCCTACAATCTCGATCTGATGGAAGTATACAACTGATCGTAAAACTACAGAACAATAACACCACCGGTAGTATTGTTTTTGAGGCGAAGGACTGGACATTACTGCAAATACATCTTCCCAATATATCAAAGTATTTTGGCGATGGACAAAAGATCGCCTGGGGATTCTTGTTGGCGCACTCCAGAGCCGATATACATCTCCGATTGCGAGATCCTCTTCACTACTAGCTACGGCTCAAAATTTGTAGTATTTGATCGTCGTGCTGAGGAACAATCCGCTGATGAGATGACTGAGAGTCAGCTGGAACCCGAGCCACCGACGAAGAAAAAGCGGAAAAGTTATTCACCCGCCGTTGTGATGCAGATACCTTCATTCGGGGGATTACGTGATATAATGGTGTGCACCGACGAGCGCTTCCGACGACTACAAAGAAACGTCGCAAACGTACAAAAGTGCACCGAAGTACTTTGCTCGGAATTACTGTTGCACATCCCTGCCAACGAGACGCCGGAAAAAATCTACGAGCAACGCGTCAAAGAGTTGATAAAAAATAATTTTAAATCTTTGAAAGACGCCGTGCAACATCGAATGGATGCTGAATTTGTCGAACTTAAGTTTGGCATAGTATTCCTCGAGATCACCGTATTGTGCATCGCATTTATCACAAACAAGCTACGAAAAGTACTTACGGTAAAAGATCCCGAAACACCCCAATAATGACTCAATAATGAGTATTTAGATATATTTCTTATAATAAGCAATTAAGGGGCCGTTACACCTGAAAAAATAAAAAATCAACTTTATTAAAATAACGAAGAATATTGATTTTAAATATTAATAGTTCCATAGTGTTATTAATAAATTAGTTAGAAAACACAAATGTGAAATTGAATTCAAAATCTTTTTTTAATGATATGAGAAATCTTGTTTATTTCGAAAACATATATTTTTTTAACCTTTTACCAATTTTGAAATTTCATCATTTAATTAATCCTATAGTTCATGTAATTAACTTTAAATCAGGGCGACTTATCAGTGAGGGAGATATCGGGGTGGTGTAAATAATTAAACTCGTGAATAGAATTATTTATCATTATTTATTGATTTCCATAAGTTAGCATTATATAAACTTCGTCAAGGGGGCCTACTTAAAAATTAAAGTTAACTAAAATACTTATTACAAAAGATCGCGACAACTACCGTCGTTAACGTACAGTCTAAGATATTCAGGAGGCGGCTCCGACCATTCCCTCCTTCACTAGATTCAACACTGCCTACTATACTGTCACGGTATGCCGCGCTAGAGCGTGAGGGCGCCACGCACTGATAGGTGCTACATGGTCGACCGGGCAGTAGTTAAGATGGCGGAGAGTGAACGAGCACGAGCTACGTAATAAATCTTATTCACATGTACATTCTATTTTTTATTGAACCTTCACGATACCTCTCGTGACATGGCGCAGTCGAACGGAGTGCAATGCATAAATTAGTTATGCGAGTGAGAAATGCTGTAAAACTGAAAACGTTTTTATTTTTTTTATATCTCATACGTGCTCCGAAAACAGGTGCTCTGAAAAAAAACCGTAATCAGTGAAATCCGTTAAACATCCTGGTCTATGGATGGTGAGCAGCATTTATTGGAAGAAGAGATTATGCCTTCGTCTAGTAGTGAGTGAATAAACAATATAGTTTCGGGTTCGGAAGAACTAAGTAATGATTCTGATCAAAACTTTGTTAGTGCTGATGACAGTGCTGATAGTACAATTATTGAAACGAGTCAAGAAGACATAATGGAAGCCACGCTGACTACCCCTCCTCCGATGCAACATAGCTGAAAACTGGTAAAAGTGGAAGCAGAAATTCAATCTGTATTTGGTTGCTTCTGGCCTGAATACAAAGCCAGCGGATAGGTAAGTTGCAGTTTTATTACACGTGATCCGGGACGAAGCGTTGGAGAAATATAATACGTTGGGGGTCAGTGAAGCTGACAGTAAAATCCTTGCTGAGCTGTTAAAGGCTTTTCAAAATTATTGCACTCCAAAACAGAATGAGAACATTGACTGACACATTTTCTTTGCTCGAATACAACAGCTAGGTGAATCCTTTGTTCTTAACAAATCTTAAAAAGCTGAGCTCAACGTGTAATTTTGGAGATCTCAAAGACGGACTGATTAGAAACCGAATTAGTAGCGGTTTACGTAAAACAAATCTTAAGATCGGACTCTTTCGTGAGGATAACCTTGACCTTGATGAGTTTGTCAGGATTTGCAAAGCTTCGGAGCTCGCTCAGCAGCAGTTAAAGACTATTGACGAGGATGTCAAAGTACATGCTGTGAATAAGCATGACCACGAAGTGCCGAGAACAGCATCACAACAGCCCAGAGGTCGTGGGTATTGGACACGTCACATGTCGACAAGGGATCACAAAGTATTAGTATACAGAGTATACAAGTATATAGTATACAGAGAAAGAGACGGTCGATTTTCTCAGAACGTTTCGAGGAAGTCTTGTTCGAAATGTGGAAGAACTCACAAGATGAATCAATGCCCAGCTTATCGTAAGATGTGTGATGTATGTAAACAGATGAATCCCTTTGCTGCCATGTGTCCTAATAAAAATGTAAACACTGTAGAAGTATATGGACAGGATGACTCGATGTACAGTGAGGATGACGATGTTTTCTTTGTTAGTAGTCTAAAGAAAGAGTCGACTTGTGTAACAGATTGGTATGTGTTACTTCGTGTGACAGGCTCAGGAAATATAACAGTTAAACTTGATTCTGGTGCTCATTATAACGTACAACCTGTTGCAAAATTTAAACAGTTTAATCTCTCAGAAGGTATTCTTGAAAAATCACGTGCTGTGCTGAGAGGGTATGATGGTTGTAATATCAAAACCATTGGCAAATGTAGATTACAGTGTCATATTTTTAACAAAGAAAAAACAGAAATAGAATTTCAAGTAGTTGATGAGCAAGGACCAGCGGCTCTCGGATTACCAACATTGATTAGACTGAATTTAAATAAAAGGGTTGATTCGATTCGAAAAGAAAGCGTGAGTCTCGAAGATCTGAAACGAGATGGTTTATTTAAAGGGAATGGTAAAATTCCTGATTATGAGTATGATATTAAGTTGAAATCTGAAGTCATACCAAAAATAGAACCATGGAGGCGAGTTGCGATTAATTTAGTCGTACCCTTGAAAGTAGAGATACAAAGAATGGTGAAGTGTAAAGTTATAGAAAAAGTTGATGAGCCAACTGAGTGGGTTAATTCGCTTGTAGTAGTAAAGAAAAAAGACGGTGGATTGCGCGTGTACTTAGATCAGCAGCATTTAAATAAGGCTATCCAACGAGAGCATTATTGAAAGAAATGTTAAATTCAATTTACAAACGTGCAAAATCAGAGTAAGCGAGGTGAGATATATGGGACACAGATTCTCGACCGGAGGAATTGAACCGGATGATAACAAAATTAAAGCGATAACTGCAATGGAACGTCCACAAAATGTTAAGCAGCTCGAGACGTTCTTAGGAATCATCACCTATCTTGGCAGATTTATTCCAAATCTCGCTCAGAAAACCGCAGCCTTCAGAAATCTCACTAAAAAGGATTCAGTATGGATCTGGGATAGCAATACGGACAAGTCATTTACAGATCTAAAAGAAATATTGATTACACGTCCTGTGCTTCAATATTTTGATATTAAAAAGCCGGTTACGTTGAGTGTGGATGCTTCCCAAGAAGGTCTCGGTGCGGTGATATTGCAGAATAATTTGCCGATTGAGTATGCTTCGAAGTCGCTAACAGAAACTGAAAAAGGTTACACTCAGATTGAAAGGGAGGCTCGCGATCGCGTTTGCTTGTGAAAGATTTCATCATTATATTTTTGGTAGAGCAGTTATCGTTGAAAGTGATCATAAGCCACTCGAGGCGATTTAAAAAAGATCTCTGCATCAATGTCCTGCGAAACTACAAAGAATCCGGTTAAGATTGCAACGGTACGACGTATCTAACTGATGCTCTTTCTCGACCTTGCTTAATTGATAAATCAAGTACTATTGATGAAGAGATTGAGGCTCATGACTTGGTGGTTGAAAGTCTTCCTATGACGGATGAAAAATACGCAGAGTTTCAAGTTGAGACTAGTCGAGATGAGGAAATGCAGATGCTGATAAAGCTCATTGAACAAGGTTGGCCTATGGAAAAAAAGTCGTTATCTGAAGAAATTAAGCCGTACTTTACGTTTAGAGATGAACTTACTGTGTTAAAAACTGTAGTTTTTAAGGGTGATGTTGTCGTTGTACCAAAGGACCTTCGAAAAAAACATGCTTGAGGAAATTCATTATAATTATCTTGGTATTGAAAAGTGCAAAAGTCGAGCGAGAGAAGTTTTTTTTTTTCACCGGGCATGTCAAAGCAAATTGAAGATGTCCAGAACTGTGAAGCATGCCTGCGACTTCAACAGCCAAACAAAAAAGAGACATATGTCGCGCGTGAGATTCCAGAGGGTCCTTGGCAAATAATTGCTGTTGATTTATTTCACTTCAAGGGTCGTGAATATCTCCTGGCCGTCGACTATTTCAGTAAATACGTGGAGATTGCTAAACTATACAGCACAAGAAGCGATTCGCTCTAAAGTCGATTTTTTTCGCGACATGGAATTCCGTGCATGGTGTATTCAGACAATGAACCTCAGTTCAGTAGTCATTACTTCAGGGAATTTTCTCAAGCACGGAATTTCAAACATCGGACCTCTGGTCCAACATATCCACAGTCGAATGGTTCAGCTGAACGGTATGTTGGTATTATTAAACAGATTCTAAAAAAATGTGATAACGATGGGGAAGATATTTATCTGGCTCTATTAGAGTATCGTAATACACCGATCTCTGGTGAAACTGGTTCTCCTTCAGAACTAATGTTTGGAAAAAAGGTTAGAGGGCTTTTGCCTAATGTAAAAAAATCTATTCTAAGAGAGAAGGATGAGAGGACTCGAGAGTTTTTGAAACAACGGCAAAATAACTATAAGTTGGCATATAATAAATCGGTGAGAAATCTCAGACCGTTAAAAATAAATGAACCAGTATTGATTAAAAAAACACCGAGTGAACCACTGCAGCCTGCGAGAATCAATGCTCACTGTGATAGGCCGACGTCATACAAAGTAGAATTCCCAGATGGGTCAATCTTTGAACGTAATCGGAAGCATATTTTGAAAGGTTCACCGGTTACTTCGTCGTTTGATTCTTGTCCTGATGTTGAACAGTACATTAACCTCGACGATTCTGATGAAAAGGCAGATCTTCTGGAATGTGATAACTTGAACGATCTCGATTTAAACAAGGATTTCAATAAACAGTCGTCGCAAAAAAATAGAGACGCCTGTCCGACAAACTCGAACGCGTTATTCGCGTGTCGTTAGACGTTCGGGTTATTTGGACGACTATGTTACAACGTAAATGAGCGTCGATATTATTTTCAATACGTGAGTGGATGTTTCTTAGTTGATTTAAACATGTGATTGTATTTCAAAGTGTTCTATATGCGTTGATTACATTATAATTGTTACTCAATGATTGTGATTATAAGCTTAAGCATTGAAGGATATTTATAAAAAATTTGTTATCATGTTTAAACATTGTCATATTTAAATGTAATGCGTTGGATCTTTCTTATTCAAAGAAGGGAGATGTCACGGTGTGCCGTGCTTAAGCGTGAGGGTGGCACACACTGATAACTGTTACAGGGTTGATAGGGCAGTACTTAAGATGGCGGAGACTGAACGAGTACGTACTACACAATAAATCTTATTCACATGTACCTCCTATTTTTTATTGAACCTTCACGATACTCCTCGTGACATATACCACAATCGAATTCAGAAAATCACTATCACAAATAATAATCACACGGATAAAAATGTAGTTATTTCAATAACACTGGTGTATTCGAAACTAGTTTAATTGGCCCAATAATACTGATAACAGAACAACTGCATATTAGGTTTGTTTTAAAAAGCGTGTTCGTATCTTCAATAAACCCGTGTACTCCAAAAATGCAATTGAAATAATCACGTATACAATCCATCGAAATACGAAAAGGTTTGTTTGAATGTCGCAAAATTTTTCAAACCTTACATTGTTGTTATTGAAAATTCGTTGTTATTTTAAACACAAGTCTGATCAGATCTAATACATGCATTATCAATTATCAATGGAGTTTCAAAGAACACTTAAGCTATTGTTCCATATACGACTTTCATCAAGCCAACTAATTATGTATTCGGTTAAATACCAAAATTATACAAAACTGAAATAATGCAATTTTTTAATGGAGTATTTTTGTTTTTGTTGCAAGTAATCAAACAAGTAATTATGCAGTTATTTGTACCGATAAAATATGTTGTTCATTAAGTTTCAAATGACATTAGTCCTGCGTGGTGAGATTAACGACTAAATATTTATATTGTATGTACTGTGACGTATGTGGCGCCCCACGTTGGGCGCCATTTGTGACGTATTTTTTATGAACGTAAACGATAATCGAATTAAAATTGCGAGAACGGTCACCTTCGGCCGCCTACCCCCGTTCGCGCATCCGCAAACCCGATGGGCGCCAGCTAATTTTTGTTTCACCAGTCACGAACCGGTATGCCCGCAGAATCGAGTTGAGCAGACTCGATTCCAGAAAAATCGAAAATCCGGAGCGAAACTAACGATCGAGAACAATAATAAGAGATAAACGGGAGCTTGGTTAATTTTTGCGGTCGGGTAAAATTAACAAACGCAACTGGATGCACTCGCGAGAACGAACGGTTGCGGAAATGCACGGACGCTCAGGCTGCCTGGTTGTGGTAGAGAGGGTCGAGGTTCGACCCAATAAATAGCTTTATGTTCGATTAAAATCGAATCACGATAACTTACAATGGTTTTATAAAATTCAGGAACCTAATACGGGAATATGAATGCATTAAATAATGCACGAGAGTCAGCATAACGCACCGGAAGCCAACGGTAATGGCGCGTAGCATAGCTACACGCATACTCGGCCACACGAGAACTTTTATCGAAAACATTCGATTAATTTTCAATTAATTTATCGAGAACGACTCACCCAAAATTATTCCTGATAATTCCGAGGAGCGATAACAGAATCCCAAAGGATTTACGGGAACAAGAAGGGCACTAGATGCACTTCACTAAACGGGAACTTTTCGCTTTATTCAAGTGAAAAAAACTATCGTAACACGAGTATGCATAGCATACGTAGCACACGATATCACGAGAACACACTGTACTATCCGGAGCAAACGAGATCTACGCGACGGACGCGCGCGCGAGCTACCGAAAAACTATCAACACGGGAGCGTGTTAATTACTCAAGGCACCTCGGCGGTGTTCCGAGCAAGACTGATTATTTTGAGTAATCATCGGGAGCTAAACATTATCATTATTCCAATGCCTTCCAAAATCCCTTACCCGAGAACTACGGCCCTCTCTCACTTGAATAATTTCGTACTATATCGGGAACGCAAACTGTGCCGGTAACATTCGAAATCTAAACAGCTGCCTCCCTCGGTGCTTCACGCGAAAACGGGCCTATACTTCACACTTACGTGACACTAGGATGCTCCATCCTCTGTCAAAACTAACAAAACTCCACTCGTTCTCCAGCGCAATGCACTCTCGCTATCGGGCACCGGATTTGCACCGGTCTACAACTAACTGCAAGACTCTAGTCAGCGATTCTTGTCTGTCGGGTTGCTCGTTTCGTTGAGCTCTCATCCTCGCGATAGATTCGAATATGCCGAGCTTTTAACAATTATTACAGATAAAAAAAAAAGGAAACAGAACGAAAAATCGGTAACTGAACAATTATTGGAGGAGGGGCAGCGACGAAACGACAATATCGCCAACAACATATCCTTGTGATTGCGATTTCAAGAAATCACGTCACAGTACATATGCAGAATTAGTCGAGAAGACAAATTATATAATTGTTTCGACGAAACGCCAACCGGGTGAAAAGTGTTATCCGTGTGATGTTAGTAGCCATAGAACTTGTACTGTTTAATCCAACCACATACATAAGACCTAACTACATATATATATAGTTTCAGCTTCACACCTAACCCTTACAATTCCATGTAATATTGGAGCGATAACTAAAAAAATGTGCTACGGAATATATTGTTTCGATATCATATGAAATTGTAAGAATGAGATGTGAAGTTGAAATTTAAAAACTTGATTTTGCCACGATCAACACTTTGAATTTCCGGATTCTGTGTTCCGATTTGTAAACATCGACCTTAAACTCTACTGAGCACATAGTTTTATACACATCTGTCAGATATACTTGTGAATATTATCCTCAGTGCAGCTATTCTGGAATAAAAGTAAAGGAAATTTATGTAGTCTGTTTGCTCTAGTGGGTAGCGTACGCGTCTTTAAGTATTAGGCAGTTAGGTAGATCGATGGGTCTTAGGTCCAAATTAGAAGAAAATTATACGATCAAACGAATTACCTCAAGTAAAGTTAGATCGTGATTATGCTAGACGTCTTGTCCGAATAGATCAGTGGTAGTTGTTTAAAGTTTAAGGCAATTTGTATTTTAACATTCTTAAGCTAGCTACTACTTAAGTTAGCTACTACGTAACTCTTACAACGCAAGTTGCATTTACTTGATTTTATAATTGCCCTTGCCACACTCGTATTTTTTATCGCGGGTCGGTTATAAAATCTTGTAAATACGTTCGATATTCTTTATACCTCAGTATTAGAAAATCCTCATTCTGAGTCCTTAACGGTGTCGAGCGCTCTATGTATTCATATAAAACGGTTGCCGCACATAAACGTGACTGCTCCCTAAAGAAAGGGAGTTGTAACAACGGCTGAATTTTTCCCGGACCTGATTTTGTAATTCTATCTGTTACTCTTATTCTTACTTCTGTATCAATTTTCTTAATACTACTGATTCTTATTTTTGTTAGTGTCTGTACTCTTTGTGCTGTAACTAACGCTAACAACATAACTATTTTTTTGGTTAACAGTTCAAACGACAACGTATCGTGAGGCCATAGCGCCTTTAAATATCGTAACACTGGGTCAGGATCCCAGATTTCCTCATATTTCGGATTCGGAAGCCATAAATTCGCTACACCCTGAAAAAATCTCATAATAATTGGATGTTGCCCTATATCCGTTACCACGATTAATGACTTTACTTGAATCAAGCAACGCGTTAAGAATTCAAGTACTTTCGCGACCGGAGCGTTAGATGGACTGGTTTTTTTCTCTTGACGAAAGGTCCACCATAAATTCAATGGTTTTCGGTATTGCTTAATGGTTCTGTCCGATAATGAAGCCATCATGACCGGAATGGAATCCTGAGGAACACCTTTCAAGCCAAACGCTTGTCCGATAATTTCCTGGCAACCAGGGAAAGCGACACTCGTAGCGGATGATGTTGTCTGCAATTATCGAGTAACAAATCATTTTTTGGGGTGAACATAATTACTTCTGATACGAGTAATCTTTCAAATAGAGAATACCACGACTGTGTAGTTCAATATGGGACAATTACAACTCCTTCTGCCTTTTCCGAAATTATTTTTTTAATTGATCTCAAAATAACTGCAAACGGAGGGAACGCATAAAAATATAAGTTTGTCCACCGCACAATAAACGCGTCTACCGCCCAAGCCTCCGTGCCTTTGTGTCAAGACATACACTTTTTACATTTTGCATTCACATTAGATGCGAACAAATCAATATCGAATTTTCCGAATGACGACTCTACTTTTTCGTAAGACCACTTTGCTAATTTCTCTGATTGGATTTTTCACGATCATTACATTTTTTATTCACCACTCTAAATCCGAAATTATTTTCTTCGAGATCGTCATATTACTATCGTAATATCCGTTCGTTTTCTCTAATGCCAAGAAATGTTCCCTTTCCAAGTTTTTTATGTACAAGGTACCGTATCTAAGCGCAGGTCTCGCTGCTGCCAGGACTCCAATCAATTCTGCAAGCCTCCTAATTTTACATTTCCGAATTTCCCGGAGTTTAATTACTAAACTGTATATCTGAGTCCTCTTTTCTTTTGATAGTTTCAAACAGTAGTTTTCTGAATTGCACATAAAACCCAGAAATTTGATTTCTTTACACGGCTCGGGCTTGTATTTATCTAGATTTAACATAAGACCGACGGTTTCTATTAATTCTCCGGTTTTGCGGATATTTATCCGACACTCCTCTGTCGATTGTTCAAACAAGAGAATGTCGTCTAGATAAAACACCGATAAAAGTCATTTCGATCTCAAATGCTGTATTAGTGGTTTCATTAGCTTAGTAAAAACAAATGGTGGCGTGCACAAGCCAAATAGAACACGGTTAAATTCGTACAATTTATCTCTAAAACTGAATCTCAGATATTTCATATACGACTTCTCCACGGGAATTAAAAAATATGAATCCTTAAGATCAATCGACGCCATGAACGAATCTTTTCGCACCAACCGCATAGCCGTCTGTTTATCTTCCATCTTAAAGTGAGGTGCCGAAATAAATTTATTCAGTTCTTTTAAGTTAAGGATAAAACGCATGTCGCCGTTCGGCTTCGGAATTAAGAAATATGTTGATATAAACTGATGTTTACAAGGATTACATCTAGAGATCGCGCCTTTTGCAAGTAGTGTACGTATCTCGTTTTCACACGCAAGCATTTTATGTGTTGATAGTCTCGACTCCATACTTTTTTGTGTGTACGGCTAATTTTTAAACGGAATTACATAACCCTTTACCCATTGTAAAATAAACGAATCGGAAGTTAATACTTTCCGTGCGGAGAAAAAATATCGCACTCTTCCTGCAATTCTCATCGTGTCTGGTCCTTGTGTTCACGATTCTCCTTGGATTGGGAGTCTCTCGGTTTCTGTTCTTTCCGCTGAGTGCCCCGGTACTTTAAAGAGGAACGGCGCCAGTTTAACTTCTCGGGCTAGCGGTGATTCCAGTGCCCGCCCTGCTTCGATTGCGATGCCTGAAACTTGCGATTATTATCTCGGGACTCCTTCCCAAAACTCTTCCGATATCCGACCCCTTTCTTGGTCAAATCCTTGGAACATTTTTCCATAGCTTTGTGCTGCTTTAAGGTTTTCAGCAAATTTTTCGCCAAACAACAGCGTGCCAACCGCACCTTCATCGGCGATATGTTTGACAATGGGGCTTAATCCCGGAATAATAAACGACTTTCTCGTTTTGGACATATCATTGTGTAAATCCAATAAGATCCTACCTGTGTCAGCCAGCTGTTTGATGAATTTTGCTCCATCCATTGTTTGTTCGGTGCTCTTTTTTGCCTTAAGCACCTCCGTTAGTGCCGCCCCAATAGCGTTGATACCAGCACCCAGCTGATTTTAGGTTTGGTACTGAAAAGTGTCCTTTGTTAATGACAGAGTTGACAAGACGGTTTTAATTTCCGGGTTAAGCTTTGGTGCTTTAGTGAGACGGCAATTCCCTATTGTTGGGTATTTTTCTTGAATATCCCGCTTCTGATCTTTCGGTAGATCGTTCTGCAGTATTTTCGTCCAACGTTCCGCTACTGCTACGTGAATATCGGAACCCACTTGACACTCTTTGGGTGGGTCGTCGCCTAGCAAGCACAACATGGACTCGTCGAGTTCTGTTGCAATGTCCTTACCCTCGCCAGATGTTTGTTTTCACGACGCCTCTGATGAGTGACTAGAACGAGACACGCCCCGCAGGCTACGCTCGCCGTCCTCTTTGTCAAACACATATGCTGACTCCGATGCCTCTCGTTCGCTGGAGACTGTATGTGCCGGCCTGGAACGTGACGCATCTCACGGATAACGCTCACCACTCGTTTTGGCTTTGTTTGTCACGTCATCCCTTTTCTGCCTGGACAAGGTTGAGCATCTCGGACAAAAATGTGACGTTCGTCTGTTTCTACCAGCGATACGCTCGCCAGTTTCTTTGCCCGAACCATCACGCCTTTCATGTTCTTTATGAGGAGATCTCGAATGTTGTCCACAATAACAAGTTTGTTCATCCCCAGGACGAGAGCGACCGTGAGAATGCGCTCGCCCGTCACGAGAACGCGCACCCCTATACTCAGCTTCCAAGCACCGTAATTTCTCCAAGAAACTGTCTCTCGACGAACTTCTTCGATTCCGTGACATACTCACAGATTTTCCAGATGATGAACTCATCCTTTCTCTTCTAAAAACCACTCAAACGAAAAATGTTCTTTTGTAACTTTTTTTCACGACTGTCTTAGATCGCACAGAAAGACGTAATTGCGTCACGTAACGATGAGAGAACAGGCCTGCCCTCTACAACAAGGGGCACAAAGTTTTGGTGGGGATTTGAAAACTGCGATGGATCGATGCAACTGGCGTTACTACCATTGATCTAGAGGACAAGACGACGCAGCACAATCGTCTCCGTGGGCAATACGATTTTTTCATTATTAATAGAATAATATTATTAACATTAATGCATAACGACCGATATGCAATTAAATTAAAATATCAGTTAATATTTAATTGATATATTCGTTCTAATACATTTTAAGAACATGTCCATTTTTTTCAATGGTAAAGGAGTATAAAGCAAGTATACAAGCATTCAATCCAAGTGGAGGTTAAATCGTTTGGTAGAAAGAATATAATGCAACAACGACACAAATTATTCCTACAATAAAAATCACTATTGTTTCGATCAACTCTTAAAAAATGCATTTTATTATAGATGTAGTTTGAATAATGACATAACTTTTTGGCAGCCCGTGAACCTAACGTTCTATTGAATGAATGACTTTTTTTCCGTACAAGCATATCACAAATAAAAAATCACTTATAATATTAAACTTTACAATATTGGTCTATAATTTGCTTTTCATAACTTTGAGAATTTGAAAATGGTTGAAAATCGGCTCAATTCCTCGGGATTCAACACTTCGCAACTATCTTTAATAATCAATTTAGTCACCTCACAATCGATCTACCTCACAATACGTCCTGTCGACTCGAAATCCCTTCCATATTCCACTACCTGTTGCAGCTCTTCAAAAGTAATATTTGGCTTTCGTATCACTACTACTTTTCTTCTCTTGGACGGTTGCTCGTTGCCGCTCAACAACTCATCCACTATATTTTCATGATCATACGGTTGCTTATTATTCTCCTCATTTCTTAATCCATCTTTTTCTTTCTTTTTCTCGTTCCAAGCTCGGAATTCGAGTCTAGCTGTTGCATTTAGAAAAAAATGTCTTTCTGTGGATCCACCTGTCCGTCCGACGTGTAATAATGATGATACCAATCGGACTAACAATTCGTTGAACTCGCGCTGTCGAGACTTAGCGCCCGGTTACGTTTTTCTTCGGCTCTTATTCTCTTGGCTGGTATGCACTCGCGCTGTTTTCGCACATTTTCAAAACGGCGAGTCACCTCGAATCCCCGCTATCGTTTAAGCAGTTTCGCCGTTTTCGCCTGGCTATTTTTGAGCGTTGTATGAGACTTGGACAGCATTCACGCAGTCACGATCGCTGTAAATTGAATCGCTGGAGGTGTGACCACGAAGGGTTAACAATAATCGCTCATAGAAGGTGACTTTGTAAAAAATATTTATAGTCCATATGTAAACGAAAGTTGACAAATATAGGTAACTGTTAGTAACTGTTTCAGCGATTGGACTGAAATTTAAAAAGATACAAAGTTAAACCTTGCACATTGTTCGCTTATTATCTTTCAATTTTATCACAACTTCATCTATAAGGAAGCGCAAATTTATCATCATACTTCCTCGAACAGGTGGCTTTGTAAAAAATGAAAAATAATTAAAAGAAGCAATGCGTAAGCAAGTATCGACGTATTCGAATAAAAAAGTATTTAAATACAAGGTTAAAATACAAATCGTTTTTCATTCATTATTTAAGTTCAGCTTAAATAATTAATGGTTTTTCACTCATTATCTTTTCGAGATCAAATAACGAGTGAAAAACCATCATTATTTAAGCGGAAAATAAATAACGAGTGAAAAACCATTCATTATATTTTACGGTTTAAATAACGAATTTATTAGCTAACGAGCTAAATCATTTTTTAGAAATAAAGCTATTAAAAAAAAAACTACCGGGATTGAATTTGGCATAAATCGGCAAGTACGTTCTGTTTTTACGGGATTTTGAATCTTACGAAAAATTGTATTTTGCTCTAACTCACGTCAAATCTAACCAGATAAACTGAAATTTGCTACAGACAAAAAAAAATATTCTGCACTTCTTTTATGGTATTTTGAATTTTTTAAAAAATTAACGTTTTTCTCTAACTCAGGTCAAAAGATACTAAATCAATTGAAATGTGAAAAAAATAGGTACGATATATAAACAACATTTACTTATTTATTTATATTATTTAAAACTAGGATGCAAAGCAGAGCTTTGCACATTGCTTCATCATGATTTTTGAACGTTTACAAAGCTTCCTCCTATAAGAAAGCCGAAATAGATAAATTTACTTTCTCATTGAGGTAGCGTTGTAAACATTCAAGGATCATGAGGAAGGAATGTGCAAAGCTCTACTTTACATCCTTGTTTATTTGCTTTTTAGGCACTCTGGAAACGTCTATTAAAAGAATATTACCACCTTTCTGTAAATTTTAATAAAAAGCCATAACAAATGTTTACACGATAAAATCATGTGGAAAAACCATTCTCTAAATTCTCGTAGAAGTAAAAATATGTAATGCTTTTTTATTTTACATTTTTCGCCCACACTTGACGTAGAGCTACCGTCATGCTACGGTCTCTATTAAGGTGGGTCGATCACCACCGTAGTAATCAAATATGCAACATTAATTTAATAACGTAATACACGATAAAGCATATGTTATTAAAAAGCTACCAATTTTACAGACTTAAATATGAAGGTTCAACAAAATATTGAGCTGCCCAAAACTAATAAAAAATAATATTGAGAATTTGATTTGACCAATGCGTCGTCAAATTTCAAATGTCAAAAATCAAAGGTTATAAAGATTATAATCTGATAGCAAAAGAACTTCTTAACTTTTAATTAACTATTCATAAATTAATAGTTAGAATTTTCATGCCTTAAATGTGGAGGCCATTTTTAGAAGACAAAGATGAGTGTGTAATTAAATTAGCGTCCGTGAAGGCAATGTTGACAACTATTCCTCGAGCAGCCGATGCCTAAATACACCATAAATCTGTCTGTGTTCGTGAGTTTAATGACAACTTTAAACCGATATTTCGTCCTTAATCTACTGTAACGTCATGCTTTTACATTTTTTTCGTATTCAGAAACATTCAAAATATATAAATTTCTGTTTTTGGAATCTCTATCTTGGATTTTGGATATCTAATGATGTGTACATGTGAAATTTTACGCTCATTTATGAATTCAGTAATGGGAATTCGCGCAAAAAGTCTCAACTTCACGATTTTATATCTTAAAAAATTATGCGGTTGATCTGATTCAAATTTTAGATATCGCTCGGCTTGAAGCAGATGTATAATATACTTAAAACCTTGATTTGTATTTTGGAAAGCCTCTGAAGATCGACCCACCTTAAATGGCGTCGAGTCGCTACCACAACTCTTGGTACATCGTAAATAATTATAATAACTGGCATTGAAAGAAGCGAAAATTAATGATTATTGGTCAGCGCAATACATATTTTACCGCTGACCAATTGGCACAATCATCTATTGTAACTAATAAAATATGTTTATATCGTTTAACTCAATGGACCCGTTAACGTGTCATTCCTGTCGTTAAATGCTGCTTTATAACGTTTAGTATATTGGTATATTCGTCGATGACAATGAATGAAATATATCAATGTAAGAAGATATTTGTCCCTTTTGCGGTAGTTAGAGCGGATTAACTCGGCCACTCCAATTATAACAATACAGCTGTTATAATCCGCAAAAGATTTATGGTCATAAATGAAATTGCGCCTGAGTAAGGCATCATAACTCATAATAATATGGCAATCTCGACGCCAGTCAAAATTCCATACAAGAGCTACCGTCCTTAAGTGCTGATCGAGACTTCTTATAAATATTACATTATACATGTTTTAAGAAATTCGTTTGTCGCACTTCCAGTAAAATATAATATTTATTCCCTGTATTTTATTTCGTCGACCATAATAAATAACATTTTTATACTTAATCTTTTTATGACTCTGAAGCTTTCAGCATCTGCGAATTTCACACTTTAGCCAGCCGTTACTCTGTAACTCTGTGGTCAGTACATTTTTCTCAATGTGGATTTTAGCGTTTTGCAATTATCTAATGGCACCATTCTTTAGTTTTTTCATGATCTTTCAAAATTGGCAGTGATTTTCATAATTTTTAGGCTGATGGACACCTGTACCGTTTCACAAATTCGTGCAATTAATTTCCTTAGACCGATTTTTGCGTATTGCGATTACTTAGTGGTACCTTTTGTGATGTACTTCTTGGTAGCATAGAACAACTAATTATTCTATAAATTTGGTAACACCCAAACCACGAACGAGAACATAAAAAAAATTACTAGACGAGAACCTTGGCTTGTCCATCCGCGCTAATGCACGCGCAAAACTCGGTGTGCACCAGGTAATTTTTGTTTCACCGGTATTAACGAACCGGTATGCCCTGGAGTTCAAGTGGAATCACTCTCGAACCCCGCAACGAAAAAATGAAACCCTATCAATTTTTGGAATTGACAAACCGGTATGACCTGAGTGCATCAACGGGAGCGACGGTGGTGAAATTGCACGGCCGTTTAGGCTGTAGGTTGTGGTAGAGGGGTCGAGATCGATTGTCAGTAAAATAGATAGCTCTTAACGAAAGCACGAGAGTCAAAAGATCGAGAAATCAAAATTAATGTATTGGCTAAAAAGCCGCCAGAACATGCGAAAGCGCATCGAGATAGCAATATGAGCACCGCGCATGCTCGAGAATGGGCGAGTGAGAGAGAGAGCGAAAATGGGGGAGGGGGGATGACGTCGCGCGAGAGGCATGACAACCATGGCGTTGAGTAAACGTATGAAAGCATTGTATGTCATTATCACTTAATAAAACCATTTTCAAATTACAACGTAACCCGAAGCTGCGTTATTACTTGATTCTAACAGGAATCTCAATCAATTCCCGATATCTCACATGCAGCTGGATCGTCAACGGTGCAACGGTTGCGGCAGCAGTGACAGCGCACAGCTGTCACAGCGAGAGTGATATTATTTCGAAATCTTTAATTTATTTCAGGCGAAATAATTGCGGAAAATTCATGAAATTGATGTAACCCTTGGGGAGGCGAGAACTATGACCACGGGCACGCGCGAGACCGGACAGAAAAACTGTCAACACGAGAGCGAAACATTATCATTATTTCCGAAATCCGAAATTACTCGATCCGATAGCTTCTGCTCTCTGACTTGAGCCACCTCCGGACTGTAGCGGGAACAAATACACGTAAATCGGTAGCATTTAACTATGAGATCCTCCACGACCATTTCCCTAATGCATCAGGCGAGAACAGAGCCTGCATAACATAAATAAAACTTATCAAAGGGGTTCCTCCCTCGACTATAATGGAAACTCTACTTCGCTCGTTCTCCAGCCCTCTATATCTCCTCTGAGGGTGCCGATATTTCAGCCGTACCATTGCCGATTTCATGGAGGAGTCTCGTTGGGCACTTTCCTCTGTCGGGCAACTCGTTTCGTCGCGACTTTCTTCTCTCGACAGATTTGAGAGCTCCGACCTTAACTTAATCTTGACAACAAAAACTATACAAATTTTATTTTAACTATAACGGTAACTTGACGGAGGGGTGACTCGAGAGAGTCACTTAACGGGAACTACAACAACGGTAACGACGATATATTTTGTGACCGTGAGTTTGAAAAAATCACGTCACACTTCTTTAGTATTTTTCTATCATATTTACAAATGGAATTTTTTATTAATTTATAAAGATCATAAAAAAACTTTTAAAAGTTGCAAAGTAGAATTTTGCACATTGCTTCCTTATGTAGAATTTGTTAAAATTATATAAGGTGTAAAGAAGAACTTTGGCCATTTCCATTTTTCACAAAGCCACCGCTATGATGAAGATTATTTATCAATTTTGGTTTCCACATAAAAGAAGCTATGTTTTCGTGATTTTGTTTTCTTTGAGATATTAATATCAACATACTTCAAATAGTCTAAAACGTTGAGAAATGCAATTTTTAGCCGGCGTCAAGATGTGTGAATATGTGACGAAAAGGACGTTAAGAGGATAACTGCCGCAATTTTTGGGTGGTCGAGCTGAAATTTTGCTCACGAGTCGAGTTACCACTAAGGTTGTTTAGTATTGAATCTGTCTCGAATCTGTTGAGGGATTCAAAAGTTATGAATATTTACTTTTTTTAAATTTTTTCGAAAATACGATAACTCCAGAACGGTTCAAGCAACTGATCTAAATTTTTGCTTAAAACTTAAATTGAGTGTGTTCATGTTTGATGCTGAATCGGTCAGAAATCGATAAAGCCGTTAAAATTTTATAGAAATTTGCATTTTCGTAATTTTTCTGAAAACGCTGTAACTCAAGAACGATTTAAGCAACTGATCTAAATTTTTTGCATAAAACTTGAATAACATCAACTATTGTTTTTTGTGTTGTCACACCCGTACCTGCCAAAGATATAGAGATAACGCATTGAGAAAACTACTTATTCAAATAAAAAATTGCAAAGTAGAACTTTGCACATTGCTTCCTTATTAATTTCCATTTTTACGCAGTTTCCTCTATGAGGAAGCCAAAAATAATAAATAAGATTCCTCATAGAGGCTTTGTGAAAAATGGAAATTATTGAGGAAGCAATGTGCAGAGTTGCAAAATTTGCAACTTTTTTTTACTTTCACCTATCATATTTTTAACAGCCATTTTTTAACGAAATCCATAGCTCAGCTCAGTCTAAAAACGTCGTTTAGTACGTAAAACACTGCTAGGAATTAAAAAAAATGTTGTCGGTGTGAAATTATAGGCTCACCACGAAGAACGGCTTTTGAATCTTCGCATTTTTCAGTGCTTTTCTGAAGACGAATTGGATCGGCAGTATGTCCTTTGAAAAGCTGCGAATTTTTCACGAATAAAAGCATTGTATCCGGAATTTTTTTTACCAACGATTACATGCTGAGAGAAGTTGTGACTCAGAGTGTTTTTTACGTACACTTGTCTTTTACTTACACTTTATACTTTAATGTAATGAATGTTCGTTGGTACAGTTACTGATTACAAGACTCTTACTAGACTAACTTATTTTTCTAAGTCTCAGCCGGATAGCGGTCTATAGGAGAGACTTTCGATACAGAGCCCCAATTCTCGAACCGTTTGCATGAGTTTTGCATGAGACCGGTCAATGCTTTTCAATTGTAAGGTTGTATACGAGAATCCTTAGGGCACATTCGAGAATTGGGCCTCAGAGCCTTGCTGGCTCTGGTGAAGACGCTGTGTAGCAGCGTGACGATGTTCGGAGAGTAACTCTCTGAACTTACAGAAAATACGCGCTCTTATATACTAATTCCGCGGTAAACATTTTTTGAGATGGTACATGCGGTGTACGTATGAAAACCCTTATACTGAGAAAAAAAATGTTTGACTGAACTAAATCGGCGTACACCCTCGTTCAAACGAATTTTTATTTGGGATAACAAATATTTTGGTTACCGCAAATATATTTCAGTCAGAAGATTCTAATAATTATTAAAGAAACTAAACATTTGTTTACTTATGAAACATTCGTGTGAACGAGTGTGTACGCCGATTAAGTTCAGTCAAACATTTTTTTTCTCAGTGTACGATAGAATTATTCCTGAAACAGGGGATTAAAGAAATGTCGATAGAGAGTGTTATATGATACCTACGATGACACTTTGTCGAGTTTACAATAAATGTCAGGCTAGATGGATATTGTAGATACTTTTCTATAGTTTTACTCAGGTCGCACTTTTAACGCTTCACGGTGGTATCACATGTCAGTCTAAGATAATTTATTACTTATACTCGAGATATGGGTACGCACCTCCTTAAGGGTTAGGCACTTAGATCAGGCGATGAGTGAGAGTGCTAGCTACGTGGTGGCACGTGCACCGTTTGGGTCCGCGCAGCGAAAGTAAACATTCCTCGATATACATTTGACGCGTAGTTGGCGAATAAGAGAATTCATAGAGTACGTGTGTTACATGGGTATGAGTATAACATACAGGAGCAATATTACTTTACCCATGTTTTATATTAATTTTAGTTTAGCTAAAGATAGTGGGTTACCTGCGGACGTAACAGTATGTTTTTCATATCGTTTTCTCTTCGAATACAAATCGGCTACTTAACTTTCTAAGCGAATACGGAGGCTCAATTTCTCCCTGTATATATATATACATAGATATATATACGTCCCTCCGGTAGGCAAAATCCTGAGAGTACAGAGATGTAAGCAAAGAGACTTCCAAACGGTTTCCGTCTACGAGATAAATCCCAAACGAATCAAACGTACCGTCGTTGAACTCTTGTAACACCTACGTTCGCAGGGAGAAAGAATTAAGAGGATTCGAAGCTCGCAATTCAGCGAATTAACTCGTTATGAAAGTGCACAAGCGAAATATCTCCCGCTTTCTTTGATTTGTTCTCGAAAATGATCAATATTGCAATAATCGATGTTTTCCGAGGACGCAAAGATTTCAATAATACATATTTGTTTACAATTTATTACAAGTATATATAAAGTTAACTTTATCGTAGCATGATCTAAGTATAAATTTATGATCGTTTGAATCACTCTGTTTTTCGAGTGTAAACTTTACCTATGTTATAGGAGGAAAGCATCGTTCGGTTGGCATTTGACACACCCGGCTCACAGATAAACCGTGAACTTAGCGCGACTGTGTCGTTCGACGTACAAAATCACAATGTAACCGTTTTTCTACGCTCGGCTGGTAATTCTTTAGTCGCTAAGGGTAAGTCCGTTGTGTAGACATGTCCTGGTCTTGATGTTGTACTCTGTACTATACAGAGCGGAAAGAAATTTTGTTTGAATTCCCAGATCATGTCCGGCAAAAATAACTTAAAATTTTAAGCCTCCAAATTGCCATTGGGAAGAATTCTTATTTTTAAATTTTTTCAAGTTGAAGGAATCATCTCCGACTCATGGTCCCCTTGAGACTTATGTTCTTCTTGATGCGCAGAATCTGTTAAGCCGATAAAAAAATTGACCTTGAGATTCAAAGCGAAGGCCAACTTTGCAACTTAAAATTTTAAGTGATCTTTGCCGGTCATGAACTGGAGACTCTTTATAAATATTTCATTCAACCTTGTGCTTCAGCATTTAATGATGTACTTTCTCTTACACAGGTACATACAAAAGAACTGATGACGAAGCTATGATAAACGTAGGTCTGGATATCAACGGTACGAAGCATCTCGACGCCAGTGTAGGCTACACGCGTAAGCGAGGAAATAACGGCTACACTTATATACCGAAATTGTACCTCGCTATAAACAGCGAGAGGATCGCCGAACTGTCTGGTAAGACTCGCTTGTATATGTTTTTCGAAATACTTACACAAACGAAAAGATTTCTCGTGTTAAGAGCTCAAGTGATTTCAAACAATTCGTTGCCCTTTCAGGTTCAATAAGAAATGCCCACAAGCACAATGTTTCCCAGTGCGACATTGACTTGAGCTTCGAAACCAAGAAAGTCAAGAGCCGTGTCCAGGGCTATATAATAAGAAGAACGATGAGCCTAACGGGAAACGTAAAGTTGGACTATCAGCTCAACAATTCACCAAAAAAAGAGACCCTTCAGGTCGAGATATCACTGGTAAATCGTTCCTCGAAAACGCTCACCCACAAGGAAGCCAACCTGAATCTACACTCGACCGCCTATCCTCAGCTTAACGCCCGTATCGCAACGTGGTATCAGCAAGCATTGGGCCACATAGAACTTCATGCCGAAATTAACACGAAACCTTATCTTAAGGACGATAGGCACAAACTTACCGCGCAACTCGCGCTCACACACTCCACAGCCTATTTTCAGAGTCAAGAGGCCAAGATAAACGCTTTTATTGCTATTACTAAGCCTATACAGAATTTGGATATTAAAGTGGGTGTTCAACATTTCTCTGTGGGAGCCGCCTCCAAAACGAATTTCTTGATTCGTTATGCCCCTGGTATGTATAACTCCTTAAACTTTAAGAAAGCTTACACAGTAGCATTTTGCAAATGACTTTTTATGAGGACGTAAGATTCTACTTTGTAAGCTCGTTTATATATTGTATACATCAGCTATGCTTATAATAACTTTAAATTCTCCCCGATCAACAATCACGGATTTTAAAAATTATTAAACTAATTTTTACAAAGTTTCAATTAAAAAATTTTTCATAAATATTTCATTCATAAATGACACACAAATAATAATTTTGTCGAAAATATTTAAGTTCTTATAAAACCATGACCACTCCATCGATTGTCGCTATATTCTATACCAATAATTTCTTAATGTTGTTTAATGTAAAGGATTCGAAATGTAATAAAATCTTAACCGCTCTACCGGTTTGCTGTATTTATACCCAAGCCTTGTTCTAAGGTAAACCACATTTGATCCAAAGCTACGAGAATGTTATAAAATTAGCCTCTTCATGGGCGAAGAAATTGAGAGAAGGGGTTTAGAAAAAATGTATCCGTGTGTGCGTGTGTAAATTGTCTTGTTAGCACAACTATCGTGGTTTTTCATGTATCTCCCTCAGCTGAAATTTTGGACAACCATCAAACCTTGATGTGTACTAAGTTAGGTGAGAATCGATAGAGTGGTTCCAATTTTATTGCAATTTTAATTTTCGTTTAAATGTCTGTAAGGACTTCAACTCCTGTAAGTTTTGAGATATTCAGCTGCAATTTTCGACGTGGCTTTATGATTATTGATTATTGAACATGAACTTGGTACTAGGAACGGTCGCTGTGTTTGTAATTTTTTATTTTACACAAAAAAAACCAAAACATTGCGGTCGCGAAAAATGTTTTTAAAATTTTTCAGCAGATTTGAATCATATTTGGTATACACGTGGATTGTCTAAGAACAAGATTTGGGTATAAATTTAACGCGAATCGGTCGAGCGGTTTAAAATTTATAACTTTTTTTATTTTTTGAAATATGTCTTTTGCGCATTAACTCGCGCATGTTGCCAGACATCGGGCTTAAATTTATTTTACTTCTGGATCATGATACGACAAAATTCTAGTTTAAATTTGGCGAGAGTCGATCGATAGATTTAAATTTTATAAATTTTTTTATTGTTTGAAAAATGTCTTTCGCGCTCTAATTTGTGAAAAGTACGAGATACCGGGTCCAAACTTGATTTACATATGGATTACCATAGAATAAGTTTTGAGTAAAAATTTAACTCATATCGATCGAACGGTTCTAATTTTACGGCATATTGCATTTTTTTAAATGTCTTTAAAGTTCAAACAAGCCTGCAAAGCAGAACCTTGCAGGTTGCTTCCTCATTATTTAGTATCTTTGACAAAGCTTTGTAAAAAAGGCTTTATCAAAAATAAAGCCTTTATAAGGTTCTACTTTGCGGACTTGTTTCTTTTACATGTAATAAATCCTAATTTTTGTTATTTCTGATCTATCTGGCTTCAGTTTTTACGGGAATTCATGATAATTAATTATCAAAGAAAAATTTATTTCAAGGAATAGTCGCCATGTTAGTGAATTTCGATTTTGCCCCAGAAAAAATAAAAACATTGCTATAGCGAAAGAAAAAGTTTCAAATATTTTGGATTACTGTAAAACAAGGTTTGGGGGCAACTTTACGCAACTCGGTCGATCTGTTAAAATTTCACGACATTTTTAATTGTCTAAAATATGTCACTTGCGCAATAGCTTGCGGAAATTAGGAAATATCTAGCTTAAATGTTCTATATTGTTGGAGTAATTAAACCATGAATGGTATATAATTTAGTGGATTTTTTTCTTTTCACTGGTTATTCACTGATTTTCACAAATATCGCGTCACTTGATGAAAATTTATGTATATGTCAAGACTATATATCCGAAACTAAAATCAAATTATTTCTTTAAATTCAGTGCAAAGGACTTGATCATTTCGAGTTCCCACATTCTTATTTAGGTTTTTATAATTTGATTTTCAATACCAAGTATGACAACAAGCATCATCACGCTAGTATCAATCGTGAGGAGAAAGTCACGTGTTATGATTACGCCATGAGCAACTTTTTTCTGGTTATCTATTGGTGATTAATTACACAAACAGGTGAAATGGTATAGCTGACAATAAGCAAACAAATTATAAAAATGACTGCTAATTTTCAGGATCATTGAAGGAAAAAGTAAAAAATAACGACCATTAGGTAATCATATATCAATAAACTGCCTCAAAAATCAATTAATTATAGGAATATGTGAAATGATAGAAATGACAATGAGCAAAAAAATGACGAAAATTACAACGAATTTTTCAGGATTACTGAAAAAAGAAAGTAAAAATAACCGTCAATAGATAACCAGAAAATGAAAAAAAAAACTGCCTTAGAAACAAATAAATTACACGAACAGATGAAATGATATAGATGACAATAAGCGAAAAATGACAAAAATGACTGGTAATTTTTCAAGATCGTTGAAAAAAACCTAAAAGTGACGGGCATTGGATAATCTTGAAAGAAAAAATTCTGTCTGGGAAATAATTTAATTGAACACAGGGTTTCAAAATTATGACTGGCATAAGTATCAAGTTTACAGATGCAGGAATCTTCAGTGTCATGAAAACGTTTAGTTATGTACAGCTGATGTATACAGTACATAAAAAAGCCTACAAAGTGGAACCTCGCAAATTACTTCCTTATTATTTCAGATTAATCAGGTATGTTACTCATAGAGGCGGCTTTCTTAAAGGTAAAAAATAATGAGAAAGCAATATGAAAGTTTCTACTTTTTTCACAAAAACAAAGCTTTCGCTATGAAGAAGCAATCCTGAAAGACCATTGAAAGCCGTTACAATTTTCCGTCTTTTACTAAATACATGAAAATATTTAATTCGCAGGAAAGGAAATAAGCTTGGCGGTGAATATGGTGACCCCTCGTGGTAATATGTTCGCGATTGAGGGTCACGCGAATCTCACAATACCAAATTTCAATTCGATGTTGATCAGCGCTCGTATAAGCGAACGCGCGAGGCGCGAATACGATCTTGACTTTTCCGGCACCTGGTTCAGTGGTCATAACATTACAATACGAGGTTCCTACGCTGACCGATCAACAACAGTTATCGTCAGCCACAGTCTCAAGATGATTCTCACGTCACCCAGCTTCGAACGTGACATACTGTTGAATTGCAAACTCTATCAAGACGCAATAGATCTCAAGATTAATCTCCAAGTGGAGCATGTAGATCTTGAAAAATACGCTCTTATCGTGGATCACTCGACGATTTCTTCGACGCGATTGATTACATACGCTGAGGGTCGCTATAAGAACAGCATTTACACAATGACGACAAACGTGGACACCGAGCGAGAGATCCGTGTGGAATTGCATCTGGATCGTTGGCGGGATGTTCATATAACAGCGACAGGAATAAACGAGCCGGAGAAAAAAGAATTCGGTATCCAAATTAAGTGGGATGCGAACAGAGACCCGGATTTAAAGTTTGCGGCAGTCTTGCAGCTCAACAAATTCATCGACGAGATTACGTTTTCGCAAAATATCAGTGGAACGGTCATCATCACTTATCCCAATAGACTGGTCACTGGTACCTGTCTGTTGGCGCGACAAGCTAGAACCAATTATCTTATTGATACTAAACTCGAATGGGGCCCCGACAAGACCATACGACTGACGATCGATACAGATTATGGGATGACCTCGTGGCCGAATTCTCTTAAATTCGAATCGCAGTTGCTCACCCCCTTCGATAATTGGAAAAAAACTTCGCTCAATGCAAGGTAAGTAAAGTCAAGCTAGTCGACCGTAACGTTGGCGAGTTGTCGCTGCAATATCCATGCAGAAAGGACTGCGATAAAATCTTCGCAAGCTTAATGAACAGAGTCAAAATATCGCGGCATAAAAAAAACGATGCACGTCATAATATCCAGAAAATAATATCGTGCGACAAGATTATCCACAATGTTAGATTTTTTTTATGAATATTCGAGATTATTTCAAAACAATAGCAATTTGGCTTATTGGATATTTTACAATTGCATAGTATCTTTAATAATAATCAAGAATCAGACTGAAAGAAGTAAAATCCTATCTCCTTCTAAAAATTTGGTGCAACAAAAGATTGCAGGCATTGTCACCGTTTTATTGGTGCTGTAACGGCCATCGCTGTCGTCAGACACACAGGGACCGGGGGCAAGTTCATGTATTGAAACTTTTTGTTTATGTTAAATGTCAAAACTGACAGAAGGATACCCGGGAGCTGAAGCCCTCGGGCCCCATCTATCTAATCCCATCTAATAAATAATGAAACACGAATATCTAATATATAGAATCTCATTTTTACAATTTATTTGCTCCAGAATTAACTTCATTCTCATTTTATAACCAAGTTCTAAATAGCTAACAATCCTTTATCCATCAGTTTAACAACTATTTATATAAATTATTGCATTCTTCTGATTTTCACTCAGTCGTTAATAAACAATTTTCATCATTTATATAAGTATCATTCTCAGTTATATTTGTCCGTATACTTTATCCGTTATTATTTATTATTTTCTTTGTATTTCTTTCCATTATTTTTCCATTTCCATATCATAATCCACACAATTATTTTTTTACATCACCAACCCTTCATTTCATCTTTCCATATATAAACGATTCTCTACCAATTCGGCCACTTTTTTTCTGACCCTCCCGGATTTGTCCCATAGATTGCTACATTGTAGTACTACTTAAAGGTACTGTCTGTGAATATTTTCAGATTTTTAAATCCAACCGTTTAGAAAATAGACCATTTTTTTCAACTCGATCTATCTTAAAGAATATTGGTCGGAGAGGAATAATGTTTAAACAAAAAAATTTTAGTTTTCTATGACCTTCGCAATAAAGATTTTAAAATAATTTTACCGACCTTAAGAAGTCGATTTTTTGCGAATAAATCTAAAAGATATTTTTTTTCGTCAAGAAACACCCCTTTAATCTTGCTGCAAAAATTAGAGAATCTCCGGACGTATGTGCAGATTGTACGAAAAAATCACCAGAGTGGCACCGACTACCATTTTTGAGAATTAAAAAAAAATAAAACCATGTAGTTCAAGATCAATTTATTGTGATGTCAAGAATGAAGGCGAATCGAAAACGAGAGAGTCAACCAAAAACAAATGTTAAAGTAAAAAAATTCGGAAATGGACGAACATTTTTGGATGCGTGTGCGTGTGCGTGTGCGTGTGCGTGTGAGTGTGCGTGTGCGTGTGCGTGTGCGTGTGCGTGTGCGTGTGCGTGGCGTGTGCGTGTGCGTGTGCGTGTGCGTGTGCGTGTGCGTGTGCGTGTGCGTGTGCGTGTGCGTGTGCGTGTGCGTGTGCGTGTGCGTGTGCGTGTGCGTGTGCGTGTGCGTGTGCGTGTGCGTGTGCGTGTGCGTGTGCGTTATTTCAACTTACCTTAATTCTTTGTAACTAATTACGCATGACATTTTCGACGTTTCGTGGCGCAAATGGAACTGGTGCTTTCGTCTCCTGGCAAAAGAAATCCGTTGCAAAAGAGTACTTTCTAAGGAAAAGCTGATGTCCATCTTTCTGTATAATTGAATGAATCTTCAGTGTACCGGGAATGGTCTTTGCACGTTGAAATCGTTCAGCTAAGAGTTTATCAGCCGCATCGTGAGATTCTTTTGAACCGGAGTAGATGGACGTATTTGTCAAATTTTTTTGGCCCACTTGACGAATGCCGAAGTTCTGTGCCTTGTTTGGAATAGTACGCGACCGTGTGGATTGTGCACTGGTCATTGTTCCAATGGAAGCCTTGGATTGTATCCTGTGCTACGAACGCTTAATTTTCGGCAAAATCACACTGTACAAGGAACTCTCCGTCTTTTAAATTTTCTTCTCGGTAATCGAGGTATTGAGCTTGCTGGCGAGCGATGTACGCGTGAGTCTTAAGCTTCTCGATCTTCTTGCATAATTCATCGATGAACATCACTAGAAAAAACCTGAACCTGCGTAGCTGCTCGGTCTGTTTCAGTCTGATAAGCCTCAAAGATGATTTGCCAAACATTCTGATCCCGGACAATGCTCACACTCCCCTAGATAGCATGCCGCATTCGGTTCGCCCCACGTGATTACATTTATAAAATCATCATACGATTTCAGGTGTAGTGATGAGCGTTTCGTTATCTCGAGAAAGTCAACAGCTTCGATCATTAATTCAATATTTTCGTGGTACACACAAACGCAAACGCTATGCGTTTCGCTCGCGCCAGCTAAGATACGGTGACATGGTCGTAGTTTGACGAAAGCCAAAAATCGTAGCGGCACTTCGGGATGTGCTTACGTATACACCTTGTGGAGTTCTTTAAGGTTGCAGTATAGCAGACATTTTTGCACATGTTCTCGAGTACCGTCTGGTTGCTTTATCGATATCGAATCATTTTTCCCGCCATTTGCTTGCTATTCGAATCATGCTCCTTATGGATTCTGCAGTTGATGCCGTCAATGTGAAGCATTGACGGCATCAACTGCGACGTGAAGCATGAAAAAATCGTGCTGTTTTCCGTATACTCCATTTCTTTGGAGCCACAGTCAGGATACGCACTTTCTCTGATTGTGTTGTTGTTGGATCTTGGAATTTATTTTTAAGTACGTTTAGAATCTCTATGCCATATTGAGCAAACTCCAAAAATTTCTTCGTGACTAAGTAATTGTGGAAGAACTAGATGTAGCACTGACTGATTTATCGACTGAGGCAGGCGTATCTGCACGTGTTGCTACCAGCTTGAGCTTCATTACCCGACTTCTACAATATCCACACAACTTTTGTCCCTTAAGAGATTCCATTATATTCACAATATTTGTCGAAGCTACTCGCAAATTGGAGTGTTTTTTATGCTGCTTAAGTCTGAAAGGATTACAGCATCTATCGGTAAACACCATGGTTTGTTTCTTTTTTTTTTCTAGTGAGATTTATGCAACTACGCTTATTGTGATGAACGAAGGATTAATTGTGTTTAAATTAAGTTAGAATGAATATGAATTAAT
The DNA here is from genome assembly GCA_964016905.1 of Perithous albicinctus. Classification (NCBI taxonomy): domain Eukaryota; kingdom Metazoa; phylum Arthropoda; class Insecta; order Hymenoptera; family Ichneumonidae; genus Perithous; species Perithous albicinctus. The sequence goes on along the minus strand of OZ024688.1, from coordinate 19,992,546 downwards.
TGGTTTATTAGATATTAGAACGAAGGAGTGAACGTCTTATAGTGTCGGGAACGATAAATGAACTGAGGCTAAAGTGTTTTAGTGAAGAAAACGTAAATAATAGAGATGTCTATACACAAAAATGCTGCTCTGTTTTCTCGGTTTTCGCTACTAATCGCTCAGGGGAACCCGCAAAGGGAAAATAGCGGTTAGCGCAAAAATTGTAATAAATTGATCTTGAACTACACGGTTTTTTTTTCTCAAAAACGGCAATCAGTGCCATTCTGGTGATTTTTTCGTACAATCTGCACATAGGCCCGGAGATTCTCTAATTTTTGCAGCAAGATTAAAGGAGTATTTCTTGACGAAAAAAAGATATTTTTTAGATTTTTTCACAAAAAACCAAATTTTCAATATTCCTCTACGACCAATATTTTTTAAGATACATTGAGTTGAAAAAAATGGTCTATTTTCCAAACGGTTGGATTTAAAAATCTGAAAAAATTCACAGAGGGTACCTTTAAGTAGTACTGCAGTGTGGCAATCTATGGAACAAATCCGGGAGGATCAGAAAAAAAAGTGGCCGAATTGGTAGAGAATCCTTCATATATGAGATTTCATTATTTTGCATTCGTTAAGGCGTTTCATTTTCAGTGTATGTTTTTCATATTGCTTTCTTCTTGGATACAAATAATAAAGAAAAAACCGGCGACCAGGTACTTATCTTTCTATGCGAATACGAAGGCTTAGTTTCTCCCTGCGGTCGATAGAAGCTGGTATTTATTAGAACCGTCCAAACTCCAAGATATATTCGTCTCTCCGGTAGGCGAAATCCGGAGAGTACGAAGATGTAGATAAAGAGGCATTCAAACGGTTTCTGACCAAGAGGTAAATCCCAGTCGAATCAAACGTAGCGTTGTTGTCGTCGTGTTGCAACGACGTTTCCAGAAGAAGAGTTCCCAGAGAATGAGGAGGATTTGGAGCTCACAATTCGGCGGATTGACTCATTACGAAATTACGCAAGCACAGTTTCTTTCTTTACCCTAGATTTATTATCGAACATGATCGATATTGAAATTATCGATGTTTGCCGAGGGCACGAAGATTCGAATTATACATATTTTTTCTTTTTACCCTGGACCACGCACGACACACACACGTAAACACGCACAGGCATCCACCTGGTGGATATAATTAAAACAGTTGGTTTCTTTTCGTCGACATTATTTTCTATTAGTCACATACCACTAAAAACAATCAATTTCACTAAGGATATTTTTCGACGGCTTAACCATGATATCATAACGTGATCCCTATTTCACTATGGATATTTGAAGTCGAATATTTGGATTAGATTATTCTGCCATGGATGTTTTTGCAGCGGATAGTTTGTGCGGACGCGTTGTCAAATATTTTTTACACGTGACAATATAACGTGTACCTATCGTTAACGTGTTGTGCTTTAATATATATTATTTCATTGATACAGATATCGCCAAGCTGAGTCCGAAATTGGTGCGAGCTGCAGCGCGTATTGGCAAGATGATCAACATGTCCTGCTGGAGTTTCAAGGTGATACAAGTAGCAACCTCGAGCTTCTCGAATGCAATGCATATTTCGGTCTAACCAGTAGCGTTCACTCGATCGGTTGGCTCACTGCGAATCTAACGCACAAGCAGATTCTTCAACAAAGCATCGACACCCAACTGCTCGTCAACTATGATCCCGACAGAGTTATAGATCTAAAGAGCACCTGGGTACTGGATAGGGACGAGCAAAGCGATAGCTTGAATATCACTGGAAATCTTCAGCTGGTATCGCCAATGGCTAATTACCGAAAGGGCGAAATGAAATGCCAATTACGACTGATGCCAAATTGGCGATTTTACGGCGCTTCTAATCTCGATCTCGACAAGAGAAAGTACACGGCTGTACTTCGAGGTGATCTGGCGAGGTTCAAAGAATCATTGGTGGAATTCAACGTGACGACGCCGCTCGAGCGCTATGCATTTCTGCGCGGGAGATTTGGGCTTTCCGAGAGAGATCGACATATTGTCGCGGAAGTAGTGAGACCCTCGGGAACTCTGGGCTTCGAGGCTCTATGTCGGCTCTTTACTGGAGCATCCTATGATTTTCATGTAAAACTGCAACTCGCTACACCCATGGACCTCCTTCAGAGATCACTTTTAGTTGCGAAACTCAACAGAAAAGCGGCTGATTTTAGAGTGGCCTACAACAATATTACTGCAGGCTTTCAGGGCGTGTGGCACTACAAAAATTTAACAGACTTCCACTATAGTTATGTTCTACTGACGCCGATTCATGGACTTCATGAGAGTGGTATCGTCGCTAAATTCGTGGCCGCTAAAACCGAACCTATGGGTTATTTGGATTTAGACACAGAATTTTCCTTGAGAATTGTTGAGACCAAGATCGGCTTACAGGCTCACGGTGGACCGAAGCCACCGCCACCCATTATACCCAACATGAGCAGCGCTAAGACACGAGTCGAGCAGCACCAATTGGACACCAAACAGGAGGATGAAGATAAGGAGGATTATGAGGAGGAAGACGAAATGGAAACTTTATACTGGAAAGGTGATATCGAGGTATAGCTTTCATCACGCATAAAATATAATATTCCAATCAGTATACAGCCACCAAAATCTTCAAAACTTTTTATAAAAGCTGTAATTCGGTGAGATTTAAATATTATCATCGCTTTCTCTATACGGAAACAAAAATATTTCGATTTCAATAGAAACTATTACGTTGCGACTTTCGAATTTGCTTATTTCGTAGTAGTAGTAGTAGTAGTAGTAGTAGTAGTGTTGTAATGAAGTCTTACTTCTAGGCATTGAAAAGGAGTTGACACTTATCTATATTTATACCTGTCTGTATATGTATTTATATTTCAGAAAGCTGTCTGTATAATGGTTTCCCCCCAGAATCAGAAAAACCCCTCATCCAGGAGGTAGAATAACTATTAATCTTCGACAAAATAACTCGAGACAAAATATCTCGAAGATATGGGTTTCACGATTCTACTTACAACAACGGTATCCCAGGTGTCCCAATATTTTTTATCTGCATATAAAACACTACTGCTAACGTGTAAAAGACGTCTAGGGGGTGAAATAGCCTCCTAAAGTAGGGTTCGAAAAGTAGTGATTTGTATGTTTCGTATATGACAAGGCAATAATTTGGGATGAAACTCATTCGATAACTTGGTATCACGTCTAAATAACTTCGTCAAATGACTTTTACCATGAAGAACTTACCAAATGATCTTCGACAAAAATACCTTCGCGACAAAAGATATTTTTGCATAAAATTTTATTACACGTTTCATTTACATCATCACATTACATTACATTACATTTTTATTTTTAACATTTCATTTTTTTTTTAAATATTTTACAGTATTGTCAATATTTTGTATCTAGAATTGTACGTAGTGTTTACGTCGTCGATGCCTGTCGATCGTTGTAATCTACGTTATGGTACAATTGCATATAGTATGTGTAGCATTTTTTAAAAATTGTATGTAGTGTTAATAATATCGATTCCCGTCGAACATTGTTATCTACGTTATCGATATTTCACCGTGTTTACACCGTGACATTGTACGCTATGCCTCATAAGTATGCCATTGTCTCCCGATTCGCGTAGTCTTCAACGATTAGTTTTAGCCGAGCATCGTAGTCGGCGTATTTTTTACGCTTACGTGTTTGGATATCTCGACCTGCTATCCTTTGTTCCATCAGGATTTCGGAAGTGGCCTGTTCTTTTTTTAGAGCGTTAATGAATCGTCCGATCGACGCGTGCGCGATTCGTACGCGTTCGTTGAAGGCACGATGCCATCCCTCCACCGAATTGTTGGTTCGTGGCCGATCGTGAATTACTGCCGAATAGCAGTTCCACATCTCGATTGGAAACAGTGGCGCGTTGCGCGTTCCACACCGACGACGAGCGCCGATCCACGTTGCCTCAAAGTATTCAACAATATTTTCTGTTTCGCCGTAGTTCTGAAAATATTCGGAATTGACGAGTGTTTCGTACGCGTCAGCAATATCTTCTAGTGGCACATAAGCCAAAGCAATGAGCATTTTAGATGCAGGGCCAAGTCCGCGTCTGCACCGTATTGCACTTGCAGTCCGAGCGATTGGATGTGTCCCCAGACACATTGGCCAAAATGGAAATGGCATCCCTGAATTTCGGCGTCCGGAAAGGTCTTTTTGAATGCTGCGATGAAGCTTTGTTCGAAATCGATAATGAAACACGTTGGATTTAAGTTTGGCTCGGCTGTTTTTATTATCGACAGTATGGCCTTGTACGTTTTAGCTTTCTTGTCTGGTGCTAGAATGTATACTAGTGGAATGGTTTTCCCATCTTTGATGCCGTGTATTGTGTACAGTTGACAGAATATCTCGGGGACAGATATCGTGTAGCAAAAACGGTTCCCCTTCTAATGTTTCTTTAAATGCGTCTGGTAAATCTAGTTGCTCACGTGTCGGTGGATTCACAAGCTGCGGATTGCGGTGTTGACGCACTCTCTGTACGGTTCTAATTAAATTTGCGTGATTCGGTAGCTCCGCGGCCGCTGATGATGATACTGTTGCTGCGGCTTCAGTAATGATGCCAGCTGCAGTTTCATTAGATCGTCGTGTCCGTTTTTTCATTCGTTGAACTGCTTTTCGGGCTTCGACTTGATCGGCGCGTGGTGCATGGTGATGCGGCACTTCTTTCTGAACCGCCCCTGATACGGAAATAAGCAATGAAAAAAACAGTGAACTGTAAATAATATCACGCAAACATACGCACGCACACACACACACACACATCACGGTGGGGTGTGTAAATGCTGTTGTGCTAGTATGTGTATTTTTTTAAAAGCATACCGGTACGTGTTGACGATGACGTATGAGCTCTGCCTGGGCATCGATTGTTTTTGTATTGAACACATCGCCAGATGACTTTGGAATCCGATTCGGAGCACTTTTAATATATGTACCCAATATATGTTCAGTAGAAGTAGCGGCTTGCCTTTTTGGCTTTTTATAAATTCCAGTAGCATCGTTCTGTTACTTTTATTGATTCTAGACATTATTTAGTAAATAACGGACACTGTGAGCGGCTCAGTTGTTGACGCTTATACTGATCTTGGATGTGTCAATCAAGCCGTGTGATCGCCGTTTTCGTGTACTTTTATCATTATGATTTAATAGACGAAGCGAACGCCATACGAAGCGATCGAGCGAGAGAACAAGCATTCGACAATCGATTAGTAAGGTTCGCCGTCCCATGCGAACGTTTTTCGTGTGTACTGTTATCAAAACAGAAATGGAACGGAACGGAAATTCAAATTGGATTCGGAGTTATTAGTTATTTCAAACTTTATGCAATAATATTTTTGACAAAGTTCTTTTTTTACTATGTTCTTTTGTCGCGAAGTTCATTTGTCGCGAAGTTATTTTTGTGAAAGTTCTTTTGGCGAAATTCTTTTTGTCAAAAGCCATTTGACGAGGTTCTTTAGACATGAAGCCGATAACTCTTGCCTTAATAAAACGTGAATAGCGTAATTTCCACGAGTAGTTACCCCCTGAAAAATGATTTTCGTAAAGTATGCAAAAAATGCTTTAAAATATTGATATCAGATACAGGACTTTTGAAAAAACGTCAGATTTTTAAATTCTGACTAACAATATGTAGGTTTTAAATAATCATGATTATATTAAATGCAAAAAAAATCTAAAAAAATTCTGGTTGCCTCTCAGAGTTGGAACAGTAACATAAAAAAATGTGGATCAAATCCGAGAATTTGAGCGTCTGACCTTGGTTGAATCGATATGGGATGCCCCAAATGTATAATTTTGTGCTTAATTATAATTTTCTACAAATTATATTACAAAAAAAGCTGGAACGTCGATGGCTTCGTACCCCTAGCCCAGGACGAGGGAGTCTGCCCTCGGACCCGCCGAGTCCCCGCTCCAGGGTCCCCACCCCACCATATTCGTCGATACGTTTCGTTCGATTACATAAAAAGATATCGGTGTGCTGGGAGGGCATGCCGACCATTTTCTTGAAGGACATGCTAACATGTCAACTGCAGCCACTATCCTGAATTAGCTTTTTTATCTAATTCTTCCTACATAAATGTTGCTATAGGTCTTTTCTCCACCGGCCTTCTTTTCCGCGTCGATTTTTCCTGACACCCTTGGAATTATACAACGAAGGAATTTCGACGAGAATAACTCGAAGACGTTATGATTACAAGTTATTTTGTCATAAATTATTTTTATCGAGTCGATTTGTCGTAAATTATTTTGACGAAGCTACATAGACGCGACGCCGTTACCACACAGTCTGTTGCGATGTAAAAAGCAGCAAAAAGTAGCAATAGCATAATCTCGTAAACTGAGACACATATGTTTTTAGAGTTTGGTAATTATATTGTGAAGATATAATACTACAATCTCACTGAATTACAGAATTTTTTTAAGAACAATGACAATTCAGGTGGCTGAATTCGTATTAAATGTCTCATATAAGATTTTCGACAACTAGTGAACCCGTCGGCATAACAAAAAATATATATGCTCCTATGCGCATCTAAACCACTTAATACAAAATGATTCATCATATATTTCTTGTCCAGATAAATGCTGCAATAATCGCTCCGATAATCGGTACAGTCGATATTGACATAGAAGGTCCAACTCACAAGCTTCAGGGTTACTTGATACTCCCACAAGGAAGAATAACCGTTGACGATCGATTCACGATCGAAGATTACTTCAACATGAAGAACGAACTCAGCATTGATACTCCGTTCCTCTCTGCTTCCGAGATCACGTCCCTCTACGTCCTCAGTATTGACTCGGAAAATGTTATCTACTTAATGGAAATGGATCTGAACGTCTTGACGGCGAACCGTACAATTTGGGCGGACACTGGTCTAATGGCTAATTATTCCTACATCGAGCACGTAGAAGACACTCAGACCCATAATCTCGAGCTGAAGGTAAAAACACCATTACGTAATTTCAAATACGTAAATACCAAGACCGTCTACGAGATAGATGAAAATATGTACAAAGCACGGGCGACAATAACCACTGAAGACAGTCGTGCCGATTTGGCCGGTTCACTCGAGCTCGAAGAAAACTTTTTCGACGCCGCGATTTCAGCGCAAATTGATAGCCCTGCCCTTTACATACCTCGAACAAAGATTGTCATCAAGAAGGATTTAACCGATAAGGAAAAACGCGTCGAATTCGCAATCCATCTAGCAGAGCCTAAAGATAGATCAGCCGAGTTTCAGGCTTCCTGGCAAGTTCAAGATGACAACTATATTAAAACTACTATATCTCTTGAAACTTGGATAGTACCTCTGCGAAGCATCGAGGCCGAAGTTTTGTATGTAAACGCGATATCGACCAATAATTCGGCCGAATTGCGCCTCAACTTGAAACACTCACCGGAGCAGGAATATCATCTGATCGGAAATTTCAACAACGGCACGATAGATCTCAGTATTCATAGCCCATTGACTTCTTATGAACATCTGCAGTTTCGAGGAGAGCTGGAGAGCCCCCAGAACGACGGATCCTATACAGTAAACGGCGACTTGAAAAATCTCAGGACTTTAGCGGTGTACGAGGTAATCAGTTCCGTTGTCGTCGGTGATGACAAGAAGATATCGGGAATTGATATTGAAATCACGCCGCTAGACAGAGATCGTGATACGGACAGAGTGTTACTCAGATTGCAACGTGAAAGAAACGTTTTTACCTTGACTGCTCAAAATTACCACGTCAATGGGACGTTGAACTTGAGTTACACGAATGCGCTCAATTGGGACTTAAATTACAAGGCCGAGAAGAAAAAAGATCAAAAGAGCGAATGCGATAAATCCGACACGGACATTTATGAGTTAAATACGTGGATGGACGTACAAGCTAACGGAAATACGACCATCACCGTACAGGTTGTAACGCCTTGGAAGGAAATCGAGATTTTTAGTCTTGATGGAAATCTCTTGCTAGACGACATCAGTGGGCAAGCAAAATTTAATCATCAACTGAACGAATATACCAGCCACGGTCTTGTCGCTTGGAAACTCGCATATATGATCGACATGTTAGCAAGAATCGTTGTAGGTGTCAATGACAAAAGTATCGATGCTCAAGTCTTCTTGAAGAATCCGAAAAAAGCATTCAAGAACGTAGAGATAGGGTTTGACATCGATGTTGATCGAGAACGTTGGAAATTCGCCACAAACGCGACTGTAGGATATAGAAACTCGGAAAATGTCGATGTTGTGCTAAGTGTGAGATTGCCACCGCCCAATAATGATGATCATCGAGTGTTATTGAGTTATCACGGGAACCATGGGATACAGGACGCACGTTACGTTGTAGGCTACAATGCTTTACGCGCTAGGACCAATTATGCATCCGATGGTTCGGTAAGAATTTTTGTTACTTTCAATCCCTTATGAAACAAAAATATCTTTACACACTATAAAGATGATTGAACTATCAGACTATTCAAAACTATTCATCATTCATCAATGCTAAATTGGCGGGCTATTGGAAAAAGTCATTTGATTTGGATGAAACTTTTCGTTTCGGTTTTTCGGGTTTTCGAAGTAACCAAATATAAACTTCAACTCAAAATACTGAAATAATAAATTAGCGGATGATAGTAGAAAAAGGGATTTCATTCAGATGGTACTTTGTTCTAAAAGAGTTTTTGAGGTCGCCAACTTAAAATTTCGAAATAAAAAATAGCGTCCAGTTTGGCGGACGAAAATGGAAAAAGTGATTTAATTATAATAAAACTTTGTATTTGGGAGTTTTTATTATTAAGTTTATTACAAATTTGAATTGGAAATTCAAAATTCTAAAAGGATATATGCAATATGTTGGAGCAAAATGTAAAAAGTTACTTGATTTGGATGAAACATAGTACTTAGGAGTTTTTTTAAATCTCCGAGTACCAAGTTTATATCCGTAAAAACTCACTTCCTGCATTATGGTCCGTCTTTTGAGTTCATACGTATTATGTTCAGATTCATAATAAGCGGCCTTAAAATTTCCGAGTAATACATATTATGTAAATCGTAGATAAGGTAAAATATTGGTTCCAAGGATTATGTTACAGATTGCGAATCTGAAGTTAATAGTATTACGTAGAATTTAAAAAAATTAATAAAAAAGGTTGCCAGTAGAACCTTGCACATTGTTTCCTAATTCTTTCGCCCGCCATCTACAGAGAAAGTAATTTAGTTAATTTTGACTTCCACATAGACCTTGACTTCCACCATCCCCAAGGCTTCCTCTATGAAAAAGCCAAAATTTACCAACGTACTTTCTCGAAGAAAGTACGTTGATAAATTGCTTTGTGGGTGGCGGGTGAAAAAAAATTAGGGAGCCGTCTGGAAAGAGCTACTTTTTGAGCATAATGAAAAAATGTTTCATTAAAACGAAGCTTCTTCTATGAGGAAGTTGAAACGTAACATTTTCCTACCTAAAAAATTAGGTCTTAGGTAGTTATAATCCTCCAATAGTTACAAGTACTCATGTTTATATGTAACTGCTACAAATAATTACGGCCCAGGTATTAACTGCTTATCATTAATAGTATTTACTATTAAACTTCAATAAATATTATATTGAATAATCACTGCTTCAATTATTACTTTTCATCTTCAATAGTAAGTACTATAGAATTATTCACGTTTACATTCGAATAGTACTTATTAAGCCTGCGATAGTTTTTTCCATAAGGGATTATCATACCGATTCTGTTTGTTGTGTCAAAAGCTGCTAATTATATATTTTTTTAACAGATTAAAATGGCTGCTCAGAATTTAGATAGCCATGTTCGTGTAACGTGGGGTAATTTACCCAGCCAGATTCTCAACAACGTTGTGAACATGACGTTCGATCAGAAATTCGTGGATTTCAAGTACTCTCTTTACACACCCAAGCACCAGACAGAGGAAACCGCAATTTTGCGATTAAATTACGACGCGAGCACGGAAGTTTACAGTTTGCTGAATGCCGATCTTTACTGTCCTGCAACCGCTAAAATCGCTTCTGCCAGGATATCTTACTCGAGCTTGAGTAATGTAAACGGCACTGTAAACGCTACCACACCGATACCACACTTTTCTTATGCCGGTTGCAATTTTATCGTACTCACTACACTGTAAGTCTAGATTCTTCTTTCTTTTATTCTTTACAGAGGTTCATATATCTGTAGAAATGTATGGGTTTCCCAATAGAGTACTGTTCGATACAAGAACGAAGTGCAATGCGTTATTAGAAGCGTACAATGGTTTTTACTTCACTCCGTGCAAAAATTGACGTTTTGCGCAGGCTTTGCATGCATAAAACCCCCGTTTTCACATCTTGTGAAGTAAAATTTTGTACAATACTCGTCGGAAAAGCTTTCTCTTAACTCGTATGATTACAACACTCACCTTCAGTGAGCAAACTTCGTGCTGCAAACTTACATCGTGAATATGTGAACTTACATCAAGAAATACATCGTGCGAGCCTAAACGCATTATGTCGTCTTCGTATCGAACATTATTTTTAATAACAGATGCATGAACACATTCTTTTTCGGAGCTTCGGAACGGTCGTATTGGGCAACAAAGTTCTTATTCGCTTGCGTGCGAATAAGAATCCCGTTGTGCACGCTAGATATACGCAGAATGTTCTGCGCACAGGTGGCCTGCTTATAAAGAGAGTGGCTACATAAAGTGAAAAAAATTCTCAAATATGGACGCTCCGCAGTCTCGAAAAAGAAACTTTTTCATGTATGTATTATAAAATATCCAGACCATAAAAATGACCGGTCGTTTTGATCCTAAAATGAAACAGGGAAACGAGTACAGAACGACCACTCTAGCAACCAAAAAATGATGATAAAATGTGAGCGACCAGAAAATCTCCAATATAACCATTTTTAAATTAGAGACCGCAAAAAGACCGAAATAATGACCGACTTTATATCCATACAGCCTATAATGAAAATGATACCAGAAGTAACTATTGAAACGAATGATTGTAAATGATACAATTATGAGTATCGCGACTTTGACTTGTACCAATTTCGAAAATGAATTCATACAAAGGCATTTTATGGAACGCAATAAACCGAGGCACACACGCACGTACGCACACACACATACACACTCGAGGTGGATTATCCGCTGACGCTAATCATAATTCATGTGATTTAGCGATTCTTTCGATATGCCGAGGTATCGGATACCTATCAATCGTGCGGGTTAACAGTTATTTTATAGTCTCCATACAGCCGAATTTGGCGATTACTTTTCAACACAGGAACAATCAAAGTCGCCCATTCACTACTTTCTACATGTTGTAACACACCGTTTTTTCCTAAGCGAACTATTTGAAGTTCTACTTTTTCCCGCACAGCATACGGCACTGGTCGACATTTACAAAAAATTGGAGCGGCGTTATTCCTATCATGGGTTTGAAATTTCCTTTTCGTATTTCTACTAAGCTGACTGGAAAAACCGTATTATACTCGTTGATAATCGCATCAATATCGCTATGACCCTAATTTTTTAGCCAGTCAATTTTCGATCTTCCTATTTCCTCAAATAACTCCGATGCCGTCACCAAAAGTGCATGGATCCAAGTTCACCCAATAAGCGGCGGACTATCTCCAAGCAACACGATATTCGGCCTTAACCGTTAATACTCCCAACGGAACAATCAACGTCTCGGCGCGATTTAAAACTCTTAAGTTCTTTAAATGGCACGTGTTCCTCAAAAAACTTCTCAGAAATCACTGCTACGTCCGACCGCTTGTCGACATCGAAATTAATAGCTACTCCCTTCCCCTTCGAGATGAAAGAACCCATCAACATCATCACGAATATTATTATTATTATTATTATTATTAGTATTATCATTTTCTCCGATGTAATTCTGTTGGTTACCGATCTGACTATACTTGCTCCCGTGAGCCCGTCTACCAATGCCACCTTGATTTACTTTGCAAGCGCTCACGAGATGACCTTGTTTCTCACGTATATTACATCTGCAAGATTTCTTGTCTTGATACCTTTTTTGAATCTTGGATGTCATTTGCGAGAATAAAAATTGGCCCTACCTTTCCTTCAACATTAATCAGTCTGCAAAAACCTCGTACTCCTTCAAATTGCCGATCATTGTCGTTACGGTTTGCTGCAAAGTCGCTCGACAGGCGACTTATACATTCTCGCCATTTTGCCCCTGATCCAACAATTGCCCCCTTTGCGTTGCCAAATTTTGTTGATCGATAATTAATTCCTTCCGTTGCTCCACTAGCTGCTTATTGTTCTCTGCATAGTCCGCTTTGGCTTTCTCCAACTGCTTTAGTTCCTTTTGCAGCTATTTCTCGGCGTCACCCATCTCAACTCACACGTGTTCACTACGTAATCGTTCAAAATCTCAGCGATCCATTATCACTCGAGATCACTTTTATCCTCGTCGCCACTGTAATATCTGTTGGTAAATACAGAACACGATGTTTAAGAGTAAAGCGATGTTAATAATTTATTAACATAAAAGAGGTATTTGTTGTTCACCATGTGCTATATGATGTCTTATGTGGGTCACCATATTGTTCCTCACGGTCATGTTTGTAGATTCCCGCATGGGGAGTCCATCCCATAAAGTCTCATATAGTTTCCTTCATAGACCACTATATAAAATATTTCTCTTTATATCACCCTGTAGTATTCCTACGTAGCCCTATAAGGCCCTACGTGTGATCCCGTGGACTTCCATGCATTCCCACGCATTCGCATCTAAGGTCCTGATATATGAAACTTTTGGAAAGGGTCGTTTTGCGGTCTTTTGTGGCGTAAATTTAGACGCAAAATGACTAGTCACCTTTTTAAGCTCGTTTTACGGTTGTTACGATTGCTGAGGATTGTGTTCTCGTATTATCTCCATGACACATAATTCATTGCTATGCATTTATTTTCCATAGAAAACAGAACAGAAAATTCGTTGAGGTATTCTGGCCGAACAATACCGCCATGCTCAACTCCGACTATAATTATCACAGCGAGCGTCTAGACTCGACGCTCGAGGGCATTCTAGAACTAGAAATTCCGTTGAGTACTCGTCACGCGGGCGTCATGACATACGGTTACAAAAAGAGGCCACTGAAGACAAACGGCTACGCTCAACTTACTTACAACAAGGACGAAATCCTCAACGTTACCTACGACTCAAAAGGAGAATCCCGAGGAGGTTTCGAGAAAGACAGTATCAACATAATTGTGGAAAACATTTTCAAGCCTATCGGTATAAATTACGTGAATCAGTATGAGTACAGCGCCGGTAATGCAGGAACGAACTATCCAACGGTTGAATTGAAACAAGTAAATGTCTACGGATTGGAGAGCAATTCGACTCTAAAAGTCGCCGGCGAGTCAAAAATAAGAACAACTCATGACGGCCAAGAAATTTATTTGAAGGGCGTTCACTACAATAGAACGATACAATTGAAAACAGACTACCAAGTATTATCCGGTGAATTTGATCAGAATACGTGGATTAGCCTTGCTGAGGATGCCTGGGCCTCCTATCACATAAATATCCTTAACAAAACAACCAAAGACGTGGACAATCAGTTTCTCGTACTGAATCTCGCGTATCCGAGAAGAAATTTCACCGTGGACGCTTCGTACAAGATAACAAAATGTAACTTTGACTCAGAGGCAAAACTCAGTTGGGACGAGAATACCGACAAGCCACGGATGCTCGGTACGGCTTTAAAATGGAAAAATTCAATGGACGTGAGCGCGGTCGATTATCAAGAAGCTGTGCTGAGTTTCACACATCCGTCATTTGCCAAAGACGTTACCTTTACCGGTAAACTAATGAAGAAAGATCCTAAAGAACTATTTAACAGCAATCTCGTGGTCGATTACTCGTCAAATCCCGACAAATTGCTCGTACTTTCGGGTGTATTGCGAGACGAGAGCGAAACACCCGGTGATATAAAGTATAGCTACACAATAGCTGGAAATCATCCCAAGACTCAGTTGGATCTTCAAGTAAATGGTAACATTCGAAAACACGGTACATTCCTCGTGGAGACTGACCATCGTGGCTTATACAAGAGAAGCTACTTGCCACAAGAAAGCGGCCAATTACACGGCCGTATCGATGTCAATGATTACGAGATACAATTTCATCGTGAGAGTAACGAACTTGTCAAGCATCTCAATGTTCGTTACTATCCCGATGACCCGGCCTATATTGTTAACGGCACTGTCATCAATACTCCGGATCTCAACGCTACCGGAGCATTTTATATCAATGTCCCAGAAAAATTAACTTGGATGATGCTTAATTATACACCTGGTAGGTATTACCCGGGGCTGTTATATCTTCTTGACCATTAATTGTTTTTTTTCTTTTTCTAAATGCCTTGTTGGCGGAAAAAACCTGCAATTGACTACAACTATTTCAATAACAAAATATTTATTTCTACAACCAAGTATTTGATATTTACAATTTATAGATGAAAAGCTGTAGGTTATTGTACAAAACTTCTGAAAGTTTTTTGTAAAGCTAGATTTAGAACGAGTTTGTAGATTATTCTAAACTAGCAGAATATAGTGGTTCGGGCGCTTCGCGCCCTCACATAGCTGATATAAATTCGGAGAACGCAAATTTCTTTCTAAGTGTCTATGCGTATCTGTGAGTGTCTTTGAGTTTCTGCGAGTGCTGCGTGATTGTCCAATGGATCTCAAATAATTTTCCTTTATTATAATGTAGACTTTCATAGAAGGTCGTAACTTACCGATATTCTATTGACCACAGATAGTTGTAAAAAATTACAGCAGTCTACAATGATGTTTCAATTTTAGAATTTTCCCATGAATAATTGTAGCTTTCGGGTAGTTTTTGCTTCCTCATAGAGGAAGCTTCACTTTCGTGATAATTTTTTTCGAGATTTTCATGTCACCATACACAGAATGATCCAAAACGTCGAGAAAAATGGTCTAGAAAGATTGTCTGTGAATGCGTGTGCGTGTGCGTGTACGTGTGCGTGTTCCAGGCACAGAAAATTTAATCATCCATAATTGATGAACGGCATGATGGATCCAGCTCAAATTTGGCACGCATGTAGAGTAGTAACTCTTCTTTAATTGGTGTAATTTTTAACGAAATGCATCCATATATACAGATTTTATAGAATATTTAGTTTTTCGAAAAAATGGCGTGTTCGTTCTAACTCGTAAAAGTTCGACAATTTCGCTAAATAGTTCTTCATAACTGAAGACATGTTCAATGTTGCTTGGTATTGAATTTTAAATTTAAAAAAAGAATGATTTTGCTCAAAATCACGTCGAGTCTCAACAAATATACTGAAATGTTCAATAGACGAAAAATAACATACAGCGCTTGGTACGTGCCAAATTTGGTGATGATCGGTAAAGTCGTTCGGGTTTTACGCCAATTTCAAATGGTTCAAAAAATTTCGATTTTCGCTCTAACTTTCGCAAAAGTTAAGAAAGTAAGCCAAAACTTTATACTTAATGGAAATATGATGCAACGGAATTACTTACGGAATTTTCATTGTCATGTGTAACATAATCGGTTTGTGATTTTACGAATAAACTGCGCCCTCCAATTAAAAGGTTGCAAAGTAGAACGTTGTACATTGTTTCCTCATATTAAATGTATTGAAATTATAAAAGTTGTAAAGAGTTGAAAATTTCAATTTTTCACAAAGCTTTCTCTATGCAGAAGCTAAAATAATAAATATCTTCCTTATAGAGGCAGCTTAGTGAAAAATTGAAATTTTCAAATTTCCTCTGTACAACTTTCATAATTTTAACAAGTTTTATATGAGCAAACAATGTGCAAATTTCTAGTTCGCAACTTTTTTAAATGCAGAATTACGTTAATTCATTAATTAGTACAAATTTTAAGCGATCGAACCCTAAAACTTGTTGCACAAGTATTTCCTCATAAAAGAAAGCTGTGCGAATGGTGTAAAATAAACAAGGCTCTATCTAGCAAGCTTTTTCTATCGATTCGAATATAAAAGTAGACAAAGCAATATCTTTATTATTTACTAAAATATTAGTTTTACATAATAAATATATGGACGGCTTAACTCTTCTCATTTTACCATTGCCGTTTTCCAGATGCCGTTGAGAGCCTTCGAATGTATGGATATATTCCCGACGTGCGTAACGCCATTTTTGATATCTGGCGAACTTACGATCAAGATCTGGTAGTTAGTGATGTTTCGTTTTACATCAAACTCAATCACTCCAGACTGGTGACTTCTAAGCTCAAGTGGCGACCTGAATTACGGGACGATATATGCGTAGGTTTATCAATTGAAAAAGGAGATCGGCAGATGTCAAACTGTGCTGTCTCAATTCCAACTTTCAGTTAGGCTTCCTGTGGAACTTATACTAACTTATACTAAAAAACTAAATACTAATTCGAGAGAAATTAATATATTTTTTTAAATATTTAAGTATTACAAGCTCTTCTGAAATTCGAAATTGAGAGGTGATTTAAGCACAAAAGTATTGCAATCTGCTATTACATATCTGCCAAAAGAAGGCAAAATTGATAAAAAAATTCACTTTGTTGTCGACTTTACAGAATCTCATTAAGTCGTCGCTGTCGAACGTGTACGACGAAATGGGAAAAGACGTGGATTACTGGAAGCAATACATCAGGAGCGAGACCGTTAGCGCCATTTCCGACGTTTGGGAAGATGCTCGAGAGGATATCCAGCTATTCCTCGAAGACTGGGAGTATGTACATTAAATAATGAGTGAGAAGTTACGGCTTTCGGTGGCCTTTTGAAAAGAAAATCCTTTCCATACGTTTCGACTCAGGTCTGAGTCATCATCAGAGATGTTTAATCTTTTTTGTGAAGGTTTACACAAATTTCAAACCCAATCATTGCCTTTTTTCGAGGCTAATCTGCCAATATTTCGTTTGAAAAATATTTTTACAGAGAATGTTGATTTCAAATTTCGTTATTCCTCAAATTAATTATTTTCTTTTTTTACTCTTCTACGTCCTTATGAGAATTAATTGCATAACCGGGTTCTCCGGTTTGCAAATGTTGCAACAATTTATGTAACAATTATTATTTTTTTGATTTAGTGATTTGAAGACTCTCGAGCAGGACTTCGATGACTTAAAAATTTACTTGAACGGTTCTTACAACGCAAATGACTTTTACATAAAAGACATCGTGGCGATCGGTATTTATGTAATCGACGAGCTATCGCTGAGAAGTCACATCGAGTCATTGCCAAACATAATAAACGAGATATGGGAAATAATGGGTGAATCCGGTGAAGCTATACGCAACTCCCTGCTCTGGATAATTGAGACGATCAAAACTGGTTACAAAAAATTCACTGAAATTGTGAGCGCTGTCCTAAGGGGCGAATCGGTAACTCAAATCGCCAACATCGTTGAAAAACTAATCGAAAAATATGATATGTTCGTGAAGGATCTTCACGTGTCGTTCATCAAATACATACAGAATCTGTGGAACAAATTTAACGAGGCTGTTTCACGTCAATGGAATGAGATACTGAGGATGATAGAACCGATATTCATTAGAGTGATTCACTATATTGAAGCAGTACTATGGAAAATGAGCAAAGAGGTAGTCGACTTTTTGTATGATCGACGAAACGAGATAATTGGCTCGCCTTACTTTGACAGATTCACGAATTTGACTCACGACGTCGATCGAATCTATCGTGACATAAGAGCAAACGATATAATTACGAATGTCCAAAAATATTCGGCAATAGTAATTCAATTTATACGCGAACGTTACTTTAATATTGTGCCTTTTGGTAAAGAACTCAAAGATCTCGTTGACGAAATAGTGTCGGAACTTAAGGAACTCACGAAATTGCCAACTGTCAACTACGCTCTCGAAAAAGCACAACAGGCTTACGAAAAGGCGGAATACTTGTATGAGTATTTGGGAGTGCGAGCGAAGATTGAGAACGCAGTGAGGGTAGCTCATTCGAAACTTATTGAAATCAGTCAGACTGCGCTTCAAGCCGAGAGTAGATACAGAGAGGCCAAAACGAAATTCATATTTGATCCCGACGAGGGACTCTTGTGTTTGGAACAAAAATTACCCATGTCCTGGCACGCTTTCAATCAGACACCAGAGTTTCAGGAGATACCGGAGTATCGCGCGGTCGTCGATATGAGAAGTTACTTCACTACCTCGAATACCACTTTCTGGACCCTCTATTATCAGTACAAACCATACACAGAACCATCAAATTGGCTGCCACCGTTCAGAGGTATGTGTAACAAATTGCCCCATACTTGGACTATTCCCCAGAAGAAGCACCAACATTTTTAGAAAACTAGCTTATATGCGAGCTCCGCACTCTTATCCAGTTCTTGTTATATTATTTTATTACATTTTTTTTCAGCTCTACATTTTTCTATGAAACCAATTATTTGACAAATGAAGTGAAAAAAATATTGATTACTCCAATGAATTTTCTTCTCCTCATTTTTAAAAATCTTTTTTCAATCTTTGCTACTACTTCTGCACTGTAAAGAAAATTCCATGATATTTAATTAATTTACGAATTGATGAAGCAATTAGAGTGGACAAAAATTAATGATTCCAAATTGTTTGAGATGATCCCGTATAGGAAAATCGATAACGTCGGAATCTTCGGCAACGTCGACTCAGACCCGAGTTACGATTTGCCAAATTTTCATCATAATATAATGGTCGCTAATAGACGCAGCTTAATACACTATCATAAATAATTATCATTTCATTCTTTCAAGCGTTCTTCTCTCACGCTAAAATATTTGTAATCCAACGCCAAAAGGTAACACCCCAGACATTTACTTCTAAAAAGCCTCAAGTTCTGTCAATACATATCTCGTGTACTATTCTGCACTTTACTCTTTCCATTTTTATAAGTAAACAATCATGTATTTCCAACTTAGATAATTGCAACCATCAGATAAGCTAAATGAGACGCCATCAAGTAAATTGAATTCCGACCCTTCGCCGTGTCCGCCTAACTGAGCGACGAAGCAACGGCGTACTGCTTCCCTTTTGATACCGACCAATAGAATCAGTGACAAAACAAAAAACGACAATTTTCTCCGACTCTACAGTTTTTAGTATTCAAGCAGCGGACACATTCCGTCATTTTACCATAAACCAGAAGCTAGTGCCAGTAATCTTTGCTAGTGCGGTAACATTTTGATGGGCTATTGATGAAGATTTACCTCTTATTGAAAATGTTTTCTTTGTATAATGACAAATTGAAATACGAGCAGCACGCAAAATAAGCTTGTACTTTTGTAGTTTTTTGCGAAGTCAAGCAGAAACTAATGGAGTTGTCCCAGTAATGTATGCTTTGATATTTCTTGATTTTTTTTTAAATTAATGATCTCGGGAAATCGTAACTTTTTA
Source organism: Perithous albicinctus (assembly GCA_964016905.1). Classification (NCBI taxonomy): domain Eukaryota; kingdom Metazoa; phylum Arthropoda; class Insecta; order Hymenoptera; family Ichneumonidae; genus Perithous; species Perithous albicinctus. Next base: position 19,973,052 of record OZ024688.1, on the reverse strand, counting down.
TTTTTAGCTATCTTTTAAAGAATGAAAAACGATGTTTAAGCCGGATAATGAAAAAACTCGTTTGGCAACAGAAATCAATTTACTATTACAGCAAAATTATTTGCTGTAATAGTACAGCTATACTATTACAGTTAATTATTAAGTTTTAATAATAATGGATGATGAATAATAGAAACTTTGAATAATAGATCATTTATACAGTTTGAAGTTTTTGTACACCGACAAAAAAAGATTGAGTTAACAAAAATGCATGGTGAATGCGCGGGCATACGTTAAATGAAATATTGAATTCATAAGATTAAATGTTTGTTTTACCTAATAATTATTGGTTTAAATGGACGAAAATATGATTAAAGCAAAAAATGTTTTGTTATACTATATAAATATTTCTTTGAACGTACGTCACCGCGCATTTTGTTAATTCAACTGTTTTTTTTCTCTGTGTAGAATGAACATAAAATATTTGATCACTCGACCAGGAAATTCTTTGTTCACAACTATAATAATTGTCGCAAAAGATGTTTTTATCACACTTCTAGATTAAATATTTTTTTAATTATTAAATTTCATGTAGAATATTTTTTTTTTATTTAAGTTTATTCAAATGTTGTGTATTTTAATTTTGGGTTTTTTGGTTTTTTTTCAGTCATTGTATCGCTTGCTTGTGGTGCTTTGTTTATTAAAAATAAGTTCATCGTTTCAGTTCGCTTTGAGCGGTAAGAGTATTGTTATAACGGAAATACAAAAATCCTATGACGTTCGATAAATGTAGTATAAATCGTAATGTTTACGGCCGGGTGCAATTAAAGGGTTAGCGCTGGGTGTAATAAGAATGATTAGTTATAATAAAAATAACTAGCCCAAATAGCGGTGAAACATTTTAAGCAAGCTCCAATATGATTTTTATTATTTATTGAATATTAATGAGACACCATTTACTTTTTTTATTGAGTTGATCCAAATAGCCATAAACGATTCTACATTTAGTCGGCTACTGCAATAGCCAAAACTTAATAACATTTTTTTTTAATTTAAAAAACTCCCGACTGCAAAAATTGACTCTCATTAAAAAAATATATATTGACAAAAATGACTCACACAAACAAAAATATTGAAAAAATAATGAAATAATTCCTAATACACTCTAATCTCAAGATGAACTCCCTCGAATGCAGTTTTTAATATTATAAATATTATAAATGTTATAAATATAGTCAAGAGGCGTATCACAAGGGTAGTATGAGATTATAAATACACTTTGGACTTTATGGAAACCTCACTCTCGTCGCAAACGCCAACTTTCGGCCCTTGTTGCAAAATATACTATTGTTTATGTGAGTCATTTTTGTCAATATATTTATTTTAATGAGTGTCAATTTCTGCAGTCGGGAGTTTTTTAAATAAAATTTTTTTTATTTCATGCTTTTTACAGTTTTTTTTTTGGTGCATATCTTATTGAGAGGAATCTGATTGGAACTAATTAAACAGACAAAAAAAACCGATTGAAACCTGTAGGAACCTATTGTGTATCAACCGGAAATTTATCCATTTGATCATTCGGGAGTTAAAAAAATAAATAAATAAAACCTAACTTGATCAAAAAAATTTTGTAATTATGCATAGAAGCTGCTACCATCGTTTGCACTCGTGAAACCGCAGCGTTGATCCTTTCCGAGAAGTAATTTCGATCGAGCCCTTTAAATCATGAGAATTTCAATACGGTCTCTCATGAACCTCATCGAGTCGAAATCCGTTGCATTCAAGGGCCACCGTGAAGCATTGGCTATCTTAGATTTATTACCACCTGAATAATAATAGTACTCACCATGAAGCAGATAAACTAATTCTGACCGTACTTGTTATCGAGAGGCAAGAAATATTAACTGAGGCTAGATATTCGAGTATTAGAAACCGCATCTTTTCCTTCCTACCTCGTCCCATGTCACAGTAACGTACACCGTGACCAAATCAGAATCGTTAAATGCAAGCCTCGGATTCCGATGATGATTTGAAAGCTACCCGCGTGTAATTCACTGAGGAATAAAATCAACAATTTCTATCAAGTGTGCGTGCTCTAAAAATACGCGATGTATCTTCCTGCCTTATGAGCCCAGTACTCCTCGCACAGACATCCGTTCTGCGTGAACAATTAGAGTCGAGAAAACTTTGCATAAAGTTGCGAGTTTTAACTCGTGTCAACATTCCTAAAATATTATTAAGTAAACCGTCGTTTCCTGTTCCCGTGATGAGATATATAGGTTTACAATATTGTGTCATAACGCTTCCTATGTATCCTCGAGAAAAAGGTTTTCGCGCCTAGTAACTCTGGGATTCTGAGGTTATTCTCATACCTAATCCCTATCTCAAAACACGCTCTTTCGCGGTCCAGTACACGATATCCTCCCTCCAACAATATATGCTACAGAACAACGGGTAAGGGTCTCGAACTTACAGTGAAATCGGAGCTAAGCCACGAGGATTTCTTCTTACCGCGGACTAGACAAAGAACCAAAAACGTTTCAATATATATTGAATACACATAGACATTTTCTTTTCTAAACCACCTTTCTCGATTCTTTTAACCTTTCTGAGTATCCTGCGATGAAAATCTCGAAAACAAAGATTCCTCTATGAGGAAGCATAGAGTTTCAAAGCAGAACTTTGTATCATGTTACTTCCTCATTCTTTTAGTCGGTTGTCTACAGTTTCCTGTATGGGAACGCTAATGATTATGTGTTTGACGAACGGACAGAATCCGGTAGCAATCTACAAAGCTCTACTTTGGAATTTTTATTATTAGTATTAATATATGTTTTTTAATTATAGCTCAGGCTATGATTGTCGGATCTCAGCACTTTATTACTTTTGATGAACATCACTTGGATTTTGCCGGTTCCTGTACTTACCTATTGGCACGTGACTTTATACAAAATGACTTCGCTGTACTGATAGAATACGATCGCGATACAATTATCGGCAGGATAACGCATCGTATAATAGTATTGATTGGACGAAACGCTATTGAACTAGATGTCTTCAAAGACGTAAGTCGCTCTCAAAGAACAAAAAATAATTTTCTTTCTTGCAAATCTAAAAAAAAAAAATAAAAACTTTCAGACTGTCAAGCTTGTGGACACAGGAGCTATTCTCCAACTTCCAGTGGAACTGGAGAACGGAATGGCCTTCGTGTATCAAGAAGAAAGTATCGTAACTGTGGAAACTAAGCACGAACAATTCAAACTTCGTTGCAACTTAAAGTACGACCTGTGTATCATCGAATTGTCTGGATATTACTTCGGAAAAACAGCGGGTCTTTTGGGGACAATGAGCAACGAGCCAATGGACGATACACTTTCATCTGATGGCATCGTATTACCGGATGTAGGGCAATTTGCTCAGAGTTGGTCTCTCGAGAGATCTCAGTGCAAGAACCGGGAGAATTTTGCAGTAAGCGCGAAACGCGGACCAGTCGAGTTTTGTGAGTCCCTCTTCGTCAACAAAAGCTCCGAATTTAGCGGTTGCTTTAACGTTGTGAGTCCCGATCGGTACGCCAAGACTTGTGTCACCAGCAAGGACGAGACAGAAGTTTGTACGCTCGCCATGTCTTATATGCAAATGTGCAGTTTCTACGACACGTATCTGCGAATACCCGACAAATGCACGACGTGCCCGATGCTCGATGGTTCAATAGTGCCGGAAGGAGAATTTCGCAAGCTCGATGGTGACAAAGTGCCCCGCACCACAGACGTTGTCTTCATCGTCGAAGCGAAAGACTGCAATGAGAATATTCGACAAAATCGGAGCATCGATCAGTTGATCACGCAACTTAGCAAAGAACTTGAGGGGCAAGGATTGACCGACAATCGTTGGTCTCTCGTGACATTCGGCGGTGATGGTGTGTACGATCGACCGAGAAATTTGATTCTCGAGAGTCAAATATTCACCGCGAACGCTGCCCGCTTTGCTGATTACTTTTCAAACATTTCCACTGGCGACGGTAATCGGGACATATTCGCTGCCATTGGATTCGCATCTCAGTTAGTTTTTCGTGCTGGCGTCTCCAAGACCTTCGTACTTATGCCATGCACTCACTGCGAGTCGCAAAATCAAACGGTAAATTATTTTACTATCTAATAAGGGCTGCGCGTACAGCTGGATTTATTTGATGAATATTCGAGATTATTTCAAAATAGTAGCAACTTGGCTCGTTTTTAAATTAGATAGTATCATTAATAATAATCAAGAATCAGACTGAAGGAAATAAAATCCTATAAATACAAAAATAAGTTGTGTCTTATTAATAATAAGATACACATATTGCATAAGCAATGACACGCAAATACCTAAAATATAGAATCTCAACTTTACAATTTATTTGCTGCGGTATTAACTTCATTCACATTTTATAACCAAGTTTGAACGAATAAAACGATACCGATGAAGTGGACACCGGGATATTTAGATTGGAATGAATTCTTATTTCCGAAATGGCCACTCTTACATCATGGGTCGACAAAAACTATCACGTCATTTTTTAATTTATCAGCAAGGATGAAATTTAAAAAAAACAATATTAGCTGTTGGTCGTGGTCTTTAACGAACAGGATACTTAGTTTTTCCAAAAACGCTATATATATTTAGATATTGAGGTGTTCGGCATTACCCGTTTTCGCCATTATCCCGTTCTCCCACAATCCAATACAGATTAATAAAAAAGAAGTGAAAGTGGATAGACATTCGGCAGACACATAACCAATCGAATAGAAATTTGTATCGAAAAAGACGAGTGCGAAGCCATGTGGCGATGAAAGGATAAATAATATATGAACCCCCGTTAAACCCCACACTGTTTCGTTTTAGAAATTTTCGGTTTGCGTTCGATTGAAAAGCATCGTTTGAAAATCACATCAAAATTCCAGTGCATCCGCGATTAAAGAACTACTAAAAGCGAAGCGTTGGCGAACAATAGCAGCTGTTGGTTGGCCAATGACATGGAATGGAAATGGCGCTAAGTTTAAATCAACCATTCACGAGGCAGAAGTTAGTCTGCGTTAAGTTCGCCAAAGCTCCGCATTTCTAGTGGATTCAATCGTGGATGCAATGGAATTTCTGTGATTTTCAAATGACGCTTTTCAATCGAACGCAAACCGATAATTCCTAGAAAGGAAGTGTAGGATTTAACAGGGGTTCCGATGTTATTTATTCTTTCATTGCCGCGTTCGTTTTTTTCGATATAAATCTTTATTCGATTGGTTATATATCTGCCGAATGTTCATTCATTTTCACTTCTTTCTTGTTAATCTATATTGGATTAGACACTAAACAAAAAATAAACACATGGACATTCGGCAACGCAATAGGGTCCTGCACCGATGTTCCCAGGGAGGAAGTGGAGTATTCGAAGCTCACAATTTGGCGGTTTGACTCGTTATGAAAGTACACAAGTGCGATTTTTGCCTGTTTCTTTTATTTATTCTGGAATATGATCGATATTGAAATTATTGATATATTCCGACGACGCGAAGATTTGAATTATACATATTCGCTTACTATACCGATTTGCTGTTAATCCGAAGTCACCGACAGCTATCACTGTTCTTTGAGTGGTCCTTCGTAAAAGTCGGGAACGAAATATTTTTGAAGCAGCTGTTTTCAGTGATTTCACGGTGAAGTAGGTCAGATATGTCTCTTTGACACTGCCATGACACAGATATGACCACCGCCAGCTAAAAAACGGGTGTAGTTCGCAAACCCTGGCGGAAAAATTTCTGCAACTTTCTACGACAAAACTGCGCTATTTCTACAACTTTCTACTCCGAACAACTACGCGGAAACTACAACTTACTATACGAAAACATCTTAAAACTACAACTTTTTACGCCAAACTACGCTAACTCTACAACTTTCTATGAAAAAGTGCGAGATTTGGAACATGGTTGTAGATAGTTGCAGTTTCTACAACCTTTTACTCCAATTTCGGGCTTGAAAAACTACAAGTTTCTATGAAAATTTACAAACTTGTCGAATTTTTTACAGCTCACTACGTCTCTCATTGTTTTTACACTCCGATAGCTCTCCGCTTTTACGAGACAAACAGTGAGGGACGTAATGAGCAAAATAGTGCTCTAAAAATAATGAAATTGATTTTACGATTTTGAAATTTCAACATCAATGCGGCAGTATTAATATACAACTTTCCGGTTTCACACAATTTCATGATTCATTAAGATGAACAAATAACTCGATGAGTGTTTCAAAATAAAAAAAAAACAAAACGTGAAGAATGTCAGTTTTCCATCATTTTTAACATTGACCCGGCAGTATCAAATGTTGACGTACAGACACCCGATTTCGCGAGCAGGTTTTTTGAACAACTGGGTATCCAAATATGAATGAGCAAATAAATATCTGAAAATCACCCTTTTATGAACCGCCCTATTTCTGAACCGTCTTTTTATAGATCACGAATATTTAATATCGTGAACTAATAGGTAAACGATCTTTAAAATATCTTCCTATATCTAATGTAATAACTATACACTTGTATCATTTTTTATCCAAAATTTATTTGTAAAGTTACAACTTTTCATCAGCGTTCAATTTTTAAGATTATTTTATGAAAAAAAAAGATTTTTGACACTACAGAATGTTTATTTAATTAAGTAGTATGTGTTACGATCGTACAATTGCGTATCGTTCAAAGAGAAAATTGATAATATACTGATAGATAATTAATAATACATGATGTCCAAGTTAAAAAGCACTTCGTGTGTTGGCTACAGCGTTGAATCTCGTTGAGCTTAATGCCATTAATCTAGAGTCTTTTAAAACTCAGAAAGAACACTGGACAAAAATTTCATGATGAAATCTTGCAATTTTCGTAGTAGCCCAGCTATGACATCGATTACGATAGTTCTCGCCTTAATTATGTGCGTGTTGGTATCCGCATTGATTCCGCCATTCGTATCTACATCCTCAAGACGAGCTAAAAATAAAATGTGTTTCGTTGAGTACAAAAAAAAATAGAAATGAAAAAAGAAATTTGCAAAGTATTTTCATACATAAGGAATAGCTAATAAGTTCAACTAAGAAGTAAACGCCTTTTCAAATATTCTTGTAACATAGTTACAGTGCCCTTGTATTATTTTTAATCGAAATTTTTTTTTAAAGTTACAACATTTCAGTTTCATTCTGTTTTTACCATTATTGTATAAACAAAATATTCTAGGTAGATTCTTTTACTAACGACTAATGTTACAAAAGTAAAACTGTGTAATGATTCAAATAGAAAATTAATAACAAAAGATTATGTTAAACACTTAATATTATCTTTGATTGTTTTAGCTACAATTAAAATTTCGTTCGTTGAGAAGAAAAAAAAACTATAATAGCATTAAAAAAATGTATATTTTTCAACAATTAATAACAGCACGTAAATATGCGTTAAATATTACCGCGAAATAATTTATTTCCAAAAATATTTTATAAGTTTATAAATTGTTAAATTTAACAGCAATGTATTAGATTCAAAGTTACATCTATAGATCTTTTTTTATGATATTAAATATTTTTATTTTAGAGTAAAATTTTTTTAATCTGTATTTGAGAAGCGATAAAAAAATGAAAACAAGATTACTCACTCTGATATTGGTCTTCAGTAACAAATGCCGAGACATAAGCAATGACGACCAGTACAGCCAAGACAGCGATGAAAATCTTCATAGTGAATTTGGTGGTTGTGAGTGCGAATATTCATTGAATTCACGAATTTTATATACTCATGATAATTATAATGGCATTTTAGTAGGTATATTAACTGGAAAATTAAAGAAAACGAGTTTCAGCTTTCGGTAGCGACCTCTAAATCTTATCCAATCTCGCCAAGTGTTCGACTATTTTTTCTTCTGAATCATGTGAAGTTTTTTGATTGGTGCCTGATAAAAATTATATTGTAATACGATTGGCAGAAACACTTTTACGTATAGTAATTATATAATTAAATAATCCACATTTGAACTTTGGTAGCGACCCCTAAATATTTGTTTACATGTTTTAGTTTTTTCGAGATTTTTTTTCAGTATTTCTTACAAAAAAGTTGACATGCCCGGTCGAAAAAAAATAAATAAAAGGAAAATTTGTGTGATAGTAATACTTTCTCATAGAAAGTTATTATTTGTACAACTGAACTACAACTATCTAATTTTTTGTAGTAGTAAGATGTATTAAGTTGTAAAAAGTTGTAGTTTCTATGTTAAACAACGAGAAACTACTCCTACTACTTGTCATTTTTTTGTTGAGTTTGATGCAGATGTAAAAAGTCATACTTTCTCATAGAAAGGTTGTTATTTCTACAACTAACTATATTTTTTTGTTGTATTAAGTTGTAGTTAGTTGTAAAAAGTTGTAGAACTTTTCTACAAGAAACTAATAAAACTTTTCTACAAGAAATTAATAAAACTTTTGACAAAATGAACAATTTGTAGAAATCTCGTACTTAATTGTAGAAATTCGTAATTTGTTGTAGAAACGGCGTAGAAAGTTGTAGAAAATTTTGCGCCAGGGAAATTCTGCTGTACTTGTGAAAATATAGTATTTTGTAAGCCACACATCAAATTTCCACGTAGCTTATGCGCTTTTCGTCGATATGTGTTGTGACTTACACTCTTTTCATTCAAATGTAATCCAAATTGTACACAAGAAAAAGACGTAACCCTTAGCATAACAAATTTGAAGATTACGCTCTTTTCTTCAATAAAAACAACCTTTATTGATGATTCTCCAAACTCATCGATTGATGCTTGATTGTACTTTTCGTTAACAGTTGGATTACTCGGTGCTTCATCAAGTTCTTCTCGAGCACGACATTACGCTTCATATACTAATGGATGGCGATTTCCACTTCAAGAAACAACGAGTCAACAAGATATTTTACGGTCTCGATGCTCACAAGTCCTACACCCGAAAAGACGCAAAAGCATTGATAGGTGACGTGGACCTGAGACGACAGGTGAAACTATCCAAGAGCGCTCTCGGTTACTGTGCGCCTCTCTCCCTGGAAACAAACGGCACGATATTCAGCGGCAACAAATTACGTTTTGACAAACTTACGGGAATCAAGAAGTTTGCCAGTGTATTTGCGAAGAGGGTCGCAGCTGGCGCTCAACCGAGTTCGTGTCAGCATTGCGAGTGCACTGCCGACAACGACGGTATCACACACATGGAGTGCATGCCCTGTGTTTATCCAATGCCTGTTGCGGTGGATTACGTGAGTGTATGTAAAGTAAACATTCTACTATTAGTCCCTTTTTACTTCAATTATTAGTTTTTCTCATGAATAATATAATGGTAAAATTCACTTTCCCATTAAAGATTAACAATAATCAGATCCGATTAGTATATTGTGGAACAAGGGCCGAAAGTTGGCATTTGCGACAAGTGTGAGATTTCACATGAATCGCCATCGCCAACTCGGCCCATGCTACACACGATACTTATTTTTCTAACGAGTGCAGGAATAGAGTTGCTTTGATTGGCAGTGTTTGCGGGACGAACGTTGACAAGTGAGGTTAGAATTTTTTGGCCCTAGGGCAGAAAACTAATGTACGATGCAAGCGCAAACCAACTTTTCGACACTGCTACGAAAAGAGCCACTTTAGTCCAACAAAACTGTCAGGAAAAGCGCTGCTCTTCACGTATGTGTCACAAAAACTCATTATTTCAGCATTTTTTTTTTTTTTGGTTGTTAAAAAATGATTTGCGAATTATTTAGTTTTGCTTTCGTGTTTTTTTTATGGCGAGGGCCAATCGCTATTAGACTCATATTATGATTTTTACGTTTGTCAAAATGAGAGAAAATGTTTAGTCATGGGGCTTTTATGGAGAATACAACGGTTCTTCAGGTATCATTTAAAAAAAACGTCCAGGAGCAGCTTTAGCACTTACAATGACTGTCCGCGGTTAAACCTTCACGTGCAGGTGACGCGTAAACGCGTCATATGAAACCTGTCCATCTGGCCGGGTGACGCGTAAATGCGTCATGATGCGGTGCGGTTTTATAATCGCTATAACTAAACGAGTTTTCAATATAAAAAAAAATTGATTCTACTTAAAGTGTGATATCAAGACTTTAATACGTACCACAGACCATTTTTTTTCTATCAATATATTACTGTTGTTTAAATATGAAGTTTTTAAGGCGCGCGTGCCCCGTCCAACTGGCTCGATCGCGGCGCGAAGGCCCCGTACTCGAAGGGTTAACAGGGTTGATAGAGTCTTCACAAAAGTTAGTGCAAAGCAGAGTTGGGAAAATGCATTATTTTTTTAATGCTTTACCCTTTTTTTATCCACTACTTAAAAAATGGATAATGGAATTCGGATCCATTGCCCATTACTTTTGTTTCCTCATAGAGGAAGCCTTGTGTTTGTGAAAAAATTTCTTTTCGGGATTTTCATGTCAGTATACACAGAATTGTCCAAAATGTCCGGGTATGTGTGTGTGTGTGTGTGCAGGGCTTGGAAAATTCAATCGACTATTACATAGTAATCGCTTGAGCGATCGGGCTCAAAGTCGGCAGGCACGTGGAGCAGTTGTCCCTCTTTAAATCTTGAGTTTTTGAAAAAATATATAGCCATTCAGATTTTATTTAATTTTGACTTTGTTGAAAAAAAAAGACGCGGTCGCAGTAACTTTCGTAAAAGTTCGACGATTTAGCTAAATAGTTCTTCATAACTACGTACGTTCAATGTTGTTTGGTATTGAATTTCGACAAGATCGGTAAATTTTTGAAGTTTTGGATTTTATGGAGTACTAAAATTTTCGAATTTTTTGTGAAAATACTATAACTCGAGGGTGATTAAGTAACTGACCTAAAATTGTGCACAAAAATTAAATTACGATCAACGTTCAATACTAAGTTTAAGCGAAATTGATACAGTAGTCAAAATTTTGCAGAAATTTGCATTTTCGTAACTTTTTTGAAATTGGTATAACTCGACAATGGTTCAAGCAACTGATCTACATTTTTCTACCAAACTTAAACAGAGTATGATAACGTCTGGTACTGAAATTCGGTAAAATCGATAAAGTAGGTAAGATTTTATAGAAATTTGGATATTTGTAATTTTTTTGAAACTGCTATAATTCCAGAAAGGTTCAAGCAACTAATCCAAAATTTTGCATACAGCATGAATATATGTGTCGCTGTTTACTACTGAATTTGATGCGAATCCAACAATGCGTTCGTATTTAGTAGTTAATTTGGAATGTTCAAAAATAATATTTAAATACATTTATTAATTTCTTAGCGTCTTAAGTGCAGCTGATGATCACAGTATATAAACAAGGCTGCAAAGTAGAACCTTGCAAATTGTTACCTCATTATTTTGTATCCTTGACAAAGCTTTCTCTATGCGAAAGTCAAAATTGGTCGACACGCTTTCTCATAGAAGCGGCTTTGTCAACGATGCAAAAGAATGAGGAAGGAATTTGCAAGGTTCCACTTTGCAACCTTGTTTTAATGAGTAATGGAGCAGAGATCCATCACCCATTACTTTTACTGTTTTCGTGAAAAAAAAATTCTTTCGAGATTTTAATGTCAACTTACTTCAAATAGTTTAGAACGACGAGAAATTCAATTTTTAGCCGGCGTGCGGATGTATGTGTGTGTGTGCGTATATGTGACGAAAAGGACATTAAGAGGACAACTACCGCAATTTTTGGGCGATCGAGGTGAAACTTTGGGAGCGAGTCGAGTTACCACTAAGGTTGTGTGGTATTAAATTTGCCGCGAATCGGTTGAGGGATTCAAAAGTTAAGAATATTAACTTTTTTTTTTAAATACTATAACTCAAGAACGCTTCAAGTAATTGAGTTAAAATTTGGCATAACAGTTAAATAGAGTGTGCTAATATTTTATACTAAATTTAGGCGAAATCGATAACGTGGTTAAGATTTTATAGAAAATTGCTATTTCGTAATTTTTTTAAAAACGCTGTAACTCGAGAACGGTTTAAGCAACTGATCCAAAATGTTATATAAAACTTGAATAACATGAGCTGTTTTTTCTGTTGTTTGCACCCGTAACTACCAAAGATATAGAGTTAACGCACTGAAAAAGCAGCTTATTCAAATAAATAAGTCGCAACGTAGAACTTTGCACCCTGCTTCCTCACTAATTTCCATTTTTTCCACCCCTTCCTCTATGAGGAAGCCAAAAATAAGCTTCCACGTAGAGGTGTGGCTTTGTCGAAAATGGATATTAATGAGGAAGCAATGAGCAAAGTTCTACTTTGCAACTTCTTTTTAATGGGTAATGGAGCAGAGATCGATCATCTATTACTGTTTTAACGAGTAGTACACATCCATTAACCATAATTTTTTTAATGAGTAATGGAATTCACATCCGTTACCCATTACTGTTTAAATGAGTAATGGACCTCACATCCATTACGTACTTTGCGAATAAATAATGTAACTCATGTCTGCTACTTATTACCTTGCGTAGAAGTGAAATGAATGCTAGTTGCATTACTTTTGCTAAGCAATTGAAAAAACTTCTTGGATCCCGGCCGATCTCTCCATAGTTTTTGGAGCCCAGGTTAACCTGTTCATAGTTTTCGGAGTCCCGGTCGAAAACACGTATGGTTACATTACGAGCCGAAGGCGAGTGTTCACATTCGGCACACACGTCAAGAAAAAGTTTGACCGCACTCGTATCGTAATCAATCATAAGTTTTTTCATCTTTCTCTCAGTGACCCGAAAAGTAACGATTTTTCCCCACAATTTCCGCTTCTTACTGCTTATTATCGCACTTTCTTTTTATCTTCATGGCTTCAGCTCGAGGGGTTGACCTAACAATCGACTGTGCGAAAGGAATTCACTGACAAATAATATTAAGCGGTGGCTCAATCGAGATCTTTGTTTCAACAAATTTCGAATTAAGACGTTAGCTGATTTAAAATTACATTGTATGAATCAATATCGAATTAAATTTTTCGATTATTTGTATCGTTTCAATTATTGTTAGTTACTGTACTTTTAACAAATACGTCTTCAATTTTACAATACTTTGTCAAAAAATTGTTTTTATATAACATTTTATGGTCATTTAAAAACATTGTATGTCTTTAAGTAATATTACTCATTTAATAATTGTATTTGAACAAGAAAAAACGCACCTTACTGCAAAAATAAAGGGTTATGGTATGTAAAGGACAAGGTAAGCCAGATGTGCTTTCCGATTGGCATTTTAACAATTGAGCGCATGAGCATGCGTTGTAGGTCTTGTATATAGTCATCGCTTCAGAGTGCACGTCAGCTGCAGTCGGATTTACTCGATTTTCATTTCGAATTCCTTTTCGGAATTCAGTATTGGTAGCACATTGACACGTTCCGTATCAAAATGGAGCACTCATTCATGTAGAAAATGGAACAGAGGAGACGGTAAAATATCAAACATATTTAAAAGAATTATTATTGGCCCGTGAGGGGCAGAGACAATACTAATGGTGATCCGTGGAAAGCATACGTTAGGATTGATATCCTATCGTAGCGGTTACCGTTGTAGTTGCGGCTATTGTATACCGGCATTTACGGTTCACAATTTTTCGGACATTCCGCAACTACCGAAACGTTCTCAAGTAGCACGATTGTTTATGTTCATTAGAACGATTCTGAAAACATGTGATCTAAGTGATGCCAACCTCAAAATGTCTGTTAGGTTAATTCCTTTGAATGGTATTATCGAAATCGCAATAATGCTTATCAGGAATTGTGGGGTTCATATTTCGAACCATCTGGATATTGCTTTCACAGTGACTCCGATCAGCGGAAAGGTGCTGGGAGTTTTATAGGCTGGTTTGGTTCACTTGGGAGAAAAGTATCGTGAAGTGGCCATCTGGTGGCTGAGTGCCAAACATCAAAATTTGATCCTTTTTCATAAGCAGCTGTTAATTGGCAAGATTTTCTTTAACCCTGATAAGTGCAAACTTCAACTAAGTTGTAGAAAGTTGTTATACAAAGTGTCCCATTTTAATCTTCCAGTGCAATTATCTCGAAAAATACTGCCCAGATCGAGTAATTGAGTGTCGTGAAACTTTTAGGGTTCGAAGGGGGCCGTTCAAAAAAAAAAAAAGAAAAAAGCTTTGTCCAAAATTTACAATGGCGGAGTTACGGCGGCCGAAATATTTCTTTTTAATGTAACCATGACCTTTTTCTAACAAAAAAATTGTCATGTGAAAAATAACAACTTTTGTAGTAATCTTTTTTTGATAAAGTCCATATTTGCTAGATCAGAAGACCATTTTTGACTATTTTAGCATTAGTACGGACCCGAGGACTTTTTAATTTAACATTAAAATAGTCAAAAATGGTCTTCTGACCTAACGATTATTAACTTTATAAAAAAAAGTTTCCTACCAAAGTTGTTAGTTGTGACATGAGGAATTTTTTGGTAGAAAGTCATGGTGCCATTTTTAAAAAACTAGTCGACTGTCGTAACACCGCTGTTCTGAGTGTTGGACCATTTTTTTACGTTCCCTTACAAACCCTAAAAGTTTCACTATCCTCAATACTTGATCTGGGCAGTATTTTTTAAAATAAATCATCTGGAAGATTAAAATGGGACACCCTGTATGCTCTTTTAAGGTGTAGTTTCTAAGACAAAGCACTCCACTCCTCACTCACTCGTCTATTATCCTACACGAAGGCGATGTCGACGTCATGTTTTTATAATGTAATAGTACATTTCGATACTAGTGCGAAAAAAATTTTCCTGACAAGTGTGAATGTGCAGCACAAGCCGAAGGTGAGTAGTGCAATTACACGAGTCAAGAATAGTACATTACGATACGAGTGCAGAAAAACTTTTTCTCACGAGTGTGAGGTTGCAGCACGAGCCAAACGCGAGTGTTGCTATCACACGAGCTGAGTAATAGGTTTTCCGTCGAGAATCGCACAAAATTTTGTATCACTCGGTGTGAGAAACACGGTTTCACGCACCCTTCGCGTACGACAAACCCCATTTTCGCACCTCGTCAAATAAAATGTTGTGCGATACTCGACGGAAAACCTATTTCTCAGCTCATGTGATAGCAACACTCGCCTTCGGCTCGTGCTGCAACCTCACACTCGTGAGAAAAAGTTTTTCCGCACTCGTATCGTAATGTATTATTTGACAAGGTGTGGAAATGGGGTTTAATGTACGCGAAGCGTGCGTAAAACCGCGTTATGCGTACCGAGGGAAATAAAGATAGTTGTAATTTATATGAAAAAGTACTCTTTTGTTGTTATAGAAGGTTGTAGTTTATCGGAAAAAATTGCAAAAACTTTGTACAAGAAGCTACAAGTTGTTATGAGATGTATGAATTGTAAATGTCGCATATACTTTGTTGTAGAAATAAGTGATTTGTTGTTGAAATGGGGTAGTGAATTGTCGATTTTTCTGTTTCGGTGTGAACAACTGGGTTATTCACACTGAAAACGACAAAGACCGAAAATCAATCTTTTTTTCAATCGTACCAAAATCCAATACAGATCCAACCGAATACCAACCAAAGTAAGAGCAGAATTAGTCCGTGAAGTTAGCTCGTCGTAGAGGTCATTTTCGCGTTATGATTCTTAACAAAAAAAAAGAAAAAAAAAACAATTTTATGACGTTGAATAACGTCATAACCCAATTCTGGTGAACTCAGATGTTTCCAGTACTTTTTAATGTGATTTTCCACGTGAATCTTAAAAACGCTATGACTGAGAATATTGATTTCTACTTTTACAACAGAATTATTTTATAAACGCACTATATATACAGGGTGTTCCATTTTAATCTTCCAGTTGATTTATCTCTAGTATTGAGTGTAATGAAACTTTTAGGGTTCGAAACGTTAAAAAAAATATTATAAATTGGTCCACCATCCAAAATGGCGGTGTTACGACAGCTGACATGTTTTTATAAAATGGAACCATGACTTTTTTTTCTACTAAAAAATTCGTTATACCACGCGCGCATATACATATATATCCATTGTCCAATGGCAATATTTTTTAAACTTATGAGAAAATCTAAGTATATCTATTTTTACGAGGTGTTTTTTTATAGTAATATCTTATGACCCGTAGATACCGAGATACAGTGTTTATTTTTGCAGGAAACCTTTAACGAGGATGATGCGCTGTCGATGCTCCAACCACTGGATGTCGATTACAGTCAAACCGATGTCGAAGATGAATGACGCTGTCACAGACCAAGACAATCCAATCAATCTAGCGACAGTCTGAGGAACGTGTGTTAGTTGTATTTATTTAAATGATCGGACGGTGTCCAACATGGCCAATTTTGATCGATACCTACCTCGGTCAAGTGTATAATAATAGAAAAAATACTAGAAAGGTTTGGGCGTAGATGGCGAACTTGCATTTATATAAGCTCAAGTGAAATTCTATAATCGTTACACCGAAGGACAACGATTATATTTTATATATATATATAATCTCTTTCTCTCTTTCTCTCCACCTCACTCTTTCTCTTCCTCCCTCTTTCACTCCCGTTCTCACCTTCTTTTTCATATATATTCATTGTATATAATTATAGTATAATATAAATCCAACGCGAATCGGCAAGTATCGAATGACTCACGATATAAATCACATTCTCGAAAACGCGAGTGTTCGCACGCATACACACGGGTAACGTGATTATATTATATTACATGAACGAGCCATCGTTAAAAAAAAAGTACCAACGAAATCGATTAAATGTTGGATATGGTGATCAATGCGATTGTCTACAACGAATCAACGATATAACGAGGGCGGGAGAGGGACAATAAACTTTCTTCTTTTAACGTACTGAATGGCTGGGGATTTTCGCGATTTCGATTCCAATCGGGAGATGCTTTCGATTCTTGTGTCATCTTTTTTTTTGGCCGCTATCACAATCTTAACTCAACACCGGAATAATCCGTCACCTCGTATCATGAGCCTGTAGATGATTCGGCGCGTCGGCGAACGTAAATTTTAGCTTGTATGCCTCTGCAACCAGTATGCCGATTTCGGAATCGGTCCAGTTTTGAGTTGGCAGGTTTTGTAGCATTAGCATGAGTCCCTTTAAAAAAAAGAATTCCTTTTAGTTTTTTTTTTGTTGGTTAACTGCGGCTCCCGCGCCCATAACGATTATTCATCGATTAGTATCAATGTCAGTATCTTTGAAGGCTTTCTGTATTTTTATAAACATAGTACGAGCACGATAAACGAAGGGTGATCGTTTAAATTATATTTTAGTCTTGCATTGAATCCCAAATAGTGAAAAATTAAAGGAAGGTAATATTATGGTATAATGTAGGCTAGATTGTCTAAAAAATACTTTTTTTTTGGACATCTCATCTCACGAACTCACAGTGTATATCTTCAAATTGAACCTTCATTCTGTGCGACTAGACTACTTGACAATATCCACAATTTTCCAGTTTTCTATAAAAAAAAGTTTACCTGAAAATCAGGTTGCAGTAGAAGATGACGTCTCCATCGTAGAAGAAAAGCCGCGCAAACGTAAAGTTGAAACGATGCGAAGCGATCGGACTCGGCCAGATACGTATCCCAAAGACGGATGGTGCAGTGAAGAGGAATTTCTCTCGTTAACAAATTGTTCATCCATCTAAACGAGAACTGCAAATAATCAACGCCATGCTGATGCAAGTGCTGATGCAACGGAGCTGAAATCACAAAGCCGCGAGTTGATCGCCCGATAGAATAGTTATTTTTAATAAAACTAACAAATTTTATAAAGTAAACGGGCGATAGCCGGGCTTGCAACGACAAATAATATTGTTACTTAATCTTACTACTACTAATAATAATAATAATAATAATAATAATAATAATAATATAGTTAGTAAAACCTTAATTTTACCATCGATTCTCTGGATGAGCTCTTTCAATTGATTAACTTTGTGTTGAATGCCTAATTGAGCAAAGATGTAGTTATCCTGAATTCCGTCGAGAAATTTCGACAGGCACCAAAAACTGTCGGCTTCGATGATATCCTGATGCTGTTGTGGTAACGACGCCACATCGTAATTCTCGAGATCCTGCCATGCCGAGGCTGGCACAGCTTCTTGGAGAAATACGAGGAAGAAGGGTGTGACCAAATCGTTCATGCCCTTTCAAAAATATTTCAATTAAAAGAGTTGTTGATACGATACAAAACGATTTATTATTTTTTAAGGGGAGGCTATAGTGACTTTTGGCAAAAACAATATTTTTGCTTACTCGTAGAGGAAGCTATGTTTTTGTGAAAAAAAAAAAAAAAAAGAATTTTCGACATTTTAATGTCAACATACTTCAAATAGTCTAAAACGTCAAGAAATGTGATTTTTAACCGGCGTCCGGATGTGTGTGTGCGCGCGGGGGCGCACGCCTGCACGTGTATTTCTGCGTGTGTGTGTCTCAATTTTTTGTCCCGTTGTATTTGTTGTGTTGAGTCAAATGTTTCTTTCGTATATATTTCATATAAATCGGATGAAGCATTTTGATTTTATCAAATTTTTAAGATTTTGAGAAATGTCTGTGACGACTCTAACTCGAACAAATTTACAGCTATCAGAAACTTGGCACAAAACTTTGTCGGAATGGTACGACCTTTGGAATTGAATTTGAGCAAAATCGATGGAACAGTTGAGGTTTTATAGAAATTTGCATTTTCATAATTTTTTTAAAAATGCTATAACTCGAGAACGGTTCGAGCAACTGATCTAAATTTTTGCACAGTACTTATGTAGTGTGTCAATGTTTGATACTGAATTTGAGCGAAATCGAAAAGCGGGTTTATAGAAATTTACATTTTCAGAATAGTTATGAAACTGCTATAACTCGAAAGCGGTTCACGTAATTGATGCAGAAGTTTGCATAACGCTTGAATAGAATGTGTCGTTGTTCGGTGGTAAATTTTGTGAGAATCCAACAAAGAGTTCATATTTCAGAGAATTTTTTCTTAGGAAGCAATGTTCTACTTTGCATCCTTTTGTTTCCTCATAGTGGAAACTTTGTTTTCGAAAGAAATTGTTAGCATGTTGTATTTGGATAGATCGTATCGATATATAAGGAACATTTGGACCACCCCAATCCTCCCCTTTTTCTGGATGTGCGTCCTCTGATAGGCGTTTCCTTGCTTTCAAAAAGTTCTATTGATATATGTACGAATTTTTCTTATCCCTTTAACTACGAATTTGCTGCACTGTTCGAAAATAATGTATAACAGTAAGATATGTTGTTGTAATACTTATAATATACAAAGCACTCTTTATATACTATTAATATATAGATATATATTGCTATATGTTTATTTTTTATTGATAGTGAACGTCACTTTAAGTACCTTTATTATATAGATAATTAATTTGTATTATTAAGGTTCTTTTAGGTTCTATTAAATTTTAAAGATTGGATTGGATGTTAAAAATCCTTACGTTCTTTTGGTTCTTTAGGTTAGGTTCTGTTCTTTTACTTCCTCTCAGAGGAAACTTTGTTTCCATGAACATTTTTTTCAAGATTTTCATATCAGGTATCATAGTTCAGAAAACTTATACTTTTTTTTTTACATAACTTCCTCTATGAGGAGGCCAACATTTATGAATATAGTTAAATAATGAGGAAGCAATGTGCAAAGTTCTACTTTACACTCTTTTTTTATTTAAAAAAAAAAAAAAAAAAAAAAAAAAAAAAAAAAAAAAAAAAAAAAAAAAAAAAAAACTAAGCCTTTTGTGGGACAGTTCCGAAAACTGGATTTTAATATATGTATATATTTATTTTTTTATTATTAATAGAAGTCACTTTCACTACCCAATTTTTAATTTGACAATTTATTTGTTTAAAATAAGAAACACACTTAATTTTTTAGATTTTTTTTGCATGTTGGAATTTGCTCACGTTTAATTATAAATTACGAAATTGATATTTCATCACGCGCATTATTCACGACTCTAATTTAAGAATTAACAATAGCAATTGCCAGTAGTCACACGTACAATGACGTCATAATGCTCAAATTCAAAGCAGGGAAGGAATTTTTTGTCAAACTTTCTTATCGGCTTTCTGTCTTTCCTTCTTTCTTAGACCGCACTTTTGTCCCTTACTCATTTCTCGCTCGTTATTCGAAAATAGTACATATGCCATTATAATTATCTTAAGTATATAAACTTCGTGAATTCAATGAATATCTTTCAGTCAATTCACATATTCGTCAAGGAACGCACTCACAACCACCAAATTCACTATGAAGATTTTCATCGCTGTCTTGGCTGTACTGGCCGTCATTGCTTATGTCTCGGCATTTGTTACTGAAGACAAATATCAGAGTGAGTAATCTTATTTTCATTTTTCTATCGCTTCGCAAACATATTACAGTGAAGATAAAAAAAGTTTACTGTAAAATAAAAGTATTTAGTACCATAAAAACAGATCTACAGCTGTAACTTCGAAACTAATACATTGCTATTAAATATAACAATTTTTTAATATATAAAACATTTTTGAAAATAAATTATTTCGCAGTAATATTTAATTCATATTTACGTGCTGTTATTAATTGTTGAAAAATATAAATTTTTTTAATACCATTGTAATGTTTTTTTTTCTCAACGAACGAAATTTTAATTGTAGCTAAAGCGGTCACCAATCTGAGTATTAGCAACACGAAATAGTGTTTAACATCATCTTTTATTATTAATTTTGTATTTGAATCATTACACAATTATAAGTTTGTAATATGTAGTCATCAGTAAAAGAACCTGCCTGGAATATTTTTTTCATACAATAGTGGTAATTACAAAAATATTCTTTAAGAAAAAATGAATATTCAATAACAAATTATATATAAAAAAAGTCTGAAATAATTCATAACATTTATAGGAGGATAACTCCCTAATTTTTTAAATTACAATTGTAACAATAGATTTCAATTATTTGTTTGTAATTATTCCACTCACGGGTCTTTTTTTTACAGCAGTCGGGCGACGTCTTTTCTGATGTCGGTACCTTGTTCATTATGTAAAACGACCAATGACTTTGGCACTTCTACTTTGACGTCTCCCGACAGTTGTAAAAAAAAGACCCGTGAGTTGAATAATTACAAACAAATAATTGAAATCTATTGTTACAATTGTAATTTAAAAAAGTAGGGAGTTATCCTCCTATAAATGTTATGAATTATTTCAGACTTTTTTTATACATAATTTTTCATTGAATATTCATTTTTTCTTAAAGAATATTTTTGTAATTCTTTTTGCAGTGGAGTTTTTTTTAATTTTCAATTTTTTTTAATTTCATACTTTTCATCGCCGCCACGGCCGGACGACAGCGCCTCAGCTGGCCTTAGCTTGACCCCATCGACGCCATGTCAGGCTAGACTCACACACGTATACAGTAGTTGTGAGAATGCAGTGGTCAAGGCGATATTTACGAATTGGCAATTTTACAATTTTATTCAAAGATACATATCTTTGAATAAAGTTGTAAAACTGTACCTCTGTGGAGGTACTACGGATTTCAAAAATCCATGGACTTATGCCAAACCTCCCAACCATAGAAGCTCCGTACCAAAACTTGTCAAGACATTTTTTGTCGTTTTGACAAACATGCATTTCGAAGATTCGAGGTGAGATCTCTCGATCCGGAGTTAAAAATGGAGTTAAAAATGGAATGAAACTGATATGTTGTAACTTAAAAAAAAACTTCGATAAAAATAATACAAGGGCACCGTAATTATGTTACGAGAATATTTGAAAAGGCGTTTACCTCTTAGTTGAATGTATTAGCTATTCCTTATGTATGAAAATACCTCGCAACATTTTTTTCATTTCTATTTTTTTTTGTATGCAACGAAAGAAATTTCATTTCTAGTTCGTCTTGAGGATGTAGATACGAATGGCGGAATTAATGCGGATACTAACACGCACATATTCAAGGCAAGAAGTATCGTAATGAATGTCATAGCTGGGCTACTACAAAAATTACAAGATTTCATCATGACATTTTTGTCCGGTGTTCTTTCTGCGTTTTAAAAAACTCCAGAATAATGGCATTACGCTCAACGAGATTCAACGCTATAGCCAGCACACGAAAAGCTTTTTAACTTGGATATCATGTATTATTAATTATCTATCAGTATATTATCAATTTTCTCTTCGAATGATACGTAATTGTACGATTGTAACACATACTACTTAATAAAAAAGATATTCTGTACAGTTAAATTTTTTTTTCATTTAATAATCTTAAAAATTGAATGCAGATAAAATATTGTAACTTTACAAATAAATGTTGGATAAAAAATAATGCAAATACATTGTTATTACGTTAGGAGGATATTTTAAAGGTTACTTACCTATTAGTTCATGGTATTAAACATTCGTTATCTATAAAAAGACGGTTCAGTAATAGGTTAAAAAAACGGTGATATTCAGATATTGGTTTGCTCATTCATATTTGGATACCCAGTTATTCAAAAAACCTGCTCGCGAAATCGGGTGTCTGTACGTCAATATTTGATGTTAATCGATGTTAAAAATGATGAAAAACTGGCATTCATCACGTTTTGTTTTTTTTTTTTTTTAATTTTGAATCACTCATCGAGTTATTTGTTCATCTTAATGAATCATGAAATTGTAAAACCGGAAAGTTGTATTTTAATACTGTCGCATCGATGTTGAAATTTCAAAATGGTAAAATCAATTTCGTTATTTTTAGACCACTGTTTTGCTCATTACGTCTCTCATTGTTTTTGCACTCAGTATATGTCTCTGGTTCATAAAAAATGTGAAAAATGTCATTTTTGCATCAATTTTAACATAGACGCGGCAGTATCAAATGTTGACGTATAGGTCTCCGATTTCGCAAGCAGGTTTTTTTAACAACTGGGTATTCCAAATATGAATGAGCAAATCGATATCTGAAAATCACCGTTTTTTTAACCGCCCTAGTTATTTACAGATGAGTCGTATGCGTCGACATTTTCATTCCGGTCAATGTAATTTTACCCTAGGTAGCTGATCTGTGTTAATGAAATCTCTAGAGTTTGGATTATTAGAATCTTTTTTTTTTTGCGGTAGTTCTTAAAGCAACGTTGACGATCGACATGACTATGCAAACTTTTTTAAATCAATGAATATGCATTAGTTGATCAACATTCATTGAAGTGATGCACATTAGGGTGGTCAAAATTTTCCTTTTATTTTTTTTTTTCGATTGGGCGCATTAATATTTTGTAAGAAATAGTGAAAAAAAAAATTCTCCAAAAAACTGAGACATGTAAAAAAATATGTAGAGGTCGATACCAAAGTTTAAATGTGAATTATTTAATTATTGAATTACTATGCGTATAAATGTTTCTGCCAACCGTATTACATTATAATTTTGTTCGGGCACCAACAAAAAAAAACTTCACATCATCCAGAAGAAAAAATAGTTGAAGAGAGGACGAGATTGGATAAAATTTGAAGTACGCTACCGAAGGCTGAAATTCGTTTTCTTTAATTTTACGGTTATACATACTAAGATAACCGTATGTCTGGAACCTATAGTTTTATAATTATAATCGAGCAGCGACAAAAATGTTGTCATTATCAGGAACAATAAACTGGAGAAAGCTGCTCAAGATCGGATCAAATTTAGAGGTTGCTACCATACGCTGAACGAATTTTTATTATAAATTAATATAAATATTAATATATTTTTATTATAAATTATTATAAATATAAAGTACGAGTTTTTAAGTATAAATTATCAAAGTAACCTATACTTTCGTGACGATAACTTAAAAATTTTGATGCGGCAACAAAAAAAAAGTTTGACATTATTAGAAAGAACGTATGTGCGCAACGTGATCGAGGTCGGATAAAATGTGGTGGTTGCTACCGGACATTCAAATAATAGATTCAAATTGTACACTTGAAATTATGGGAAAAAACTTTGCTCACGGATTTATAAGCGGTAAAAAATTGTTTGCATGTTGTATTTGGATAGATCGTATCGATATATCATATCAATAAACAAGTTTTTATTATCGTTTTATATTGAATTACACTTTTTTGTTGTAAATTGAACGATACTGAGGTATCAGTGAAAGCATGTACATTCTTTGTTCAGAGCTCTTTCGATGGTATTTCTGTTGACGTTAGGAATATCTTTTCGGTTTTCGCTAACACCTAACAATATAAATTGTTTCTGTTCTTCGTCATTGGTGATAACTCGATTGAATTGAGCAACGCCACGCTCCGCCATATTAATGACCACTTTGAGTCCTTTACACACTTCTTTGCACGCCAAAATGTTCTCATCAATATCCCACTCTGTTAGATCTCGCGATAAGAACGATGCCTCGATGCGTAGAATTTTGAAAAATTGGCGGCTACTAAAAGTTAGTTACTAGTAACAAAATCCGATTGGCTAGTAGTAGTTAATTTCTCTACGCTGACTGTCGCTTTCGGGAGAAGGTTCTCACTTCCAGGATGTTCCAACGGTTGCCCTGTTTTCGTCTATTTGTTCTTCCCAATAATGTGAAGTTTTGTGATAGGTGCCTGATCAAAATTATAATATAATACGAATGGCAAAAACACTTATAATCGAAGAATACGCGTTATAATTAAATAATGAAATTATTCGCATGTGATAATAAAAACGAGTTTCTTGAGACAATATATCGATACGGTCTGTCCGATTACAACATGTAAACAATTTGATAAAGTTTATAAACCCGTGAGGAAAGTTTTTTCCCATAATTTCAAGTGTACAATTTAAAACTATTATTTGAATGTTCGATAGCAAAATTTTATCCGACTTTGACCACGTTGCGCATATATATTCTTCCCAATAATCTCAAACCTTTTTACGTGCCGAATCAAATTTTTTAAGTTACAACCACGAAAGTAGAGGTTACTTCGATAATTTATACTTAAAAACGAACGTAAATTCGTTCAGCGTATTGTAGCAACCTCTAAATTTGATCCGATCTTGGGCAGCTTTCTCCAATTTGTTCTTCTTGATGATGTCAACATTTTTGTAGGTGCCCAATTATAATTATAAGGCTAGAGGTCCCAGAAATGCGGTTATTTTAGTAGATATAAAAAACATAACTCGAAAAGAAACCGAGTTTCAGCCTTCGGTAACGACTTCTAAATTTTATCCAAACTCGTCCAGACTTCGACTATTTTTTCTTCTGAATGATGTAAAGTTTTTTGATTGGTGTCTGATCAAAATTATAATGTAATACGATTGGCAGCAACACTTATACGCATAGTAATTAAATAACTAAATAATTCAAATTTGAACTTTGATAGCGACCTCTAAATATTTATTTACATGACTTAGATTTTTGGAAAAAAAATTTCTCAGTATTTCTTACAAAAAGTTGATGTGCCCGGTCAAAAAAAGAAAAATAAAAGGACAATTTAGACCACCCTACTATCGCACGCACGCACGCACACACGAATGGACGCGCACGCACGCACGCACGCACACACACACACACGCACACACACACACACACACACACATATCTTTTCTCGACGTTTTAGATGATTCTGAGTATGCTGACATGAAAATCTCGGAACAACAAATTTCGCGAGAACAAAGCTTCCTTTAGGAGGAAACAAAATGATGCACAGTAGAACTTTGCACGTTGCTTTCTCATTAAATCTCATTTTTCACAAAGCTTCCTCTACGAGGAAGCCAAAATTAGAAAATAAACTTTCTCATAGAGGTGGATTTGTGAAAAATGAGATTTAATGAGGAAGCAACGTACAAAGTTCTACTTTGCATAATTTTTTATTTCATTTTATTTTACTTTTCCCAAATGTTTCTGACAACATGTCTTCTTTGACATCTGTCAAAGTGGCGCGAGAACCTCGCAGCACTCTCTCTCGTTCTACCTTGTCCACGGACAGTTCTGAAACTGCGTTCTGACACGAATAAAAATAAGGTACGCAGTCCAGCTTTGGCCAACGTAGTATGGGCGATTCGCGGTCACTCTGATTTCTACACACCATGATTATTTTGATCTTTTCTTTTTGCAGTTTGATTATACATGTCAATGACAAATAAATTATCATATCCACCCCCATCGTACCAATGATATTTTAATTACCGATTCCGGGGTTCGTATAAAGAAGAATCTGGCATAACAACCAGTGATCGTCATTACCCGAGTCATCAGTAAGAGCCGAATTTTTCGATTTTTAAATCGATGACGTAAACGATTCATTGATTTTATTTATTCCAATGCTGTGAGTTTGATAATTAAGTTCATAATGTTCCCATTCATGCTCTACGTTATACACGAAAGGTGATTTGGATCCAGAATATGAGATCACGAATCCGTTCATGACATTTATCATTTTAAAATATCACAGTGAGGAGTAGTTGTTATCTTATCGCACTAGCCGAATGCACTTACTGGATGATCTCATTTTATTAATTTTTAAGTATTAAATGGTATAAAAGTGTTGGCAATAGCGTCCGAATAAATTATACTGACGATTAGATAAATAATCATTTCTTTTGCGATTAGTCATTTTATTAAATTTCCGAAGACCGTAACTTGGTTGCGCAAATTAAGTTAAGTTGTATTTTTTGTCACTTGTTGCCTGAACGATGACTTGAGGCAGTTTTGTTTTTAATTAATCTTCTTTTAATACAAAATATTGACAACAAGAAAAAAGAATTTAAACAAGTATTTGTACATTGTAATTGATTGTAATTCATTAAGACTATCCGTTCCAATCACGAATTTACGTACGAACAAAATATTTGAAGCTCAGATAGATAAACAAATTCAGTCAATTTGTTATTTTATGTACAACTATTTTATTAGTACTATTCGTGCTGCGATTAGTCGTCGCTGTCGTCAGACGGACTGGGATCGAAACAAAGTTAATGCATTGAAACTTTTTGTTTATGTCAAATGTCAAATCTGACACAAAGTGACTCGGACGCTTTAGTGTCCGGATCGGTATCTCGCCCTTCCTTTAAAAAAATAGCGGGTAAAATCCTATATCAAAAAGTTCATCAGTAACGGAAAGCATTGTTAGAAAAGTATTCGAGCTATGATTGGTTGCCAGGAAAGTCCGTTGTAAACAAAATCAGTTTGATGTCAAATTTAACGTAGGACGACGGGCGCGGCAGCGCCCATAACCTGTTATATGAGCGCAGTAGCGCAAAAGGTATTCAGACACGCGCGCCAGGGCGTGTGATTAGCCTAGTATCTCTCATTTTTGGATATTTGTATTGTTGTCGGTTTATTTGTTCTATGATTGGCTGTAGAGTCACTTGAAGCTCGTGACATTCAACGAATAGCTTCAGTCGTATTATTGTATTTTGACACTTCTCGGGCGTGCGGGGTTTGAAGTTTGGTTCAGGTTATTTCTTCCCAATATGCAGAGACTCTACTGAAGAACTGTAAGTTAATGATCGTGACTGGAAGTTTTTATGCTTGTGGCCGCACAACCATAAGAAATCGTATTTCTGTCTCTTTTTCTTTGCACTCACGCGCGTCTTGCAGGCACTAAGACCGTGTGTTGTCATATATTAATTTTAATGTACAATTGTGATGTAACATTTATGTACTTCGACAGTAAAATTAATTTTTCCCCCACTGCGCTAAAATAGCTTCGTTTCGAGCCCGAAAGTAGCCGATTGTGACCCAACAGCCGAATACTCCTACCCGTCGGGCAAAAAGAAGCTACTCGTGCCCTGCGGGGCAAAAAGAGCGTATTCCTGCCCTGCGAGGTAAAATGAGTAAAATGCATAAAAATAAAAATTTATATTCATAAAGTTTAATTTTTTGTCTTCTTCTTTTTTCAAATAAAAAAATATATAATTGTGCGGGGGGGGGGGGGCGCAACACCTCCGGGACTTTGCCCCAGTACCCCGTCGCCTACGTGGGCGAACTCGATCCTCGGCTATTTCAGTGCAGCCGAAAAAGAAATATCGTAAGCAAAACGGGCGAAGCGGATTTTCACCTCGTGTTCGAAAATCTCGCATTTTGGGCCCTAGTAGTATAATGTACTACTTTAAATCATAAGAATTAGAGTGCTCATAAGGTTTTTTATATACCGCAAAGAGAGATTCCTTGCGCATTCGATTTTGGTGAATACGGTTAACGTTTCGCATAATTCTTCCGAACAACAGGTACAATCCTTACAACCGGATTCTTCATATTCCACAAGGCGCTGGAGATCAGTTAGGTACAGTTGACAAAAAAGGATATAAAAATTTACGAATTTGTTTGGCTTTGGTCGTTTATTAATAACATTATTGTTGTTAAGCTTCGTCCGAGGTTCCCGGTTCGAACCCGGGCTGTGGCGATATTTTTTCACGATTAATTTTAATTATAAAAAATGGGTCGCTCGGGTTGCTCCATCAATTCTTAATGAACTGGTGGAGCAATTAGAGCGAACTAAATAAAAATCAGGGATTCGAAATTTGTTTGAAACTTTCCTGTATAAGAATGTCGATAACATCACAATCTTCGACACCGATATCTCAAACCCCGAGTACGTGTGTCAAAAATTCCATCTATAACAATTAGGTCGATACAACGAAGCTTAACAACAATAATGTTATAAAAATTTACGTTAAAATGTTCTTATGAAAAAATCACGATCGAAGTTTGATAATCCGATAGTAAGAATTGTTGATAGGTCTTTAAACTAGAACCTTAAGTATCAAGATCTGCTGCGCAAGGAATGTTTTTAGGATTGTACCCCGTTTTGTTTTACACTTCTCAGCAAATAATACATTGAATGAATTAAAATTTACCCAGTCTAAGTAAAAATAACCTAAAAAGACTGTCCAAGTTTAGTGAATACCCATGGATTGAAAAATGCAGTCACCATAGCCTCCCCATAATCTCAACGATGTGCGTTCTTACTTGTACATAACCGGATGCTGGATGTCGGATAGCCCATATGTAAAGTATTCTCTCGAAAATAAGCTGAACCGTGTGCTGTTGGAAAAGAGAAATGAGCGGCGACATCCGAGGTATATCGATGTGTATCTGTCGATATGTATCCTGAAATCCTTCATCTCTCTCCGTGTCGTAGTACTGTTTTACGAGATTCCAATAGTCCAAGCGTTTTCGTTCAAGAACTTGCTGACGGCGTTCTAAATTCGCCGGTAGATATTCCTGCCATTTCAAATGGAATAATTATTTATGGAGATTTCGTTTCATAGTCCAGACGCCATAGGGGGTTCTGCATGCAGTCCGAGGTCGCTGGAATAACTTTGTTGCATTCGACAGGTTTTTGCCTCCTCAACGCGATTATATAAGATGTTTTGAGAGAAACCTCGTCATTCAATTATTAATCGTAAATGTTTATTAACACAATAAGATATTGCGTTTTTCGCGTCGAATGTCTTCTTTATATATTCTGGTTAATTTTGAGCCGAAACGGTCCTGTGCAATTTTACTCTGCAACCGATAGATCCGGAACAATACATTTTTGAAAGTTGCAATTAGACCTAAACTGCTCTATTTAACAAATTAGCAGCTCCAAAAATATAGGCCATAAACAAAAGTTGTACAGAAGTTTTATTCGCCAACCGAACCGAGAAGTATGGAAAAAAAATTCCACATTGTGTAGAACCAAAAATAATTATTTGTAATCAGTCAGAAAACCGTATTTTTTCCGATCACACAATATGCTCAGCCATTCTCTTTAGGCCGACAGATAAAATTTCGTACGCGACTGAAAATTATCGTCGTCGGATCAACTTTATTGCATTCGATAGATTTTGTCTTGCCTAGTACGAATATGTGAGGTGGCTATTTGAAGAACCGGCCCTTCAATTGTTACAAACAAAAGTTTATAAAAATCTAAATCGCATTTTGTTTTCTTCACTTCGATTTTTTTTACTTTGGTCGATTTCAAGTCGAAAAGGTCCTAAGCAATATTATTATTACAACCCACAGATCCGCAGCAATAAATCTTTTTTATTTGCGAATTGGACAAAATTGGTCTACTTAACAAATTATTAACTCCGAAAATATAGCTCGTTGTAAAATTTATCATTCCCGATGTATGACATATAGAATAAATTGTATGCCTTTTCAACTCTCAATTATCCAAAGAAGAAAGAAACGGGATCGAAAATACTAATTATGACTCAGGTATTTATCTTCTATTGTTTATAACAATTAACGGAACAGTTACCTTGGTTCATTTGACGAATAAAAGTTCTTCACAATTTTTATCTGCGACTCGTACAACTAAAAAAAAATTGCTGCGTATCCAGAGCATGCGAGAAAACAAATTCGAAGTGAAAAAATCAACTTATTTATACAGGAAGTCAAAATCTATCAAATGCAACAAAGTTATTCCGGCGACCTAGGATTGCATACAGAAACACCTGTGGCGTCTAGACTGTTAGGATCGAACTTATAGTCGTAAGTTGAAATTTAAGTCGGAACTGCACTGTCAGGTTTATGGTAGACCTTTTGATACAGTCATGTCAATCGAGTACTAAGATTTAAAAAATTGTTTGTCAACGTTTTTAAGGAGTAACTAGTCTTAAATAAGGTGGATCTGGATTAAACAAGTTCTACTTAAAGTAGAAAAAAGAAATAAAACCATGATATTTGCAGAATAACAGAGTAACTAGTTTTACGTCAGTAAATCCACGGGTATATATTAACGCAGCTTTATTTTTAAGGTAAATTTGCAGTTTCATTTGCAGTTTTATTTATTTTTTTAATAAAATTTTGAACTCAAATTTTCTACCATATAACTCGACAGATCGGGCTTAAATTTTGAGATAATGCGCGGAAGGATCATACAATTGGGCTATGCTTCTGGCTTCCCGAAACTCGAAACCGTTTTTTCAAAAGTGCCGAAGAACAAAAATGAAGGTTGAGTGCGCGAGAGGCAGCCACATAGGTGTTTAGCATTGGGGGAAGAAATTTCCACGAGTGTATCACTGCCTCTTAATGTCGTAGCTTTGTTTCTTTTTTAATAAACAAATAGCTGTAATTTGTAAAAAATAAACATCATCTTAAATATTTTTCGGTTAATTCATAGAGTATCTACCGAGAAAGAAAACTAAACTAAAATCACAAATTTGATTTAGGAAAACAGCTACGTAAAATTATATCCGTGGGTTTATTGGCGTAAAGTGAGTGGTTTTTATGGAAATTGATTGTTATAATTCTTTTTTACAAAACTGTTATTTTCTTTTCTACTGTGTACAACAGTTTTTTAAATTTTGGTACTCAATTGAGCTGACTTTACCGGAAGGACAACTTCATATTGGAACAAGAAGGTCGTGTCGATGCCTGCTAGTCAACTAATTTGAAATCCATTAAAAAAACTTATATAAATCGAGAAAAAGTAACAGAAGTTTTTAAGAAACTATTCACATTAAGAATAAATATGTGCAGGTGTTAAGTATTATCAATTTAGCTCATTTTTAGAAATAGTTGGAGCATATACGATCATTTAACTTTTATTTACATGTCTATTTCTTGAAGCAGACAATACGTTGTAGATCGCATAACACAACTATGTTTACGTTACAATAACTTTTTTAAATACCTGGCAAAATCATCTTTGCATGGTATGAACTGAATAATCCGAAATACTTAATATAACTGTACCATTTATGTTATTGCTGGAAAATTCACTTTACATATGTTGATTTACCATCCAAAATCAAAATTTCGACCTTTCAATAATGTACCTCTTTCAATGTCTAATGCCTTTTACTATTTTTCACTTTAGGATATATACATCTGTTCCAAATACGTCGAACTTATATAGGAGGCCGCTTAGTACGGCAATTGACATATAAACCGTACTGCTGCGAATACTTATGCTATTGTTTAGATTTAGTTTAGATTCAGCGATCCAGTTGCGTCAAATCACTGTCTCAAAAAAAAATATAAATATATATTTTATATTGTTTGAGTATAAGAAAGCACATATTTGGTATCATTGGAATCGACGTACGTTAAAATTTACAGAAATATATCGCAATATCAATATATTGATTCGCTTTATGCGAAATCAATTAATAATTAAGTGTCTTGAACGCAGGTATCAACTTCGTATAGTCAAAACATAACTTTGATATAAACAAGAGAAAATGAAAAATCGGTGTTTAACCGTTAATAAATGTCAATAATGAACATAATAAATAATTTCTTGCAATAATAAATCATTACGCATGACAAGAAAATATATTGAAATAATGGCCTCATTTCAAATCGCCGCTCAAAGCTTTTTTAAAAGGCTGTTTTTTTTCTTATGCCAATATTCTCATCAAATGGCAATAATTTTGTGTTTGTCGCCCATTTTCTTTGTATAATTATTCGTCGTTTCAATAATAATGTATATATATTTCGACAACAGTGTCTTCCTAATAATTACTTCAACTTTCAGCAATCAAAATAAAGTAAGGTTAGCTTGACTTGGTTGGGGCGCTGTTGTCGCTGGCTTGACGAGAATCTTCATTTTAACAAGTTTCATTCGCTTGTTATGATATTAATATCATTTTTATTACACGGTAAGACCATTCTTTTTTTAATACCGCAATGATCAACATACTTCAGTTTACAAGAACACCTTTTTTTTTCTCCGAATATTCAATTTGCATGATAGGAATGTTTCATTCCTATCATCCTATCATAGGGGAATGATAGGAATGTCTCATGCCTATCATTCCTATCATTCCCCTATCAAAAACATTGCAACTTTGGAAGCTTATATCTCTCTAACTGGGCGGTAAATAATTCTAAAATTGCGATATGAAACGTGTTTTATCATGCTCAACAACATTCGTTCATGGCAAATACTAATCTTTGAATTTTATAATGCTGTAGATTAGGGTGGTCCAGAAAAAATCGATTTTAAAAATGTTTGTTTAGCACCCCCTGGGTGTCTTTATTTCGATGAAAGGTGGAAATTGAATTTTTTTTCATAATTTTGAACAAATATTTAGAGGTGTTCCAAGGCTATTTAAGAGGGAGTGTTCGGCGGGAGAGTTAGCTATTGGAAATAATGATTGTGATGAAAAATTATAATGATGATGAAAAAATGCCTTTGGGTTATGTGCATAACATATTTTGGATCGATAACTAAAGAAAGATTTTTGAGCACTGTCGATTTTCTAGACCGGGCAAAAAAAATAATATCAAAAATCGAATACGTATGATTGTTAAGAATAGTATACAAAGCACAAAAAAAATTGACACGTCGGAATATTAAAAATTGTAGAAGGATATACATTTTTTCGAATCGCGGGGAATATTTAAAGATTTTTTTTTGAGTACCGCTATTTTTGTTCGTAATGTGCAGTTAACTTAATGGATATTTGATCCTATAATATTAATTATTTCAATGCATGTACCCAGTAATATAAACTGTAATATAAACTAAACAGTATAAAATAAAACCTCGGGATCGATGTTATTGCACATTTCGATATCACGCATGTGAAAAATTTAATTACAGATAGATTTTTTGCAAACACCACTCTCAGACTTCGTTAATTGCAATAAAAGAAGTAAAAAACCGCGTCATCGCCTTGGAAACTTGATAAATTTTTTTTTCATAGTGAAAAGTTGCTCGGGTTTCTATTTTTTTATAATATGAAGACACTCAGTCGGTGCCAAACTGGAAAAAAAAACAATTACGGTTCACCGGGGACTTAATTTTATTCATATTAAAAATAGAAATAAAATTAATTTAAAAAAGGGTGCAAAAGTAGAGCTTTGTACATTGCTTCCTCATGATCTTTGAATATTTACAAAGCTAGCTCAATGAGGAAGGAACTTTATCCATTTTGGGTTCTTCAGTAGAGGAAGCTTTGTAAACATTCAAAAATATTGACGAAGCAATGAGCAACGCTCTACTTTGCATCCTTTATTCGAATTAATTAATAAATAAATACTGTTTATATATGCTCTCTTTTCAAATTTCAATTGATTTAGTGTCTGTTGTCCTGAGTTAGAGGAAAATGTTAATTTAAAAAAAAAATCAAAATACCATAAAATCCGAACGCCTTTACCGATAATCACCAAATTTGGTACATAGCAGTGCAGAGTATTATTTGTCGTTGGTAGAAAATTCCAGTTCATTTGGTGAGATTTCCCTAGCAATCTCAACAACCACCGTTTTACCGTAAAAACGACCGGGTGGTTTTTTGCAAAAAATAAACCGGAAATCGGTCGTAACGACCGTAAAAACGACTGCCCTAAAAAATGTTATGCGGTCGTTTTTTTCTATTTACCATGGACAACTGAAAAAACAACCGAATAACATTTTTAGGGCGGTTGTTTTCACGGTCGTTACGACCGATTTCCGGTTTATTTTTTGCAAAAAACCACCCGGTTGTTTGACGGTGGTTTTTACGGTGAATCAGCTGGAAACGACGGTGGTCAAGATTGCTAGGGTTGATAGGAGGTAGAGCAAAATGAAAATTTTTGAAAAATATAAAATCCCGAAAATTTTGTCGAAAATTATTTCGCTCGATAGCTAAACATTTGCGGCATCTAGAGGGCGAACAAACATTTTTCGAAAACCGAAAAATGTTTGTCGCCCTGTTGTTCGCCATTTCTGCGAACACCGCAGAAATGGCGTATTGTACATGCGAGAATATACTTGCGCATGCACACCACCGATGTAGATACATTTTTTCACGCGGTTGGGTGCGCAAAAGTATCTATAGATGATAATTACCCCGCACACCCGTTACAGACACGAGACACGGGACATACCGTTCATTCGTTTAAAAAAGCCGTATGTAGTACTTGTACGAAAAAGTAGTATCACAATCTACCATTATTTCACTTTCGACCGTGGCCACTTTTTGATTCTGTATTTATTATAAAACGAATCGAATTGTAAAAAAAATAAAATCAATTTTATAATTTTTTTCCCGCTAATTTTACTTTTGCCCAGCTAATTTTACTTTCACCCCGTAAATGCGATTCACGAGAAAAATATGCTACTTTTGCCCCGATTTTCAGGGGCAAAAAGTGGCCATTGCGGTCGGGTGTGGAATAAAATTAATTTTCAAAACATCATATCTCTGGAAACATGCATTGAAATTAATATTATAGGACCAAATTTCCATGCAATTAACTGCACTGTACGAAAAAAAAATAGTGTTACTCAAAAATAAATAAAAAAAATAATGCCCTCGATTCGAAAAAATTATTCTCCTCCTACAATTTTTAATATTCCGACCTATAATTTTTTTTTTAATATGTTATTTATATAACCCGCAGGCATGTAGATGAATTTCTTCAGATTTTTTAAATCATCATTTCCTGTAGCTAACTCTTCCGTCGACCGTCCCCCTCCTCAAAAGGCCTTGGAACACCTCTAAATATTTTTTTCAATATTCTGAAAATACCTCAATTTGCACCTTTCATCGAAATAAAGACTCCCAGGAAGTGCTAATCAAAATTTAGAAGCATCGACTTTTTCAGGACCACCCTACGGTAGATACCTTAAACCAACAGCATTCGCCATCGGTAATTTGTTTCCCCAATACTAAAGGATCTGCAATCGCGTAATCTCTAACTCGGCGGCGCATATGAAAAACGACGCAAGTTGGTTCTGCGACATACCAAGCAATCAAGTGACTTATAAACTGCATTCAGTATTTCGGTATAATCAATTTTCGATGTGCCATGTCATTTTTATTTTTTATCAATCACATACAGTAAATATATATAATCACATATGTAAAAGAGAAAGCATTGCAATCAAAGAAAAATACGGCCAAATATTGATGTAAATAGATGTTTTGAGTTTCCAGTAATATAATCGCTTTACCTTAGTATCCACTCAAATAAGATAACAAAGTAGCTTTTCTTATAAAAAATATCTATGAAGTAAAATATGAATCTTGCTCCAAACCTAAAAAAATAAATTATTAACACAGAAGGTGTTATTTTAACCGATTATCAATTAGGAATATACTGACAGTTATTCACACTGAACGTTAAACACAAAACAATTGACCTACGGATCAAATTTAATGTTGAGGTTAGAAACATATCAACTTCTAGATGTCATTCCACATATGGCATTTCACAAAAATCAGGAATCTTCGTACCTCTCGATAACTTCGATAGAAAGACTACCGAGAACAAAACAAATCCTGCCAAAGCTATTGAAAAATGGATGGAACATCGTGGTAATCTAATGTGTAATTGCTTTCTGCGTTCAGAAGGACTGAGAATGTCTATGGAAACTATTCTAAAGCCCGCATTACATTTTTTTATTATGTAATTCTTGTTTTTTGTATTAGATTACTCCGATGTTTGATCGTTCGAAGAGCTGTAACTCTGTAGCGAAATTGCCGCGCATCTCGCCAATTTTTTTTAAAGATTCTAGGCATTTCAACGAACAAAATGTGAAAATTTCAACTAAATCGGAAATACCGTTTCCGAGGGAAAAAAGTGACAACTTTATTTAATTGAAAAATAGCATAAAATGAAATCGGAGAATATCACAGAAAATATTGTTGGATTCGGCTCGTGATATATTTCAGGGTATCCGCCAAAAATATCCTTGGAAAAAAAACCCACAGAAAAAACATCACAGAAAAAATATCTGATGGACATAATATCCGAGGAAAAAATATCCGCAGGAAAAAATATCCGAGGAAAAAATATCCGAGGAAAAAATATCCGCAGGAAAAAAATCATGAGTAATATTCTTTTAGGGTTCTTTAGGTTCTTTTAGGGTTCTTTAGGTTCTTTAGGTATCTTTTTATCCAAGGACATTTTTTCCATGATTTTTTTTCCAAGGATTTTATATCCTTCGGATATTTTTTCCACCGGGTCATTTTTCTGCGGATATTTTTTCTGTCCTTTTTTTTCTGTGGGTTTTTTTTCCAAGGATATTATTACCTAGATTCATATTTCAGCGCACTGTTGCGTGCGGGAATGCATCTACATCGGCGGTGCGCATGCGCAAGTATATTCTCGCATGCCTTACTACAATACCATTTTCGTCACGCATTACAGTCGCGGAACGAGGAATATTCCGTGCACGAGTTTAAAAAAAAAACTTTACATAAGATGTTTTCATCGTATCAATCGAAGTATTAATGATCCCACACAAATACCTAGGGTGTGAAAAGATTTGAGATAAGTAGATTCACTTTCCCCACTACTTTGCAAAAAGTCGACAAATAACCAAAACCAAACGCTTCTCAGATTTATTGTCAAGTACACTCGATTACTAATAGTAGTAGTAATAGTAAATTTATTGACAATACCAACATATAATTCTTTACACATATTGTTTAGAATAATTTGAGATTCCTACAAGGTACTGTCAATTGGCCATCGACCGAACTCAAAACTGCATAATTCAATTTATAAAAATAACTTGTCCAGCCACAGTATCGACGGTTGGTGTTGGCGATCGACGAAAAATTTAATTGTGCGTATTGAGCTAATATACGAATTTATATGTTAATTCGCCAACTAGAACGGCCAGACCAGTAATTTTTATAAATTGACTTATGCAGTTTTGAGTTATCTTATCATAATCTTTATTGCCACTATTATTATTCATTTTCGAGTTTACTTGAAGAATAGTAATCGAGTGTACTTGACAATAAATGTGAAAAGCGTTTGGTTTTGGTTATTTGTCGACTTTTGGCAAAGTAGGGGTAAAGTAAATGTACTTGTCTCAAGTCTTTTTACACCGTAGGTGTATTTTGGGTACTTTATATAATAGTTCTTTTAAATAGACAAACAATTTACGATCAAAAATGGTTATTACTAACACCGATAAAAACGTATGGGTAGAATTTAAATAAATAAATAAACATTACAAGTTGCATCGACTAAAAAAGTTTTATATATCACAGTTCAGTTGGTAAGATAGTGTGAATTCATATAGACGCCCGTCTGTATGGCGACGTCCGCTAATGAATCCGCTTCTGGACCGCCACCATGTTGTGTGACTGAATTGCTCTTTTGGCATCGCGGAAAAAACGAAAGGATATATAGTTGGTGCGCGGATTTCTATAAACTTGGTTTTGGTCGCAATCGACGGACCGTAAAAAAAACATAATATGCATGTCCCTAAAAGACATATTTATTTACTATATATTTAAAGAATACAAAAAATAGTTTTTAAAGTGACCGAAACCAAGTTGGTTCGAGTATAAGAGTCTTGTTGCGTCTCGTCGTCGTCGTCGTCGTTGGTAAAGTCGGTCGTTGTCGGTAATAGGGTAAATGTACTTGTCTCGAGACGCTACCGTGTCTCTTGATGCTAACTAATAGGAACAAATTACCGCGAGTTGCTATTACAGGTGACTACTTGTATGGAGATCATATTGACGAGATTCAATTTATGGGGGCAAAGGACCGGAGGGCAAATTGACTAGGACAAATAGGTTCGCCACCAATGCCCCATATTGTAGATTGACACATTCTGAACGATATCGAAAAATGAGAAAGGGTTTGGCCGTCTATAAACGAAAATGATCTAAATTTAAATACGCCTTTTTTAACATATTCTCAAATAGCAGTCGTAGTTAGCACGCGGTTTCGGTGAATTTCACATTTTAATAGAGAATACGCATTAAAAATAATGATTCTAAATGATACATTGAACTCTTGTAAAGCGTTTAAAGAAAATTTGTTACATTAATTTTACAATGATTTGTTAATATCTTGTGTTTTTACATTGCAACATTTTTTTTTGTCATTTTTATTAAAGCTTCGAATTGAATGACTACTGGTTAAAGATATAAAATTGTCATCTCTGTTTAATCAAAAGGTTGTGAAATCTTATAATCGACATTATTTGGTTTTTCTTTTCTTTTTCATTTTAATTACAATTGATCCTTTTTAAACAAAAAAACTACAAACACGCGAAGCACGCATTATCTAGAATGTTCTTAATCAATTACACTTGATGAAAATTTATGTATATATCAACACCACATATAAGACACTAAAATCATATTATCTCATGAATTTGATTGCAAATAACTTAACAATTTTAAGTTCCAAAATTCTTGTTTAGTTTTGCATAACTTCATTCTCAATACTATGTATCATCACAACAGTATCTTGATACCAGCAACAATTGTGATGAGAAAGTCTTGCGTTTCTATTTCTGTTTTATAATAATTTTAATACCCTTTAGAGCGAAAATGTATTGTTAACTCGATATAACCTTTGCTAAAAGTAGTAAAAACGCTGAAAAAAGAAATTGTGCTTAAAAAAGAGAGAGAGACAAGCATGTGTAACTATTACACGCATGTGTAAGTATGTGTAAGTCTCAAGTATTCGCATATATTTACGAACAGCTGTTAAATATACTAAAACATCTGAAATACTATTTCACGAGTAAATGTTGCTTATAAATTACACTTGATTGAAATGTCTGCATACATTGATATTATACATTATAACATATAATTGTGTTATTTCATGAATTTATAAAAAGAAATCCGAC
The DNA here is from genome assembly GCA_964016905.1 of Perithous albicinctus. Taxonomy (NCBI): domain Eukaryota; kingdom Metazoa; phylum Arthropoda; class Insecta; order Hymenoptera; family Ichneumonidae; genus Perithous; species Perithous albicinctus. The sequence goes on along the minus strand of OZ024688.1, from coordinate 19,933,577 downwards.
TATAGTACTTGGTTAGATTATGAAAAGTCAAAAATCATTATTAATTTGTACATTTATATTCCCATATAAATTTTTCTCGTACTATAGTTGAATTACTTTTTTTAAAATGAATTCATGAAATAATATGTTTTTACATACATACATACATTTCAATCATCAAGTGCAATTAATAAACATGTACTTGACAATGACTATTTCAGATGTTTCCAATTTATCACACAACTTTTTGTAAGAATAGGTGACAACTATATAAATGTGCTTGTCGCAAGTTTTGTAAAAATTGTGTTTTGTAAGGCATAAAGTAAACAATAAATTGGCAAATTATCATTATCAAGAGATTTGAATTTCTCAGTTTTTAAATATAAAGGATTACGGATAAGATTGTTGGTTATCAAACATTGGTCCAAAATAATCGATGATCCACTGAAAAGCATCGATTTTTCGAAAATCGAATGAATATCGCCCATCATTGCTGAGTACCGCGTATTTGGAACAGGTATATGTATTCTACAATAAAAAGTAGTTCAAATTGTAAGCGAAGATGGAACTTAAGTTAGAACTTAACTTTCACTTTAAAGTTACAACTTAAGCCACAACTTAAGTACCATAAGTTCCAATTCAAGACTACGAATTCGGCTCTAAATAGACAGACTCGACTTGGTTTGCAAATTTTTTCAAGCTTCGATATAAACGGTGGTGAGGCGGGTTTATTCGTATGATGATTACTTACAGAGAGTAATCTCCAGGTAACAGATCGTAACTTGGAAGGCACGCCGGACCATGACAATTGTCTTAATTCGTCCAAATTCAGTAACGGCGATTCCAGCAAGGATTGAAACTTGTCAACCTTACTTTCTCCGTCTGAAGAAACAATCGAGTTAGTTGCTTTTAAATGTACTGGCGAGGGAAAGCCTCCATTGTTTTAAAATATTCCCTAGATATTTACCTTGTTCCTTGGATGGCACGAAAAACTTGGAAGACGCTGTGCTCTGCTTAAGAGGTTGCGGCCTACCGGGGAAATGTGTGGGTCTGTGACCGGGCGAATTCGCCAATTTAGTAACATCGACGTCTTCCGTAACTGTCTGCTGATTATGATTGCTACCCTGACTCGGCGACATCGTATTCAATTGAGCGTTACGAAGGTGTAACGGTTGGACGGCTAGTCTTTGGAGGGCCTCTGCTCGTTTCTCATCGGGAATAATCGCTTGCCGCGACTGAATATCCTTGGGATTCACTTGTGTATAGCCACAGCTGCCACCGGATCTGTGACTGTTTATCACGCTTAATGCTGCCGAGTGACTCACTCGCTTTGAAATTTTTACGTCCGAGACCGTCCAGAATTCGTCGTCGCCCGAGTCCCATGCATCGTCGACGCTCTCTTGAAAGTCTTGAAAGGACGCGGCGCCACCACCGCTTCCTGTATTACTTACCGTGCTGGTAAAATTCACCGGCAAACTGTTTGCCGAGCCAACTTTGTTCTGCCGATGTGGATCCTGTTTGGGACTTGGCCTAAAACAAACACATTAAAAATTATTATATTCTATAAGTATCATAATTTTTACTACAAGTTTTCAAATCAAATATCAGTCAAATTTCAATGGGATACACGTACTCAAGATCAAACGCGAATAGTAAAATTCCGTACTTTATCTAAATATACTAAAAATAATATTGATATTTTTCTTTTTATGTTCTTACTTAATAAAATTTCATTCTATCTCAGTCACCCAAATTTCAAGGTTATACAAGAACTCCAAAAGTAAGTGTGCTTGATATAGCAACATGTTCGAAAATTGTCACCAAGTTTTATGGCCCTACGACAATTTTTTTTCAATTTTCGCTTCGTCATAGAGGAAACTTTGTTTTCGTGAAAACATTTTTTTTCGAGATTTTCATGGCAGGTCACTGAAAATGGTCCAAACCGTCGAGAAAAATGGTTTAGAAAAAAAAATGTCAGTGCTTGTGTGTGTGTGCAGATTGCTTTGTTAGGACAATACTGTCGTAATTTTAGATGTATCTTTCTCAAATTTGGCACGTAAGTGGGCTGTCATACAAGAACGTTTGGAATTGTAGTTGACGCAGATCGGTTGGAAAATTCAAATTTTACAGCATTTTGAAAATATTGAAGAAATCGTTCTCACGCTATAACTTTTGTAAATTAAGAGATATCGGTCAGAATCGATCGAGCGGTTCAAAATTTCCAACATTTCTTATTTTTTGAAAAATAAAAAATGCGCATTAGCTCGCGCAAATTACGAGATACCGGGTCCAAGCTTGGTTCACATATGAATTACCACATATCAAGGTTTGGGTAAAAATTTGACGTAAATCGATCGAACGGTTCTAATTTTACATGTTGCATTTTTTAACAAGCCTGCGAAGTAAAACCGTACAAATTCCTTCCACAACAGTATCTTTGAGAAACCCTTTTTTTACAAAGCTTCCTCTATGAGGAAGCCAAAATTGATCAACGTATTTCCTCATAGTGATAGCTTTGTAAAAAAGGCTTTATCGAAGATATTAAATAAAGTGGAAGTAATTTGCAAGGTTGTTCTACTTGCAGACTTTTTTTCCGTCAACGATAGCTGTGTTAATTGTTAACCGTTATTTGTACAAACATTTAAAAGTTGTGGGAAATTCTTGTTTCTTTATTGTCTGTTCGAAAAAAAACATGAATTTACTTCAATTGTTTAAAAACGAATTGTGAATATTCTTACTTAGTTTTCATGTTTTTTCATGAATCGGCCAATTGCTATTGGGTCATATTTTCATTTCTGTTTGTCAAAATGGGGAAAAATGTTCAGTCAGGGTATTTTATAGAGAACGTAATGGTGTTTCGGACATGATTCTTTTTTTCACAGTAACTTTGAAAACGAGAAGAGAACGAATGCTGTTCATAAGTTATCTTGCAAATTGTTTCCTCATTAATTAGTAACTTTGACTAAGCTCTGTTTTTACTGTCATATATTTGGGTCGGTAAATAATACTGGTTAGATATATCTAAGATTTTTTTAGTAAAGACAATAACAACCAATATTATACATGGGACTCATTCCCATTACTCGAGATGCGCGTGCTCATATCACAGCTCCGATTGGCCCACACTCTCGCTACGGGTACCACACGCACGCGTTCCGTTCTACGTTCATACATCACATTTACAAAGCTACCTCTATGGGGAAGTATGTTGATCACTTTTGGCTTTCACATAGAGGAAGCTTTGTAAAAAAAAGAGTTTAGTCAAAGATACTAATTAAAGAGGAAGCAATTTGCAAGGCTCTACTTTGCAGGCTTGTTTGAGCTCGAAAGACATTTAAAAAGAAAAATTTAACATATCATAAAATTTGAAGCCATCAAATGACTTGCGTCACATTTTTACTGAAACCTTGTTCCATGATAGTCCATATGTGAACCAAATTTGAACCCGGTATCTCGTAATTTGCACAAGTTAGTGCGCTAAAAATATATTAAAAATAAATAAAAAATATAAAATTTGAACCGCTTGATCGATTTTCGCCAAATTTGAACTAGAAATTTGTTTTATCATGATTAAGAATTAAAACGAATTTAATCTCGCATTTTTCACGAGTTAATGCAAAATGCTGCCCGAACGAGAAGATTTTTTTCCCGAGGGCGCGTTTACTGCACAAACGAAGCGAGGGCAGTAAACCGAGAAACCCGAGCCCCGAATTGCTCGAATTAAAATAGCTCCGCTGATTTTACTTTCGCCCCGCAAATGCGATTTGCGGAAAAAATATGCTACTTTTGCCCCGATTCGCGTTAAATTTTAACCCAAACCTTGTTCCGAGACAATCCACATTTATACCAATTTTTATTTAAATCTGCTGAAAATTTTTTAAATTTTATTTTTTCGCGACAGCAATGTTTTGGTTTTTTTTTTTTTTTTTTTTTTAGAAAAATTGCATCGTGTACGCACCGCGGGACATCTCATATTCATGGGGCATTCAAAATCAACTCACTTGGTCGTCGGCTTTACCCCCTCAGATTCAGTTGACGAATTTGGCTTTGCATATTTTGGTCCAAAAAAAGGAGAATATTTTTGTTCACATTTTTATGACTGGTTTCACCCTATAAAATAATTTTTTTCCATAACTTTTGAGTACAATTGGAATTCGACCCGGTTTAAATTTCTTAATATTTACCCATCTATAAAACGTTGTTTTATGGTCGGTTCTGAAAAATCAACAAAAAGCCAACCATTGCTGTTCTCAGCTCAGAGTTAGAATTATTTAAACCAACGTCTCGCCATGGCCAAGAACGGTTGATTGATTGTTGCGTTTGAAAAATTTACGAATACAGAGTAAAACATGTTTCACTTCATTTTCTATTTCAACATCTCATTATGTAGTATATGATTTTTTTTATATCGATAAAAAAAAGCTTCAGGAAAATTCGAAAATAATCTTGCGTTATATATCAAATGTTTACGCAACATTCGACTATGAACGGTCATCTTGTTTATTTCATTCTTTCCATTTTTAATGGCTTTTTTTCGAAAAAATGGGTTTAAAAATTCGACGCAATTAGGGCAGAAAATTTAAATTTCAAAAATGCATGAAAACAACAGTTTCAGTAAAAAAAAAATTAATTAAAGGTGTTTTCTCGAGCATATAGAACATTATGGAGCTAATTGGAAGAGGTCAGGGTTGAATGCTTACCGAGTTGGCCAAGAATACCTCATATATATTTATATAGTAACCATATTTTTGAAATTTGTATCTAAAACTCTTTTTCATGTCACTGAGTTTTGAGCGCCGTATACCAGCACGTTATATGGTTACTAAGGGCAGTTTTAAATGAAAAATGTCAATTATGGTCTATTGTGAAAAAAGAAAATAAAAAGTACGACCTTCCAAATCGCGTCCTCACAATTTTATATCTTTGACAAAGCTTTATTTTTTGCAAAGCTACCTCTATGAGAAATCCACGCAGAAAAGTATAGTCTTGAAAGAAGTCTTCATAAGAGTCGTGGAAGGTGTCATTCAAATCTTGGAAAGAGTCTGCAGAATCTCGGAAAGAGTCTCAGAAAAAGTAACGGATACGATTCGGAGCAGTATTTTTCTCAGACTATGCCGAAATTCTTAAGTCTTAGTGATAGTTTGAGAAAGAGTAATGCTCCGGGACGTATCCGTTATTCTTTCTGAGACTCTTTCCAAGATATGAAAGACTCTATCCGAGATTCGACAGACTCTTTCCGAGACTATTCTTTTCTGCGCGGGAAGTATGGTGATCAATTTTGGCTTCCTCATAGACGAAACTTTGTAAAAAAAAGCTTTGTCAAAGATAGAAAATTGTGAGGAAGCGATTTGAAAGGTTCTACTTTGCAGGCTTGTGAGTTCTAAAATCATTTTAAAAAAAAATGTAAAATGTCATAAAATTTGAACCGCTCGATCGATTTGCGTCAAATTTTTACTTTAACCCTGTTCCATGATAGTCCGTATATGAACAAAATTTAAAGCCGGTATCTCGTAACATGTGCAAGGTACTGCTCGAACGAAATTTTTCAAAAAATTCGAAATGCTATAAAATCCGAAGCGCTTGACCGATTTACGTCAAATTTGTATTCAAACTTTGTTCAATGGTAGTCCATATGTGAACCATATTTATACTATATTTTCAAGAAAATATCGAAATTTTGCTTCCTCAAGAAGCTTTGTTTTCGTGAACAAATTTTTTTTCTCGATATTTTCGTGTAAACGTATTTAGAATGTTCCAAAACGTCCAGAAATCACATTTAGGAAAAATGTTCGGATGTGAGCGTCTGTGTGTGTGTGTGTGTGTGTGTTTTTTAGTTATCGGGCTGAAAATTGATACAAAGTTGGACCATCATAGAACAAGTATTGGTATTGAATTTGGGCAAAATCCATGCAGTTCTCTTGTTTCTACAAGATTTTGAATTTTTTCAAAAATGTCTGTGCACGCTCAAAACTCCCAGGATTGTGTCAAATTCAGTAATCGAATGAAAATCTTTTGGGTTAAATTCTTGATGGAACTCTCCCTTTGCGAGGGAACCGTCGCCTTTTGTCACAAATTAAATGCAATCCGTTATCCGAATCCTACGAGGGAAAATTTGACGAATTCTATGTTTCATCTCAACTAGACTTAAGTTTGCTAACAATTAAAATTCTTTGCTAAAAAGTCTGGGAAAAAAAATTATGAACCTTCATAATTTAGAGAGAGGTTGAATTATGAAACTGAAATTTATCACAAATGCTTTCTTACACCAGCCGCATAGTTCTGATAAAAGTAATCGCAAATCAAAGCTTCTTGAGGAAGTCAAAAGTGACATGGGCGTACTTTCCATCAAACAGAGCTGATGAGGAAGCGACATGCAAATATAATTTGCAGCGTTTTTTTTTCGTGACTGAATTGTTTTCTTTTTTTAATAACCAAAATCGAAATTTACCGACATATCAACAGTTCCTTTGACTAAATTCATCATTGAATTCTCAAAAGATTGAGATTCCAATAAAATTAGAACCTCTCTATTAATTATCACCAAATTTGGTTCACAACATGGTTTGATGGTAAGTCCATTTACGCCCGATATCTCTCAATTAGCAAAAGTTATAGCGCGAAAACGATTTTTTCAAAATTTTCAAAGCGCTGTAAAATTTGAATTTTCCATCCGATCCGCGTCAACTACAATCCAAAACGTTGTTGAGTGACATACCACTTGCGTGCCAAATTTGGAGAAGATACATCTAAAATTACGACAGTTATCGTGCTTACAAGGAAATCTGCACATACACACACATACAGACATTTCGTACAAATCACTTTTCTCGACGTTTTGGACCATTCTGAGTGTCGGGACATGAAAATCTCAAAAAAAAAAAGTTCACGAAAACAAAGCTTTCTTTATGTGTAAGTAAAAAAGGCTGCAACGGAAAACTTTGCACATTGCTTCCTCGTTAATTTCGATTGTTCACTAAGCCACCTCTATGAAGAAGCTCATTTTGGCTTCCTCATAGAGGATGCTTTGTGTAATATCTGTAAGTTATAACAAAGCGTTAATTTTTTGAAAAAGTCTCACGTAAAACTGCTTTATCGATCATCACTAAATTAGGAACGTTGCAACGCTTAATATTCTTTTTCATCTGTAAGAAATTCCAGTTGATTTGGTGAGATTTAACTTGAGTTAAAGCAAAATGAAATTTTTTCGAAAAATTCCAAATTTCATAAAAACCGAACCTATTCATCGATTCATTCCACATTCAATACAAATTTGCGAAAGGTAGAGAATATAGACATTGTTCTAAAAATTCAAAATTGAATAAAAAATAATCTTGTTTGAATTGTTTTGAAAATGATCACAAACAAAGGTGTCTACCTGCCCCACATGTGTACCAAATTTCAGCTCGATTGATAAAGCCTTTCTTTAGGTATCTAAGTTTGAATTTAGCAATCCGGCCACACACACACAAGCGCGCGCGCACGCACGCATACACACATTTTTTCTTAACTACTTTTCTCAAGATTTTGGGCTATTCTGAGAGACCTGACATGAAAATCTTAAAAAAAAAAAAAATTTCACGAAAACAAAGCTTCTTCCATGAGGACGGAAAAACTGATAAATTTAATAGTAAGATATACATAATGTGTAATTAATTAGTTAGTACATGCCTGCCAGGAACAGCCCGTGCATTCTTTTTCCAGAATGACTGATGATTCTGATGAACCTTATTATGATTATTCTGATTCTCCATCTTTGAGTGTAATGTTAACTGCCAGCCGCCAATTTTTCGTGACAATCGCAGAACAGGTTGATGTCCCTCATGCCCGCGCGAACAGCTGTCGAAAACAGATAGAATTTTACCAAATTTCCTGTCGTTTCCCATTGAAATATTCAAATAAGATTCTTGCGAATCTCCCACTCCGATTTTTGTATAACAAGTAAAATTTTTGTACGGATATCGTCTCTGTAGAAAGTGTAAGGACGGATGCCAATTTACCACTGAGCTCTCAATCTCTGTTCAATAACTTTTATTGAAATATGCCGCACTGTTTTGACGGCGTTTGTTTACATTTGCTTGGAACAACATTCAACAACTGAAAATGTAAAACCAATTGAGGCCATCATTGGCTCAATGAGGCAACTATCAGTGCCTCATTTGTTTTAATTTGCAAGGAGGCAACCATTGGAATCTGGTTTGACTTATTTGGCAATAAGGCATTGAGGCATGTTGCTCAATGACTACAATGAAAGCCATGTAACTTTGTCAATAAACCGTTAAGATAGAAAATACTTGAAAAACTAAACGATTTATCTAAATCTAAACTGTTAAGATACAAAATGGATAAAAAAGATTAAAAAACACCTTTTACCCATTTTAAAGAGAAAAAAATGAGTACAAACAAAGGTGAATTTGTTTTAAAGAGGTCATGCTTAATGCAGAAAAAATGGTATAACATTGAATATACAGAACAATAGCTTGGTTCCCATCAATAAATCCAAAGGCATATTTTCATGCACTTTTCGTCAAGTGAAATTAGTAATTTTAGTTCAACTTAAACAACTGAAAGTTCATTTACATTGTTAAAAGATATTTCAGGAAATCACAGGTTAATTCGCTTTGATTTATTTCTCAATGAGAATCATAGTTTAGTAGATATCGCTGATATAGAAATAATGATCAAGTTCGACTTGTTAAAATGCAACAAAATGAAGAAAAAAAATGTAATTGTAACAAACCCAAGTGACTATACCAGGTTTATGAAGTTATCCTAACGATTAAGGATATAAAAAAACAATATCGCACTGCATTACAGCACCCTTAACAAGGGGTGAATTCTTGGGAATGTTATATTTTTTTGATTTCGTTCCATTCCAACAAAACAAACTTCAACATCATTAGAAATATGTATGTGACTTTATATATTTTCCAATGAAAAATAATTGAAAAGTATAATTTTCATTGAATCGTGACTATTCCTGATCTTAGTAACCAATTGATTTGACTACCACAAGGACTACCTTAAATAACTGTCCAAGATAAACAATATGTTTAATAAAATTATCCTACTGTGGCGAACAGAAAATATTTTTCCGGCTATTTGTCTGAAAAACTCTAACTGGAATGTTTCAGTGACTTTCAGAGATTTTCCTAATTTTTATTCAAAGTTTCTCTGATACTTACTGAAAATCTCTACAACTTTTCCCACACAAACTCCAGCTGTTACAATTTATCACAGAAATTCAGAGCATTTTCTGAAAAATTGTAGAGAAGTCTGACTTTTTGGACAAAGTATGTTCAGAGAAAATCCAAGTAGAGTTTCTCAGAGAAAGTAACTCATATTTTCTCTCTCTAGAACTTATGAGTTTTCTCTCTGATCTGCATTGTCTCTTGCTCGTACGAAGAACAGACTTTCTCAGAGAAAAAATGTGTTATTTTCTGAAAAACTCTGCTTTTCTTGGATAACGTGAGTTTAGAGAATTTCACAGAACTTACAAGTTTTCTCCATGATCTGTTTCTTCTCTAACTCATACGAGTTAGAAGAAAGACTGAATATAGATTATTTTCAGAAAATGGTTTCTAAATATAAGAGAGAAATGGGAATAAAATATCAACAAAGTTAATAGTTTTTCAGAGAATTTGGCATAGAGATCCAAGATTTTCAGAACAGTCAGGAATATGTAATTTCAGAGAAAACAATGACTTTCTCTGAAACATGCAAAAAGTGATAGAAATTCAGAGGTAATTTCAGAGAAATATTTTCACCAGGTTAACTCTCATAAACAACATTTTTTAATAATTGCATAATTATTTAAAAATACTTAGTCCAGTACAATGTAAACTATACAGAGTGAGAAACTAAGTAGACTAAATTCAATTTAGTTACTAAATGTACTCTTGCATAGATATGCAATTTTTGTGTGTAGTACATGAAAATATTAATACTCAAAAGATATAACTCAATGGTAGATTGACATTTCCAACTTAAGCTATGTGACTCTGTCAATCTGAAAGAAACAATTATTTTTTAATAACTACATACCTAACTTTGGTAGCATGTTTGATAGAATTTCCACAAATTTGTATTTCAGCTTAATCAAATTAGAATTTACTTATTCCTGTATTACATAAACTATGCTCAATGACAAACTAAGTATTAGACCAAATTCAATTAGGTTACTAAATGCATTCTACAACAAACATTGTACATTTACTGCTGACATAAGAAAACTCACATGGATGATATAAATAAAGCACGAAAATATTTTTGCATTTCAATGCAATTCTATTGTACAGAAATTGAAACAATTGACACTTGAAAGATAATAAATTAATGATACATTGAGAATATAAAAATCCTGAGACTAACAGACAACGTGTCGTGTGGTAATATTCAACATGATGTATCTAAACTGTCGTGTGGGCACAACGATAATTGCCGGACATTGCGTGCATATCAAAAGCAATTTGTGTGTCATGAGTCAAAGGCTGAGCGGCTAGAACCGATACCAGTCAGGTTATGTTTTTGCTGTGAGAAAAACGTATATACCAGATGCGAAGATACACACAAACACGATGATTGTTAATAATTCGAGGCAGTCGAGAGCTTCGATTCAAGCTGACGCGACACTGATGATTTCAAAACATTGTTGTAAACAAAGAATCGGAGGGGGGAAGGGCTCCTTGGATTAGCGTCTACGCAGATACGTGGAATGTCCACTGGTGGCTCGCAAAGTCTGTCTCGCGCGAATAAATCAGCCAGTCGCGCTTTACTATTCTTTTCTATTTTTTATTTATGACCGCGTTAAATACAGGAGTTTCATTACCTGAGCACATTGGTATGAAATTCTCGATTTACGAAATTCCGCGATGTTGAGAAGAAAAATACCGTCTCGCTGACCGCAGCCGTTGCGTTTGACGTATGACAATTTTGTACTAATACCAGAGATAGAGTAGACTAATCCAGAGATGCCCAACTAATACTACCAGACCAGCTACTACTGTTGCTGCTGCCACTGCTGCCACTTTTAGAGGTGGTCAGAGAGAGATCCGTGTGAGATCGGTGATCCTCTTTTATATAACTCAATCGATCCGAAATCGTTTGATAATTACGAAATTATTTATAAAAACGTTTGGTAGTATGGTAGTTCACCGTTCGAGAGAAAACATATTAAAAAATGTAGCTCGGCTCCAGCTTGTCAAATTACCAGGTCAGCAAGTAATATTACCATTACTGAAGTTGATGTTTTTCGCCAAAATAAAAAATGTGTACCCAATCTATGCGGAGTCTTTTGATAGATTACAATCCCGTATGATGCCCTTTGATAGTTTACGGTTTGTCAAAAAATAATGGAAATAAACGTGTGTGCCTTACAGGGCATGGTCAGCTGGCAACATGATCGGAAATTGATGTTTTTCGCGAAAATCAATTACCACATGAAAGCAGAGATGAAATGGAAGATGTGCAATGGCAATGTAACTCTCCAACTACGAAATTCATAGCGGTGGCGCGAGAACTAACAATTGTAGTATCAGACCGGTAGGTAAAGTCGTACGTGGATAATACCGGATACCAGCTCGTCGATAAACGTGTGGTAGCATATGAAGTCGTCGATAAAAGACTAAGCTACGCCGTTATAACTGTGCAAGGGGATCTCAACGTGAAAATGTTGATTTATTAAACGCTGGATTTTTGTATCAAAAAATTATGGACGATATTTTCTTTATTTTCAGTATATTTATTTACGCTTTTTCAAATGAATAAACTTCATTGAATTACTCATGTTAAATACGTTAGAGGGAGTCGCATGATTACCGATATTCGGGGGTAGGGAGCTTTCGGGTATCGAGTCACGAATAGACGAGAGAGTAGGATCGCGACCGTGAGGCGAGAGAGTCGTTGACTAGAGAGTGCGTGAGAAGATAGAGCGAGAGCGTGAGCGAACTGCCCTTCGAGAGCGAGAGCGACAATAAGCGCGGATTTCGGGAAAAGGCTCCGCCGCGAGCTTGAGTAATAATAAAAGTCTTTGTTCACTCTTAAAAAGAACGGTTTCCTGGCCTCCTGCCGGCTTTATTTTCACCCCTTTTCCTCCCTGAGCTCTTTCGGGTCTTCCGTGAGGCCCTCTCAAACCAACAACTTAACATCAGAAGTGGGATTTCTATCCAAAAAGTGCCCTAAGTGACGGAAAAGAACAAAAATCGTGTGTGAAAAATTGTGCGTGAGCGAATTTGAAAGTGCGAAATCGGTATAACGGCGTCGTAACGGTAAGAGGAAGCACAGCGAACGATAAGCCGACTTGCTAGTACCGAGAATCGAGCGTCGAACGTAAATTTTTTTTTCTTCTCATGTAGCTGTACGGATAATCGAAATTATAAGTGTATAGTTGCGTGTGTATAGTTATAATACGTAAGTAGCGTGTGTATAGTTACAATACTGCTAGCAACGGACAGGAATCGTGAAGAAGAAGTGTTGACTTTATTTTTCGCGGAAATATTCGTCGCGAGACATCAAAATAATCGTTAAATATACGTATCGTGAAATATACGTACTATATAATTGGACATGAAAATAATCGTTAATTATAATTAGCAAACTTTACACTTCGTTTTCTTTTTTTTTTTTTTTTTTGCTTTTCTATTTTGTGCTTTTGCAATGACGGGTCAAAGGCCGGAAGCCAGTGCTGAGGCGTTCGAGCGCTTCATGGAGCGTATACGCGGCGAGGAAACATACCGCGACGACGATGAGCTGGACTACAATCCAAGCGCCGAAGGGGCGGCGGTACAGTATCAAAGTGACTTTGCGCAGGAGATAGACCGCGGTGCGCGGTATCAAAGACAGAGCTCCGGAGCTATACCAAAGCGAGCGACGCGGGCACCGACCCCCTTACCTCCCTCACTTGCGAATCCAAATCATGATCAACCTCTCGTAGATCCACGCATGGCAACAAGATCGGAGCGCACAGATCGAACCTCATTGCCGCGTATGGGGGCTAGCGGATCCGCTTCTCCGCGCATATCCGATCTCCCACGCGCATGGAATAACGCAGCTAGCGGGCAGGCCGAGTCACACACTGCATCGCTCGATCGCGCGCCTCACGTGCAACCACGGCCACCACCTATGCACTTCGACAGACCACCTCCGCCATATCGACCCTCCACCGATGGATCAAACAATGAGGCAATAAGAGCTCTTCTCGAAGACGGTCGGCGTCGAGACGCGACGCTACTCGAGATAATTGCTCGTCTCGTTCCGCGAGGGAATGAAGCGAATAACGACCCAGCTATGAACTTCAGCATTCTTCCGGATCTGACACACACGATTGGACGCTTCGACGGCGAGTCGGGTCCACGTGCAGCTCGAGACTGGATCGAAGGCATTATGAGCACTGCCAGTCTGCACCATTGGCCGAATAACTTCGCCCTGGAGACAGCTCGCACTCATTTGAGCGGCGGAGCTCGCGATTGGTACCACTGCAATCGTCGAGAGATTTCTGATTGGGAAGCCTTCCGAGCTTTAATTTTCGAAACTTTTGTCACTCCGGAAAGTTTCGCAGCCCGATGGGACCGGATGAAGGCTAGGGTACAAGGTGAGCACGAAAGCATTACAGCATATTTTCATGCGAAGACCCGTCTCTGCCGCTCCGTGCATTTAAGCTTCCAGGAGACGAGGGAGCAGATCCTTGTCGAGCTCTGGTCTAGAGCACTGTACAATACAATGATCGCAAGGAACCAGGAAGACATTAGTGAGCTACTGCAGGACATGCAACATTTTGAAAGGATGGAGTCGCAGCGAGCGACGCGCTTTCGGACTCAGCGCTCCAACGTCGGCAGTACTCGTCCAACTTCATCGACGCCACGTGCGTCAGAGCAGTTCCGCTCTACCTGGAATGCTCCCCGGTCATCTCTCTCAACTAGCGACCCCAGGCCGCCACTCCGTAACGAACGAGGAGAAACTAAATACTACAATTGCAATTTATATGGACACCTCGCCAGGGACTGCCCGCAACCACCCCGCGTACTCCGCTGTCGCACATGCGGTAAAGACGGACATACGCAGAGGCACTGCACAGCGAACACTACTACTGAACCGGCTGCACGTCCAACGCCTCCCCCCGCAACGCCAGGTGTTCACTATGTGGCCAACCACAACGTTCAATCGGCTATGACTTACGTGAAGCCTCTCAGCGTCAACGGACACCCTATGTCAGGGTTTATAGACACTGGCAGCTCGGACTGCATGATTAAGGCATCTCGGGTACTGCAGTTCAATCTCCAGTTCGTCCACCAACCCGAGACTCTCCACTGCTTTGGACCAGAACAAAATCAGGTTCTCTCGCCAGGCATAGTCACCGCCGATATCTCCATCGATGGTGTCACAGTCGAGAGGATTCCACTTCGTGTCGTACCTGACGACTGCCAGTCTTATGACACCCTCATCGGCCGAACGTTCATCGACGCTTCGGGAATCGCTCACACCAAGCAGAACGACGAACTCCGCTTCTTTGAGGAGCCTACAGTCGCCGCCACCGCAGCTCCACGACCTGTCGTCACTGGTGATGTCGAAATTCCGCCGCATACGATTCAATTTGTGCAGGTTCGCTCAGGAACGGAGGAGTTCCATCTACCCATGTTGAACAGTGGATCCACAACGCAGAAGCTTAACCTCGGCTCGAAGATCGAGAGGTGTGCTCTCAGCAAGACTATGATCGTCGAACGACGATCGCCCGGGGCTCCGATAGTGCGCGAGGACTTGAATATCGGGCCGAACGCGACTAACGCTGAAATCGACGATTTAATCGGGACTCTAAATGAATTTCGCGACACGATTGCTAGGGACGTAACCGAATTAGGCCGTACCGACACCACGGAAATGAAAATAACCGAGCTCCCGGGTAGTAAACCGGTCCAATGTAAACCGTATCGCGCTAGCCTAAAAGAACGCGAGGAAATGCGACAAATTGTGCGCAGTTTAAAAGAAACCGGAATTTGTAGCGAAACTAATTCTTCTTACGCGAGTCCTGCTTTTATCGTGCGGAAGAAAGACGGTTCACCGCGACTAGTAATCGATTACCGACGTCTTAACTCCCAAACCGAACGCATACACTTTCCTTTACCAGACTTAGATGCGCATCTTGAACGTATCGGGCAATTTAGCCTATTTGTTACACTCGACCTGATGCAAGGTTATCTGCAGATACCATTGGCGAAAGACGCACGACATAAGACCGCGTTTATTACACCGAATGAAACGGGGCAGTTTAACACCGCTATGTTTGGATTAATGAATGCACCATTTTATTTTATGAAGGCCATGCATCGCGCGCTCGAGCCTTTGCACAAACAGGTCGTTCTCTACTTTCTCGACGACGTACTAATTCCGGGAAACTCCTGGTCGGAGATCAAAGAAAAGTTACGCGAAACTCTGACGGCATTGCGACGCGCGGGTTTCACTCTTAATATCGGAAAATGTCAGTTCCTAAAGTCGACGGTGTCTTATCTAGGCTTCGAAATTTCGGGTCACGCGATTACGCCGGGTGCGCAAAAGCTTCGTGCGATAAGCGCATTCCCTCCTCCACGCAGTGTACTCGAGATACAACGCTTCCTCGGCCTCACGGGTTTCTTTCGTAGATTCGTGCCGAACTACGCCGAACGCGCCAATCCGTTGTGCCAATTATTAAAAAAAGGGGTACCGTTTAAATGGGACGAGTCGACAGAGCGGGCCTTTACAGATCTCCGCGACGCTTTAACCTGCCGACCTGTTCTCAAAACATTTCACCCCTCACACCCAACCGAATTACATACCGACGCTAGCGCTATCGGGTTAGGCGCTATGCTCCTCCAGCAATCCGAGAAGACGGGGTGGCAACTCGTGTACGCAATTAGTCGTCGTACAAACAAAGGCGAAGCAAATTATCACTCGTCCAAACTGGAGTTAATCGCTATAATTTGGGCTGTTAACCGCCTACGCGCGTTACTAATAAATACTAACTTCACGATTGTTACAGATTGCCAAGCCCTAACATACTTAAATGCAAACAAAACTAAGCACCCCCAAATTGCGCGCTGGGCCGTGCAATTGAGCGAATACGACGCTCAGATACGTCATCGCGCCGGCTCCGAAATGACACACGCCGACGCGTTAAGCCGCGCTCCGATTAATGCGACCAGCGTAAAAGCGTCTGAAAACATCAATCATAATAAGATGACGAGCGAAAAAGTATTAAGAGACAATAGTGAAAGTGTCGAGAGAAAAGTGTGTGTACCTAAGTGCGTGTACAGCGTATTCCGCGAATACGACGAGATCGCGATGTACTAGGCGAGTGACGAAGCAATTAAACGAAAGTGTGCGATACTACGTCGAAACGAGAAGTCCCGTACACCCCAGGAGGCGAGCGAAGTATGCCACTTCGAGCTCATCGAAGGACTTCTTTATAAAGTCGAGGACGAGAAAAAACTATTCGTGATTCCAAACGCGCTGCGGAAGAGCCTGGTGATAAGATTTCACGACATGCGCAGCCATCCGGGATTGGAGCGGACTCTACATCAAATGCGCGAACATTACCACTTTTCCGGTATGAGACGATACCTGCGACAACACATACGAGCATGCACGCAGTGTCTGATGTCGAAGACCATTCCAGGGCGACAGAAAGGTGAGCTTCATCCCATTCCTCCGGGATCTCGACCATTTGCGACGATCCACATCGATCACTCGGGACCTTACGTGACTAGCGGACGCCAAAAACGATATGTATTGGCAATAATCGACAATCTCACGAGATTCGTGACCCTCCAAGCAACTCGTGACACGAAAACTTCAGGTGTCATTCGCGCACTCGACGACTTCATTCTGCAATACGGAGCTCCAGTAAGACTAATAAGCGATCGAGGAACTTGTTTCACGGCAGCAAAATTCGACGACTTCTGCAAGATACATGGTATTCAACATGTATTAACATCACCTAGACATCCCCAGGGCAATGGCATGATAGAGCGCGTGAATGCTACTCTACTTCCAGCGATGACGGCGAACCTGAAACGAGAAGACGGCCGAGATTGGGACCTCCACCTACGAAGCATCCAGCGAGACCTCAACGCATGTCGCAACCAAACAACCAGAAAAAGCCCGTTTGAACTCCTCTATGGTTTTACGCCTCGGTTTAACGAAGGAATATTGCGGCAGTTAACCGATGAGAGCGACAAACGATACCGAAAACCGGAACTCCTTCAGAACGAAGCCCGCGAACGCATCATTACCGAACAACAAGTTTATAAAGCGCGTTACGATACAAATCGGGACACCCAGGCGAAGTTTCACATCGGCGATATAGTGTACATGGCAACGCAAATGACGGCGACCGGCGAGAGCACAAAATTTCAACCAAAGTTCAGAGGACCGCTGGTGGTGACACACGTCCTACCGGGCGATACGTACAAGGTGGCTCAACTACGCGAAAAAACCCCAGGACGACGCTACGCCTCGACAGCACACGCGATGCAGCTAAAAATTTGGCGGCCAAACCACGTCGAGGACGACGAAAGTCAGGAACAGGAGTCGAGCGAAATGGAGAGCGAAGGCGAAACTCCTCGCCCAATCACCGAACCGAGTAACGCGAAAACGGAAAGTGCATCTGCAAGTCCACCAAAGACCCCCAGCGATACATCGAAAAAAGCAAAAGCGAATCAGCAAGCCGCACGTCCGCAACGGGCTCGACGCCCGCCTGAATATTATGGAATTCGCCCGAAACTCAGGAGTGAATCTGAGCAGGAATAAATCAACAGTGAATTGTGTCGGCTGTGTATTGTGTTATATGTTAGATGTTAGTTACGCATATAAAAAAACAATTGTGAATGCTAATGGTATGAGCGGGAAACGTTACTGTATAAGGCGCGATTGTAAAATATTAGGAAACGCGATTACGAAATGAAATCGAATGTAAAATGTTCAAACGAAGCGAGAACCACGTATTATATGTAATAAAACTAAGAATATATTTAAGTTGCGTATAGAATATTATTAAATTATATGTTATGTTACTTAATTGAATTAAATGCGAAATATTACCAAACAAAAAATGAGCGATAAAAGCGCTATTGCATGTAAGAAAATCATAAAATGTTATTGAAGTGGCCTTAATGTAAAATATATAGGTAGGAAAATGAAGGACTAGAACGTTGTGACTTACCCGCCTCGAGGACGAGACGGCGGTAAGGATGGCCGAGTGTTAAATACGTTAGAGGGAGTCGCATGATTACCGATATTCGGGGGTAGGGAGCGTTCGGGTATCGAGTCACGAATAGACGAGAGAGTAGGATCGCGACCGTGAGGCGAGAGAGTCGTTGACTAGAGAGTGCGTGAGAAGATAGAGCGAGAGCGTGAGCGAACTGCCTTTCGAGAGCGAGAGCGACAATAAGCGCGGATTTCGGGAAAAGGCTCCGCCGCGAGCTTGAGTAATAATAAAAGTCTTTGTTCACTCTTAAAAAGAACGGTTTCCTGGCCTCCTGCCGGCTTTATTTTCACCCCTTTTCCTCCCTGAGCTCTTTCGGGTCTTCCGTGAGGCCCTCTCAAACCAACAACTTAACACTCATAAAAAAGAAACAAAATACGAAATTCTCCGCAAAGAGAGCGTTGCAAGGAGATGTCCACTCGATGGATTGGACTGAGAAAGCGAGAGAAAAATGAGTATGCGTGGTACGCAAATTTACTAATACTAGATGGGCCTGGCGCGCTGCCGCGCGCCACCATTTACCGGTGGCGCTGCAGCGCTCTTGTCAGGTATTGTGAGAACTATATGAAGAAGACTGAAAAAATCGTGCCCACCTTTGCTCATAATAGTGTCTTGCCAATCGCGTATCAGTCTTGCATCGTTTTTATGTATATTTTTTCGCCACTTTATCTGTGTGCTAATGTTATCTATATTTCAAGCTTACGATTTTTCAGGATTGCTCTATCTGCTAATATTCTTTTGTACGTGATTTGATTACCTGTAACTATAAGTATTTGTAATATTCTTTTCCATCTGAGAAGCTCTAATTTTTAGTTTCTGTAACTTTCTTTACCGATATAACTCTTTGTAGACAACATTTTTAACTATATTTTGGTTAGTTTGTTCTCCACGATAAACTTTGAGACCCCCCCAAGAACGTACGCGCGAAAAAGCGACGTACAATTGACCATGATTGAACACATCCCTTCGAAGATCAACACCGATCTTTTCAAACGTTTGGCCCTGTGACTTGTTTATAGTCATTGCGAAAGCCACCTTTACGGGAAATTGAGCACTAACGCATTTTCCTCTACCTCGAACGAGATTTGAAAGTGTGGTATACGTAAAAGTCTTCCCAGAACCTCCAGGTCCGTCAATGTAAAAGCATGTTTGAGGAGCGTTGTCAATGTCGATCGCACTTAGGACGGCGTCGACGAAGTTTTTCTGGGTACCATTGAGCTGGTTATACTGTTGCATACCAATTTCAGTAAATTCAGCAAGCGACGTATCAGGTTCATCCAGATCTGATATTTGTAACTGTTCCATAGCTGGGAATCGTGACAAACTTGAGCCTTCCCTGCTTAATATGCGAGCAATTTGCGCATACGCTTGTCTTTGAGCCTGATCCATGCCCATTCGTCTAGAGTAATCTTCTGATAATCTGACCTTGAATTCTTCCCACAATGCGTCCGGATGAAGCGGTTGACAGTGAATCATGATTCGAACAAATAGTCTTCGAAGCAAACCAGGCATCATCCAACTCGCACCTTCTTCCATAGCTCTTCGCCACTCGTCGTCGTCTTCGATCAAACCCAGAGCTAGACATGTCGCCACAAAACTATCGCAAACTTGCCCATTCACGGTTCTCAAGTCTTCGAAACTGGTAGCTCCTTTTACTTTTAATAACAGTAATCGGAGATGAAACAGTTCACTCTGAGCGGGATTCACCGAATACATTCGTCCAAATGCTTCATGTCTGCGTTGTCGTTTTTCCCACCTGGAATTACCTTGTCCAACACCATTTGATCGTTTGAACACGTAGTGAGTCGGGATGTCTGGATACACAAACTCTCTCGCAGTTTGATCGCGAACGTTCAACTCGAAGTAATCGGATAGCATGCTTATCTGACTCATAGCATTTCTTATCCCGTCATCATTCATATCAGCCGGTATCGTAACGCTCTGCTCATTTGGCAGATGTATGGGAAGGCGTATGACTGGGTGGCTTTTCTCTTGCATCTTTTTTTCAGTGATGCGCCAAACTGCTTCATTGGGTCCAACGTAGCGAGCTTCCACGAAGTCTTTGATTTCATCCTTATCGATAATGTATTCAATTTGTCCGGTCTCCGAATTGGTAATCTGAATAGCCGCAACATCATGCCCTTTGAAAATATACTTGTACAGATACTTTGGAGCTGTGACGCTAGTAACAATTTCCACATTAATGTGGCAATTGAAAATGCGCGATAAGACTGGGCAGTACGGTACGACCCATCGGTTATCAACAACGTGTCCTTCACGACGTTCGTACAAACGTCCAGTGTCTCTCCTACGATAAAGCGGATAAGCATCTGCGTCCATTGCAGTTTCATCACGGAATGGCTTTGGAAAGTGTTTCGAACATTTCCCATTCACTTTACACCAATCTCCGCAAGGTCCGTGAATCATATTGGCCATGACAATTTTATGTAAGTCAGGATGCACATTTGAATCAGGAATCTCAGCAGAGATGCATCTGTCAATCATTTCCGGAGTGGAAAGCTTGTTCTTCAGTGTCACCAGTAAGTGGATATGCAGCAAACCACGCTTCTGTGACTCAATTGTGTAAACATAAGCTTCCATGTCACCAAACAGTTTTTGGCGAACGATCAAATCTAGTAAGTGCTTCTTTTTCATATCGAAAACCCGAGCGGTCAGATCAGGCCTGTCTGAGGGTTGCTGACCATGGAGAAGATTCTCCTTTATCTCACGCCAATTGGGATTACAGGTCATAGTGATAAAAAGATCAGGCTTTCCAAACTTTCGTACTATTGCCATGGCATCCTGGTAGTGTTGCATCATATTTCGGGGCGAGCCACCGAAACTCGAGGGCAAAATAACGATTCTGCCAATACGTGCACCTGTGTTCTCTTGAGCAGTGTTTAAATAATCGACCAATCCAGAGTAGCTTTCAGCACGTATCTTTACTTGATTAGCCTTTATGAACTCTATACGATCCTTTTCGATTTTTACGTAATTATCCACTACCCATTGTTGAAAAAGCCGTCTTCCGTACAGAATGACATTTCCGGGATCATTTTCTCGAATAGCCATTCGATATTTGGTGTAAGCTTCTCTGGTCACACGTTTTCGATTATCACCTGTTTGTCGCAGTTCTCGATGCCACCCTCGAGTACCAAAGGGGTAAAATAGTGGGTAGACCCAAGGCTCAACATTTGGATCCATAGTACTTACGGATTGCAGTTTCCTCGTGTTCTTGTTAGATACAGTTACATAGGATTCGGGTATTTCTCCATCGGCTGTGGTAGAAAATACAGCAGCAACCTCGTTACTTCGTTGAAAATTGAATCTGCGTCGATCCATTCCTGGCTTCAACGTAAAAAGCAACTGTAACTCACCAGGGGAATTGGCAGTTTGATTTCTTTGTTGAGATTCCAGGACTTCGCCCATCATTTTATACGATTGAGCGAAGACGTTGTTCTCACGCATTATGCGATCAATTGCTCCCAGTATACCTCGATCAAGTTCAGTGTTTCGTCGTTGTATCGAATCAATTGCTTCATTTGAGTCGACGATAAACAGCTGGCCGTAGGTTGGCAGTTCGTTGGCCGCTGGGTGCAATGCGGTATTTATTTGATAATAAATTTGGCCTTGTATCTTGAAGCAATATGGTCCGGGTCGTCTTTGCTCAAAATTGATCAAGTTGGCATTGAACGATGCAAACGAAAACGAAGCATTGTAATTCCGTTTGCGCTGGAAAAAATCGTCTGATTTGTCATGTGTGCCATGGAATAGGCAGTACAATTCGTTTGGCATCCCAGGTAGTGGGTCAAGAACGACCTTTCCGTGATTACAGCAATCGTTAAACGAATCCCGTTTGTTGGATACTTTTTCACACGTGAAATGTGCAGCATTGCAGTGTTTGCAGATTTGTGTTAAACCACCTCCGTAGTGCTCATCGACATCGATAATAGAACCGGTGAAGAATCTAGTTTGTTCGTGAAATCGGTCTTGTTGAAGATGCTCTGTTTGCAAATCTATGATTCGATTGCACGGTATTACCATTGGTTCCCGCAATTCTATGACTCGATGTGATTCTATGACTGCTTCTGATTGTAAAGTTGTCATAATACTATCGCGTAAACGCGACCTTGTATTTGCGCGCTGTGAATCGAGAAGTTCTCTTCTGATCTGCGAGTGATCTGAAAAACTCATACTCGCGTTGCCTGCAGGCGCTTCCGAATCACCTGAAGGTCTTATCTCTGTCGTGGTTGAAGTCGATGCTCTAGAGAGATTGTAATGTATCTCGATAGGTTCTGCGTTTTCAGCATTTTCTGGAATCTGATTTCTATTTTTACGGCGAGCAGCTTGCTTGTTCGCAGTATTTCTTTCGCGCCTGATACGCTGAAATTCTGCTTCTTCGTCGGGTGTTCGAACGACTTTTCTTCGTCCCCGAGTATGCATTCTAGCTCGCTTTGGAAATCACTCACGGTAAATCTGAAGAGAAGATGATACTTCGCTCGGAACTTCGTCGCCCAATGTTAAACGACTATAGGGCTGCGTCTCTCCTACTTAGCGTTGCCTCTCTTGCATCTTTTTGTTTTTCGATTCTCCGGAACAAACGGCGTTGAGGATCGAGAAGCCAGAAACTTAGCCCAATTCTCCGATACTTCCGCACATTCTCTCAAAATCTGAGCTCTATCTGCCGAGTATTTTGGTAGAAAATAGGCTTCAAAAGTTCGTGAAGAGGGGAGGGGAGTCCAACTACCTCTTAAGGGCATGTGAAAGACGTTTCGTGCTGTCTCTCTCGCTCCGCCGCGAGCGCCAATAGCGCTCTCTCTTGCACTCACGTGTCGCGTGGTACATGTTTCACATCGCCTTAATATCTCGCATTCGTTGCACCACCCTCACAATCTCGACGAGCTCTCGAACCAATACATGATACAATATTTTTAAGTGAAGATAATAAATGCGTGGCAGTCAATCGCCCCACGTGCGTATAACTAAACAGATGAAAACGATCACTAATCACGAAACTCGCGTAAATTGATGTCTGAACGTACTCTATTTTTAACGGATCGTACCCAACAGCGGGTAGTTTGTACGCAGTGTACAGCAGTTAAAAGATAGCAGTTATCTACGCTCTTGCAACTCGCGACAGGTAACTCGAACGCCGCCAAAACTCACACTCTTGTAAAGCGTATTTCGTACGCTGTCGATCGCTGCTAGTTTTCGCTTTATGCTCAATGCACTGTCATCATCATCATCATCATCATTTTAACTCAGATCAATTTAAGTTCACTCAGTAGGATTTACATCATCATAATCATCATTTCAACTCAGATCAATTCAAGTTCACTCAGTTTAATACGATTTTCTTTTCAATCCGATTCAATACATCATCATCATCATCATCATCATCATCATCATAATCTTAGGTCAATTCAAGTTCACACAGTTTACTACGATTTTCTTTTCAATCCGATTCAATACATCAAATCATCATCATCAACATCATCATCAACATCATCATCATCATCATCATCATCATCATCAACATCATCATCATCATCATCTGGGTGAAATCCTGGGTGAAATCCTGGGTGACCTGCAACAAATAAAAAACATAATTAATATATGTATTCGTGCAAACTTGATTACTGCTTTAAATATCTACCGTGTGGCGAAGTCGGGAATTTCACGTGCCGTTAAGAGCATGTGAAACTCCTTCTCCTTCTCTCATACCGGTCTCAATCGGTATCAAAAACTGTAATGAACGTTTTTGATACCGATATACATAAACTTTTCGATGTCCACGCAAATTTTTGTTGAAAATGTACAAAAAATGCAAGAAAAATCGTATATTATTACCGTCCTTTAACATTTCGAATGTCAGCTATATCAATTTTCTCCGTAATATATGATTTTTCATTTATGTACATAGTCAACCAAGTTTTAGTAGAAGTTTATGTATATATGACCGTCTTTGTAAATTTTTGTCATAATATGTAGCAGAATAACGACGTGAAGTTGAAACTACGAATATCTATCTCGGTCGGTAAAGCAGGAAGGTTCAACCCGTATAGACGACAACATAATAAGAAAATATACTATTACCTTTTGCAAACCTTCGATTTGACTTGTGGATGTATCCCTAATTCACGTGTGAAGGTATACTCTACACTGTTGGGGGCGTTCACTAAGTCTGCAGAGGCGCCCAGTGGAGAATTTTGACGGGACACATAATAAATGATATTATCTGTAATTATAATCAACAATATACAAGTTAATAATTATAATATTTATACGAATGAACATTAGATTAAGAGCATGTGAAACACCTACCCCCCCTCCATCCCGGTCTCAATCGGTATCAAAAACTGTAATCAATTTGTTTTACGCATATTTACGTTTACAACATCAAGAAGAAATTGATTACATCAAAAATATAGTTGTATACAGTTTTTATTATCAACTTCGGTATAACACATGCTCTTAAGGAGAAGCGAGACATCCTTCAGTGCGGGAGCAATACCATATTATTTTTCGAATACTAATACACGGAAAACAGATCGAAACCATTGTTTACTGATTTTATTACCAACCGACCAGTCATCATCGGGGAGATGAAACCTACTCAGTCGGTAACAAAAACTGTAAACAATTATTCCAACGATGCCTAACGTTTCCGTAAAAAGAAAAGTTTGACATCATTCCTCTTTCATCCACATCTAATCCTAAGAAAGACGATGTTCTCGTCTTTTACCTAAGACATCAACGATGACGAAGAAATTCGGGATTGCAAATATTATTAATTCTAATATCTCCCGGCACCCACGCATGTTACACATTACCTCAACGGTAAAAAATACTCATTTGAAATTAAGATGATGTGCTACACTGAATATTTCACTGTGAATGCAAGAAAGATAATATCATTGGTCATCTCTTTTTCGAGCGAGAGTAAACGATTGAAACGTGTAGCACATCACGTTAACGATTAAGTACTTATAACACAAGCTACGTGCGTTTGAATCTGTTAATGCGTACTTACTTTTTTTGAGTGAATCGCGTTGTTCGTGTCTTCTTCGATTGATCCAAGAGAAAGTAGTTTAGAAACTCTTCTTGAATCTATTTCAGTACATTAACTGCGTCAAAGTTATTGAAAGCGCGGTTAACGTTTACATGACAGAATGACATTCAAATATTTTTATTTTTTATTTGTACAGGGTGTATTTGAAACTCGTGATATGGAAGTGTGACGCTGTATGCGTTTTCTATATTCCAATTAGAGTTTTCCTGTTTTCCAATTACGAAATAGATTTATTTGTCGATTAAAAAAGACGAAAGACAGCCCAGTCGGTCTCAAAAACTGTAATGAACGGTTTTGACGCAGATTTACGTCTACAGCCAAAAGAAGAAATTCATTCACTACGGACATCACCAGTGCAGTGAGTGAATTTCTTCTTTTGGCTTTAAGAAAAAAGTCGGGTCATTGACGATTAATCTTTTCGTCGCCGGAGTGAGAGTTCGCAGCCCTAGCAATCTCAACAACCACCGTTTTACCTTAAAAACGACCGGGTGGTTTTTTGCAAAAAATAAACCGGAAATCGGTCGTAACGACCGTAAAAACGACTGCCCTAAAAAATGTTATGCGGTCGTTTTTTTCTATTTACCATGGACAACTGAAAAAACAACCGAATAACATTTTTAGGGCGGTTGTTTTCACGGTCGTTACGACCGATTTCCGGTTTATTTTTTGCAAAAAACCACCCGGTTGTTTGACGGTGGTTTTTACGGTGAATCAGCTGGAAACGACGGTGGTCAAGATTGCTAGGGAGTGCGCTCGAAAGACGCACTGCGAACACGTGCGTCTCTTGCGTGACACGAGATCGAGAGAGAGAAATAACGCCGACGTCTCGACGATTTTGTGCCAAAAGACGAATTGAAATCTGACGATCCTGACTCCAGCATTTTTCGGAGCTCGATCACACTCGATCCTTTTCTAAAGAGTTGGTGGAACAAAAGATCGCCGGCAATGTCACCGCTTTATTCGCGCTGTGATTGCCCGAGATTAGCTTATAAAAATTCCACAATTTTGAGGAAAAAAAATTGTTGAATTCCGGGAGTTTCGAAGGCCTATCTGATAGGAAATTCTCCGCTGATTTAAAAAAGCACCGCTTTTTTCCAAAAAGTAAAAAAAATCTAAGAAAAAAACGCGAAAAACGATTTTTTTCACAGTTTTAGATATCGAGATCTACTTCTTTGCATTCTTTTCGTTCTTGTGTCTTCTTTCGAACTAAAAAAGAAAATCCAGGATCGGCCCATTGAAAAAAAAGTTACTTCAGTTTTAGTGAAATAGCAAAATTTTGCAAAAAGTGCGAAAACAATTTTAATTTTTTAAATTCTTTTGAACCCACTATTTCGATGTATTTTTGCCCGCAGACAACGAATTTGGTATTAGTTTTTTTTTAATCTTGATATTTTTGACAAAAAATCCAGAAAAGCATGATTTTTCTCAATTTTTTTGGTTTTTCACTATGATCTATTCAGATATCTCCTGAAACAATTAAAAAAATGTAATCAGCGGAAAATTTCACACCAGATAGGGTCTCAAAGTTTCCCAAGATCGAAAAAAAAAGTTTTTAAGGGATTTTTTTTTTAAATATGTGTAACTCAAATCTGGCCGAACGCAGCCGAATTCTTACTGAACCGCTCCAGCGCTGTCCGATGCTCCGTTCGCGCGCGGCAGCGCGCGTGTATAACTCTAGTCGCTCTATCAAAGATCGATTTTATTTCAACGCTTCGATGATACACTCGCTGGGTTGCTATGCAAGCAAATGACAACGACAGTCAACAAACTCTCAGTGAACAGATCACAGCAGTGGGTTTACGAAAAGATTTTTCCTCAATCTTTTTACGCCTATTTTTATCGGAATGCTGCAATATTCGAGCAACGAGGCCATCGACGAAATCCAACCGACCGACGACAATATGTCAGTATAAGATTTAAAATTAAACAAAATATATATACAAAACAGATTTTTTATTTAAAAAATTGATTGAAATTATGCAGCGAAGTGCGAGGATACGTCGATGCCGTGCAAGGCCGTAAGATTGTTGGACAAAATAAAAAATTACATCTGTTCAAATTCGCGATCAACAACGGCGCGGGTAAACGTATCCAGTGTCTGGCATGGGAGGAAGAAGTAGACAGAGTCGCGGAGATCGTCCAGATGGATAAAGTGAGTCGTATTTATATCACCATTCTACAGACAAAAATATATTTACAATCTCATTAGGTATAAACACTTTCTATTGAACAATTTTTTTTATTATACATAAATAAAAATATATTTTCGATTTTTGTGCTTTAGATCCTCCACATTGAAGGGGCTCGAGCCAAAGCCGTGCCTAACCAACGATTCAATCTAGGCAACACGCCTTTTCCCAGATAGAAAATCGTGCCGGGAAAATTGAGCGTAACGCCACGGGGACGGCACGGTAGCGACACGGCACGGTACGGCGTGTCGGCACCGTGCAGTCATGTGCGACCGAATGTGCCGTGTTTCTGTC
This sequence comes from Perithous albicinctus, assembly GCA_964016905.1. NCBI lineage: Eukaryota > Metazoa > Arthropoda > Insecta > Hymenoptera > Ichneumonidae > Perithous > Perithous albicinctus. Next base: position 19,905,817 of record OZ024688.1, on the reverse strand, counting down.
GATACAGCGTGGTTAAACACGCTGTAGCTCCACAGTGACGGCACATTTGCAGCACTCCGTGGAGTGATATTGGAGCACAGTATTGCCACGGTGCAGGCACCGTTGGGACACGCCGGACTCCGTGCGACTTCGCAGAACGGCACGGTGGCAGCACCATACGTGCACAGTGTGTACCTTGTACAACGCCGTAGCAGCAGCGTGGTGATACGGTGGCGACACGGCGTGGACAGTGTACCGCTACGCTGCCACCACGGAGACGCTACGCCGTGCAACTCTGTGTCCCAGCGTAGCACCACTGAGGCGACACAGAGGCGGCACACCGTGTTCCTCGCATTTTCACGTGGCACCACAGTAACGACACCGTGTCGACACGCCGTGCTCCTCAGTATTACGCGAGCCTTCACGGTAACGGCACCGTGTCGGCACGCCGAACTCGTCTCTAGTATTTGTGGCCCCACGGTACCGACACGGTGTCAGCACGCCGTGCTTCTCTTTTTTCAACGTGGCTCCACGGCGCGTCGACAGTGTCGACACGCCGTGCTCCTCACTGGTACGCGTGGCTCCACGGTAACGGCACCGTGTCGGCACGCCGTGCATGACTTGTCTCGTGATTTTCGAGCGCTTTCGTCATGCGTATTTGTTTTTCAGACGATTCACACCATTTAAAAAGTCGCCCAAAAAAATTTGCCCAAACCTTCCCTGATCCGTTTTTTGCGAGACAAAAATATTCGATTTTAACAATGTTTGAAAGCCCTACCCGAAGACAACTTTTCCGCTTATTCTATTATAACTATTTATTTTATTATTTCTTAATAAAATATATCTATAAGTAGATTTCGGTTACATGCAGATAAATCTTGGTCGGGGAAGAAAACAGGTTAAGGTCATACACGGCCGAAGAAAAATCTTGTGAACACATATGTACGTCTGGCAGACAGTTTATTTACTCCTATGTAAAATAAAAAACACTGAACAAGGTAAGTAATAACGAGTGGATTCCCTTGATGATATTGCGCACGTGTTTGAGAGTACCAAGCCATGTGAAATTCACACTCGCCTTGATAATACGCGAACGTAAATTCCCTATGTGCTCGGTACGTCGAAAGCGCGTACGCTTGCGCGTACGCCGGGCCCAAACCACCGGGCCCATTTTTATAGAGCTGCAACTAGCAGCTCGCATCCATCACATCCACACTTACAACAATATAATTTTCTATATACTAAAATATTAAGTAATATACATGTACATATAACTTATCACGTTTATGTTACGAATAAAAGAAAAGATAGATTACAAAACGAATCAATTTAGAATTATGTACGCACATACAGAGATCGGGTCTCCATGGCTCGTCACTTCCACGGTAATTTGTGACTCCAAACCCCTCTCTGCAGGAGCGTCTCGTACAAATAATCAATAGAAAATTAACTTAAAACTTAAAACTTAAATAAAAGAAATACAAACTTACAGCCCAGTACGCGTCTCAGTGACGACCCCGGGAACTTCTAATTATAACATGCACTTAAAACGAAACACCAACTTAAATATTTACATGTCATTGCGTTGATTCTCGGGTGCAACGACTCTTGGATGCAACTTCCCGTAGCGCTGCTTAGCCGCCTTCAGGGCGTTTGTTATGGCTCCCACGAAGGCGCGACGCGAAGGCCGATCTTGCCGTGCAATGCCAGTGCACAACGCGGCTGAAATAAACGAAAATGTTGAATACTTTATTTAAATACTTAGGAATTTAAAAAAAAAATTATCTTACCGTAGATTGCGTCCGAAAACCGCGTTCCTTCCACCTTTGTAGTGTTTGGCTCGTGCCCATGAATGGTTAACCGAGGAGCGAGATCGTCCTCTATCGATTCCTTTAGAATCAAATTCGCACGTTCGGGAATCGATCCACAGCTAAGAGCACCAAGGAACTCCACCTGAAACAGGAAATAAAAAAGGTATCGAGAGACCATAATATACTATTGAATAACTAACTATTCCCGCTAAAATTAAAAACTTACGACTTGCTCAAATTCAGCCCCTTCAATATTCTCGAACGCTGTCAGGTCCTGGACAGATGTCAGTGGAAGGCAGTCAGGTTTTCTCGGAAAAGCGGTGGAACGCTCTACTGTTACCTGCGCTTCCAGCGCGGCGAAACGTTGCAGAAGGACGCTAAACATGTAAAAAAAATTCAAATGAAACAATTTGTAATGAGTTACAAACAGACAAACTAGAAAATGATTAAACTGACTTATGCTGGCGGGTTGATTCCGTGCGAAAATCACTGAAAAGACAAAAGTCAATTAATTATTAAAGTGCGATAAACTACGAATATAAGTAATGTTGGAACATTACTTGAACGCTTTGTAATTTGTTGAAAGCGCTTCGATGACCGACATCCCCAGAAGATCGCCCGAATCATCGTGGGCCCTTCGTTTCCTCGGCGGCTCGTCACCAATTCTAGGGCGCTGGGCAACTGTGACGTCGGCGTAAACGTGGGGGCCTCTACCTACGAAAGAATTATCGTTACTTCGGTCTCGAGCCCGCTTTTCAGTGGTGCTGGCACTTATCCCGGTGGTCGGATTTGGGTCGATGTCATCCCCGATACGAAGGATGACATCGCTGACCACGGCGATGCCCTTGTTCCTGCTAGGAGTGGACATGTCCATCGGGGCATCTGCTACAACGGCCTGGCAGCTTTCCAATGAGTCCCCTAATTTAATAATAATAATGTTAAAGCTACACTCTAAATTAATAAAAAGAAACACACGGGAATTTTTTAAACTAACCACTGTTGCTTCGCACAGTATCGAGCGCTTCCATAGCCGTTTTCAGCGTGGTGAGGTCATTTCCAATAGAATTACCTGACCGATTCGCGCTTACCCATGGAGCTTCATCCTCCGTCGAAGTTGACGGGTAATCAGTACCCGTCGCGTAATCAGTATACCAGCCAGGTGCTTTTGCCTGCCTCCTCGAACGTCGACTGGTTACCTGCATATAAACCTTCATGAAAATTGTGTGTGCGAGCTATCCTGGAAATCGCAAAAACGTATTAAAACGTTTCGCGATTTGAGTTTTTTTTAGAAAATTAATAAATTCTGTCAAATCTGTATGTGTTGATATCTATTGTAAGAAAATTCAGTAACTCAAGATGAGTTAGTATACTATTTTTGTGCAAATTTTCAGCTCGATACATCATTTCATCATATATTAATACTTACGAGCATTAGAATGGGATTAAAAATAAAAAATGTAGAATGAAAAAAATCTCGTTCCATACGGCTTTAAATCACCGTTACAAACATCGTTGCTTTAGATTGTTATTGTGTACACATTTTCAGCTTACTTGCTTAAGTTTTAAGAGATAACATCGACGACAATAATTTTTGGAAAAATTCTAAATCACCTAAAATATGAACCCCTTTACCGATAATCACCATATTTGGTACATAGCAGCGCTGAATGTTAATGTTCTTCTGTAGAAAATCTCATTTTCTTTGTCGAGATTTGACGTGACTTAGAAGAAAAAGTATTTTTTTCGAAAAAATCAAAATCCCATAAAAACCGAACTGTTTTACAGACATTGCCCAAACTTAAATCCAAAGGGTGCGTCGTTTCGATCAAATTTAATACGAAGTTTCAGCACGATAGCTAAAATTTCGTTGGAGCCAGAGCGTTTCCGTACATTTATCAACATTTTAAAAATCTCATAAAAATGGAATACGATTTATATAAAATGTATACCGATCGAAGATTATCCAGTATTCCACATTGTATAAAAATTTCAGCTGATTCTGTTTAATAGTTCTCGAGTTAATATTAATATTAATATTTTTCTAAACTAATTTTCTCGACGATTCTGGCCATTCTGAGTGTCCTGACATGAAAATCTCTAAAAAAAATGTTCTCATGAAAACAAAGCTTCCTCCATGACGAAACAAAATTAAAATTAATTTGGTCTTTAAATTAAAAATCTTACGGATTTGAAAAACGTAGTTTTGAAAAAAAAAAAAGATTTTGTAGTTGGCTTGCATAAAAAGTATGCTTCAAATATTAATTTCAATTATTATTATTAATTGTGAAAAGTGCAATATTTTGCTTCCTCATAGAGAAAGTTTTGTTTTCATGAAATTTTTTTTTTCGAGATTTTCATGTCAAGACATTCAGAATGGTCCAACAAAAGTCGAGAAAAGTTTAGAAAGGTTTAGAAAAAGTATCCGTATGTGTGTGTGCGTGTGTGTGTGTGTGTGTGTGTGTGTGTGTGTGAGCAGGGCTTCGAAAATTCATTTTCTTACTCAGTAATTCGAGCCATCGGACTGAGATTTAGCACGCAAGTACAGTAGTTACCCCTTTTGGAATACTGCGACTTTTTACAAAATACATAGTCATTAAAATTTTATGTAGTTTTAAATTTTTTTAAAAAGGGCGTGGTCCCTCTAATTTTCGTAAAAGTTCGATGAATTAGCTAAATAGTTCTTCATAACTGAAGATTTGTTAAATGTTGTTTGGTATTCAAGTTGGACTAAATCGCTAAAACGGTTCGGATTTTATGGAGTCTTAAAATTAACGTACTTTTTTGTTAATGCTATAACTCAAGAGTTGTGCAAGTAGCTGATCTAAAATTATGCATACAAATTAAATAGCGTGTCAACGTTTAATATTAAATTTAAGCAAAATCTAAAAGCAGTAAAGATTTCATAGAAATTTGGATTTTCATAATTTTTTTGAAACTGCTATAATTCGAGAACGGGTTAACCAACTAATCCATAATTATGGGTACAAATAAAATATGTGTCGCTGTGTGTCACTGAATTTAATGAGAATCGAACAAAGCGTTCATATTTGGCTGATTCGAAATTTCCGAAAATAATAATTAAATACATTTGTTAATTTTTTTGGCGTTTTAAGTGCTAGTACACAGTATATAAGCAGGGCATGCACAGTAGAACCTTGGAAATCGCTTCCTTTACATTATTTTGTATCTTTAACAAAGTTTCCTCTATGAGGAAGCCAAAAGTTTATTGAAAGGTGACCACGTAAAAATCGAAGGCTTTATGAGAACAAAGTGGTAAGCATAATTTGTCTAGATTTCTCATTTTGCAAATGTTTAAAATTAAATATATGACGCTGAAGCTAGCGGACGAATCTAGCGGCCGGACGGCCGAGGTTTCGGACGTGACTGTATCGCTGTCCCATTACTGACATTATATATATCTTCTGATAAATTGTAACGACCTATAACAATCCCCGTTGCAGAGATTGTTTACAAACAATTCACAGTTACAAACAATCTCTGCAAAGGGGATTGTTATAGGTCGTTGTATTCGCCATCATTTGTAGAATATTTATGTAAATTGTCAAGTTCATGGGAGAATGCGTGTGCAAGTGACACCCGATAAAGGGCGCGCGCGAGGGTTATTACCAGATTACAATTTACCAGAAGATATATATAATTGTTAGAATTTAAATTGTATGGATATAATCCTCGAACATTCATTGATGAGCGTCCTTCAAATGTTATAGAATTTCCGTATCTAAGCTCCGTTCTCTTGTCTAACAAGAGATAAAAAAGTGTCACTCCGTCAACGATCTTCGTCATCAATAGACGTGTCAGTTTATTTGTAAAAATAAAGAATATATTTTGCTCGGACTTCTTGAAGTATTCGCCCTGCTCTAACAGGTTACGGGCCCAGACAACGCGAAAAGTAATTCAAGGGAATAAAGAGTCGAATTGAGCGTGATTATGGAACACAGAATCGAGAAACTTTCGTCGGAAAACTACGACACGTGGAAGTTACAAGCCAGATCAGTTCTTGTGAAAAATGGATTCTGGAAATACGTGAACGGTAAACTCCCAAAGCCAGCAATTGTGCAAGAAAATGCTGCGTCTGCTGCTGCAGCGACGGAATGGGAGGAAGAAGATTTTAAGGCGGTTGCGGATCTTCTACTAATGATTGGTACGTCGGAATTGAAGCAAGTGCAGGAGTGTAATACGTCGAGAGAAATATGGGAAAAACTCGAGGCGATTTATCAATCGAAAGGACCTGCCAGAAAAGCCACTCTCTTCCGAAGATTAATTCTTCACCGAATGAAGGACGGCGACGACGTACGTTTGCATATGGCCGGATTTTTCGATGCTGTGGACAAATTGCAGCAAATGCAGATTAAAATCAACAAAGAGTTGCTGTCAATTCTGTTGCTATATAGCTTGCCTGCGAGCTTTAACGTATTTCGTACAGCAATCGAGACCAGAGACGAGTTACCTGATCCGGAGGTGCTGAAAACGAAGATAATGGAAGAAGACGATTCAAGAAAACATGAAGTTGAAGACACTGTGCAAAATGCGATGGCAATAAGTAAGAAATTGCAAAAGTCGTGGAAGCCAAAGTGGAATAGAAACAAGGATTATGAATTCCGATGTTTTCGATGTAAGAAAATTGGACATAAGGCTTCAGATTGTGAAGAAAAGCGCAACGATTTTCAAGAAAGGGCCGGAAGAACAGAAGAAGAGGGATTCATCGTTACCAGCGAAGAGGAAGCACAACAATTTGCGTTGAAAACCAAGAATGTAGCGTTCCGGAGTAGCTGGTGTCTGGACAGCGGCTGCACGTCACACATGTGTGCGGAGAAGGACAAGTTTATATCCGCAAGTCAACAACATCAATTATTAAATCTAGCAAGCGAAGCCACGACTGCCATTGAGGCTAAAAGTGTTGTAAAAATTGTGACGACGAATGGAACCACGGCGAAGACGTACAATCTCGAGGATACGCTATACGTGCCCGATTTGAGAACGAACTTAATGTCGGTTGCGAAGATAACCGATAAGGGAAATCGAGTGATATTTGAGAAAGACATTGCAAGTGTGGAGGATGCGAACGGGATTGTGAAAATGGTGGCTGATAAAATCAACGGACTATACTACATCAGGGAATCAACAGAGAACTCGTGTAAAATGACAGCCGAGTCGAAGAATTCTCAAATGATCGACTGGCATCGACGATTTGGTCACCTACACGAGTCAGCCCTGAAAGAGATCGTCAAGAAGAATGACATAATTGGTGTAAAAATAGGTAAAAAAGAGGAATTACCAGCGTGTGACATATGTCTGAGGGGAAAAATGACTCGAGCTCCGTTCCCAAAGGAATCTGTCAGAGGCACAAAGATCCTAGAGATTATACACTCGGATCTCTGTGGACCTATGCGAACTCAGTCACTCAGTGGTGCTCTCTATGTTGTTACCTTCATCGATGATTACTCTAGATGGTGCGAGGTTCGATTTTTACAAATTTTTACAAATTTTTACAAAAGAGAATCTCACTGGAGAAAAAAATCAAATATCTTCAAACTGATAATGGTCTTGAATATTGCAATAAAAGCTTCGACGATTTTCTGAGCCGCTGTGGAATAAGAAGACGATTAACGGTAAAACATAACCCGGAACAAAATGGCGTCGCTGAAAGGAAGAATAGAACGTTGCTTGAAACTGCGCGTTGCATGATGCTCGAATCTGGACTTTCGAAAACGTTTTGGGCGGAAGCGATAGTCACGGCGAACTATGTGCGGAACAGAGCTCCTTCTCATGCTCTTAACGGAGAAACTGCATTTAAAAGATGGACTGGAAGAAATCCGATCGTGTCGCATTTTCGGATATTCGGAAGCCAAGTGTATATTCTCGATCGAACTCCGAATAAGGGAAAATTCGAATCGCGATCACGACGAGGAATTTTTATTGGCTACTCCGAAGAAGCCAAAGCATATCGCATTTGGATACCTAATGAACGGAAGATTGAGGCTTCCCGTGATTTGAAATTCCTGGATGAATTTCAGAATCCGAGTGAATTCGAGGATTTCGCGCCAGTAATGGAAACTACACCCTCAAATCGAGAACATGAAGCAGATCGTGTTCGCGAGGCTCCTGAGTATGTAGATATCTTATCGTGTACTGAAAACGACAACTTTCCACTGCGGGAACCGGAAGATTTTCAGGAACCGGAACAACTCAATGATATGAGTGAAGCTGCACCCATTCACCTCGAGCAACAAGAGGCTGACGCGGAGCCGGATGAAAACATCCCACCGAGAGGTCAAAGCATTCCTAGAAGAGGTCCAGGTAGACCAAAACTCGTCAGGACAGGAAATCGAGGAAGACCACGGAAAGTGTGGCAACCCGTGCGCATACAAAATCCTGTCGAAGCGAGAAACGATGAAACACCTCGAAATGGACACGGAGAAGAAGAATCTGAATATGAAGATGCTATTAGTTCAGACGAAAGCTGCAACTTGGCAGAGATACCGCTAAAAGAAGCACTAAACGGACCGGACGTTGAAGAATGGAAGAAAGCTGTAAAGGACGAATACAGAGCACAGATAAAGAATGGTACCTGGGAAATCGTCGACAGACCACATGATCGAAGCATCATCAGCTGCAGAGTTATTCTGCGCAATAAAATCAATGCCAGCGGGTTGTTAGAACGCAGGAAAGCTCGCTTAGTGGCGAGAGGTTTCGCTCAAAGAGCAGGCGTTGATTTTCATGAAACTTTCTCGCCGGTAGCTCGTATGACGTCGATACGGTCAATCATGGCCATAGCAGCAAATTTGGAACTAAAGGTGCACCAACTGGACGTATCAACAGCATTCTTAAACGCAGATCTAGTTGAGAACGTTTACATGCAACTACCAGTCATACTTGAAGAGATGATGGAGATAATCGCTCGCGAAGAAAAAACGAAAGATATCGAGATTTACGAGCGGACCAGCAGGATGCTACAAGCTATAAAGAGTGGAGACAAAGTTTGTTTGCTGAAAAAGGCACTGTATGGATTACGACAGGCTGGCCGACAATGGAACTTGAAATTCGATGAAGTCCTACGCGAGACTGGTTTGCATCCCATTAACGCTGATCCGTGTGTATACAAGGCGACAAGAGGAAATGACTTGATGCTCATAGCTATTTATGTGGACGACATAATCGTGGTTTCACGAAACTCCGAGTGGATAAACGAGATCAAAAAGAACCTTATGCTGAAATTTGAAATGAGAGACCTGGGAGAAATCAAATATTGTCTCGGCCTTCAATTTTCGCAGAAAGAGGGGAAGATCGAGATGTCTCAGAAACGTTACGTTGAAGATGTGCTCAAGCGATTCGGGATGGAAGATTCGAAGCCCGTTTTAACTCCTTTCGATGTCAGTAAGAAGCTTGTCAAGCCGGAACGTGCGATTGAAGAAGTGATGAAGAGATTTCCGTATCGAGAGTTGATAGGGTCTCTCATGTACTTGGCTGTCTGTACTAGACCACACATCGCATTCGCAGTCAGTTACATGAGCCAGTTCAACGATAATTATGATGAGACACACTGGACAGCTGCTAAGAGAGTTCTTCGGTATCTGAGAGGCACAATCGAATACAAACTTGTCTACAAAAAAGGAAAAAACACGTTGACTGCTTTTGCCGATGCAGATTGGGGATCGTGTGTCGAAGACAGACGTTCGTATACTGGCTATGCTTTTACGTTTGGAAACACGGTCATAAGTTGGGAGTCGCGGAAACAGCGAACCGTTGCATTGTCCAGTACTGAAGCTGAATACATGGCACTGGCAGACGCAACCAAGGAGGTCATTCATTTACAGCAATTTTTCAAGGATGTTGGAATAAAACTGGATACACCTACAACGGTATTCAACGACAACCAAGGGGCACAGAAATTGGTGAAGAATCCGGTATTCCACGGAAGAACAAAACACATCGATATACGTCATCATTTTGTGCGTGATGCAGTGAAAGAAGGGCAAATCGTAATCGAGTACATGCCCACTGAAGAAATGATGGCAGACGTTCTTACCAAGGGACTGAGCAACCTGCTCTAACAATAATGTCAGTAATGGGTTCGGTTATAAACTATCTGTTATTAACACAAACAGAATAACAGACAACCAGGACATGTAATAATACAGTAAAGGAATATTTGACAGTGAAACAAATAATAATATTTAAAAATATTTTTCAGCTAATCCAACATTTTTCTCGGCACATTCGATGGTCGAAATTCAAAAAATTGATGGCGAACAGATGTCTTTCGTAGAATTATTATGTGGCACTCAAGAAGTTCCCATTAAACGAGGAGCCGTTTCGCACGCAAGTTTGATTTTAAAAAAAAGTAAAGTGATTAAATTTAAGAGTCAGTAACAAATTCTCACAGTAAGGCTGACCTACGTTAATAAGGTTGCATCGATCGATTTAGTGTGTTTACAGGATTTAAAAAATCATTTATTTCATGTTCGTACTTGCTCAGATTAATCCAAACTAGCGAATAAAATATAATTATGGAAAATCATTCATTTGTGTTTTAATTATTTCGTTTATATTCTATTGGGTCATACTGTCAGACCCGGGTACGCACGCGAAGCGCGAGCTTGATGCTAGTAAAAAAAAGCTATTTAGAAAATGCGTAAAAAATACAAATTTACAGGAAAAGGGATGCCCGCGCATTTCCGAGCGAGCCGAAGATAGGACAGAATGAAAAAAAAACGCGCGAGTCAGCGAACACCAGTCCTGCTGTCTCGCTGCTACGCGTCATGCGACCGAGAGAGTCAATACAATGTCGGATACGGTGGGAGCGAGCGAGAGAGTCTTGTCCTCATCGACCCGACTGATCGTCTCGCGCGCGTGTCTCAAAATCGAGGAATAATCCACTTTTTTAAAGTTTTTTAGTTTTTAATTTTAGTTACTCCTCTTATTTCAGTTACGCGACAAAAACACACCAGTACACTATATCTGGAATTTATTCTTTTTCTATCAATTTTTTTTATAATAAGAAAATTCCGAAGAATTGTAAACTTTTAACGTATTTATGTTCGATTACTAGTTCACAAAAAAAAAGCTATTTAGGAAATACATAAAAAAATACAAATTTACAGAAAAAGGGATGTCGCGCATTTTCGAGCGTGGCCAAGAAAAAACACAACGTAAGGAAACTCGCGAAGCAGCGAACACCCGTTCGCGCTCACTGCAGTCTCGCTGCTACGCGGCATGCGACCGAGAGAGTCGAAACAATGTCGGATACTGTGGGTGCGAGCGAGAAAGCACTCTCTTGCCCTCATCGACCCGACTGATTGTCTCGCGCGCGTTTCTCAAAATCGAGGAAAAATTCACTTATTTTTATTTTTTTATTTTAGTTACTCCTCTTATTTCAGTTACGCGACAAAAACACACCAGTCGACTATGTCTGGAATTTATTCTTTTTCTATCCATTTTTTTTTATAATAAAAAAATTCCGAATAATTGTAAATTTTTTGACGTATTTATGTTCGATTACCAGTTCACAAAAAAAGCTATTTAGGAAATACATAAATAAATACAAAATTTACGGAAGAAGGGATGTCGCGCATTTTCGAGCGTGGCCAAGAAAAAATACAACGTAAGGAAACTCGCGAAGCAGCGAACACCCGTTCGCGCTCGCTGCAGTCTCGCTGCTACGCGACATGCGACCGATAGAGTCGAAATAATGTGGGTGCACCGAAAAAAAAATATCATTGATTGAAGAACAGTGACCATTGCGGGCTGACAATGTAATAAGTTATCGTTACAACTTTATGTATATGCATTCTAACAATTATAGATTGAATGAAAACATTAAAACATTGACTTACACATTTTTTAGACATTGGTTGAGTTTTATATATAATTGTTGGAACGGAAATAAAAATTGTACTGATAAATTATGTCATTGGCAGCCCGCAATAGTCGCTGTTGTTGAATCAATGATATTTTTTTCAGTGTGGGTGCGAGCGAGAGAGCACTCTTGTTGCCCTTGTCGACCCGACTGATCGTCTCTCACGTCGTTCTCAAAGTCGGGGAATAACCCACTTTTAAACATTTTTTCATTATAATTACTCCTCTTATTTCCGTTACGCGACAATAACCCGACTTGACTATGTCTGGAACTTATTCTTTTTCTATCAATGTTTTTTTAGAATAAAAAATATTCCGAAAAATGGTTTTTTCTCGTTATTCTGATATAATTAACTTCGCTCATTATTTCTCAAAAAAAAAATATTTTTATATTTCATTAGAAAGAAAAAATTACAGAAAAAAGTATGCCGCAGAATTCGTTGAGCGCGGCAGAATAAAGTAACAATATTGTCTCCCTCTTGCCTCGCGTTTCCGAGCAATACAGAGAAACAAGTACAAAGCGAAAACAAACGCGGCGTGCGACCGAGAGAGTCGAAATAATGTGGGATACGGTGCACCGAAAAAAAAAATCACCAGTGACCATTGCGGGTCAATGTATTTGTGTTCTATTATTAGTTTACAAAAAAAGCTATTTAGGAAATGCGTCAAAAAATACAAATTTAAAGGAAAAGGGATGTCGCGTATTTTCGAGCGAGGCGAAGAAAAAACAGTACCGAGTGAGTCGAAACAATGTTGAATACGGTGGGTTCGAGCAAGAGAGCATTCTGTTGCCCTCGTCGACCCGACTAATCGTCTCTCGCGCCGTTCTCAAAATCGGGGAATAACCCACTTTTAAAATATTTTTTCATTATAATTACTCTTCTTATTTCCATTACGCAATAAAAACCCGAGTCGACTGTGTCTGGAATTTATTCTATTTCTATCAATTTTATTTACAATAAAAAAAATTCCGACAAATCGCATTTTCTCGTTGTTCTGATATGATTAAGTCCGCTCATTATTTCTAAAAAATACTATTTTTATGTTTCGTTAGAAAAGAAAACGCATGCGACTGAGAGAGACAAAACAATGGCGTGTAAAGTGGGGGCGAGCGAGAGAGCGCTCTGTTGACCTCGTCGACTCGACTGATCGTCTCGCGCACTGTCCTCAGAATCGCGGAATAAATCACCCATCTATCTAAATTTTTATTTTCATTACTATTTTTATTTCCGTTATGGGAAAAATACACAACTCGGGTATATTGGAATTGATGCGTTTTCTATCATTTTTTTTATTATACAAAAATTAAAAAAAATAGTGTTGTATCTGTAATTTTCTTTATATATTTATGTTCAATTATTAGTTTACAAAAAAAAAGCTATTTAGGAAATGCGCAAAAAAAATTAAAAAATTGACATAAAAGGGATGCCGCACATTTTCGAGCGAGGGGAAGAAAGGACAGAACGAAAAGAAACGTGCGAGGCAGCGAACACCAGTTCGCGCTCGCTGCTGTCTCGCAGCTACGCCGCATGCGACCGAAAGAGTCGAAACTATGTTGGACACGGTGGGTGCGAGCGAGAGCTCACTCTTCTCTTTTTTCTCGCCGATTGGACTTACCTTTTCGCTTCCCTGAAAAGTGCAAAAACATATTCGCGCATTTTTGTGAATTTTTATTTTTATCTTTTATTCTGTCTTGTTTGCGCGATCAAGCCATTAGTGAACGACTAACTTTTTTTTCTGTCAAGCAAATTATTATTTTTTTTTTTTTTACAAAAATTCGAGAAAATACATTCTCGCGTTGTCTCGACAATTCTTTTTTGGTTCTTTAAAATGATTAATAAAAACTGACGAATAACGGAAAATTAAACAAAATAATTAAAATGAAAAACAATTAAGCTGTTATGTATTGGGAGAACGAAGATAATTTGAAGCGAAAATGCAATGCCACAGAAATAAATATATCGCGCGCTAAGGGAAACGATGTGATATTGTCTCACTCTCTGCCGCGCATTCCCGAGCGAGGCGGAGAAACAAAGACGAAAAGAAGGCTATAACACACAATGGCGAATAAGGCGGGTGCGAGCAAGAGAGAATACTAGAGCGTTCGACCGTTATGCCGTCTCGCTCGTAACAATAAATCACGTATTTTTTAAAATAATTTTTATTCACTCACCGCCTCCTCTTCATCGTTCTCCGAGAACATCGCTGCCAGGTTAGCGTCAACTTCCTCGTAAGCCATTATCTCTAGCGTGATCCGTGCAGCTAGAGAAGCTCTAGCTGCACGGATCATAGTTTTGCCACAAGAGCGTCTTGGCGATAACGGAAGTGCTTCGGCAGTAGAAAAAGCGCGTTGCGGGAATTATTCTGACGTGTTTTCTTTTCAGTTTTTTTTCAGGTTTTTTTTCAGGTAGTTTTTCAGTATTTAGTGATTTTGTACTAACGACAACGACTTAATCGACGGACGGGACGACGAGAGGATACGAGGCGTACGAGAAAGTCAACGCTAACCTGGCAGCGCTATTCGCGGAGAACTAGGAAGAGGAGACGGTGAGTGAATAAAAATTATTTAAACAAATATACGATTTATTGTTACGAGCGAGACGGCATAACGGTCGAACATTCTGGTATTCTCTCTCGCTCACCCACCTTGTTCCCCATTGTGTGCTGTCGCTCAGCCTCATGCCGCGTAACAAGGGCGCGTGCGGGTGTCAGCGGTCGCGGACGTGCTTTCTTTTCGTCTTTATTTCTCAGCCTCGCTCGGTATTGCGAGGAAGAGCGAGACAATATCACATTATTTCTGTAGTGCGCGATATATTTATTTCTGCAGCATTGCTTTCGCTTCAAATCATCTTCGTTCTCCCAATACGTAAATAGCTTTATTGTTTTTCATTTTAATTATTTTGTTTAATTTTCCGTTGTTCGTCGGTTTTTATTAGTCATTTTAAAGAACAAAAAAAAATTGTAGAGACAAAGCGAGAATGAATTTTCCCGAATTTTTGTAAAATAAAAAAATAAATTGCTTCACAGAAAAAAAATTTTAGTCGTTCACTAATAGCTTGGTCGCGCAAACGTCAAGGAATAGTAGATAAAAATAAAAATTCACAAAAATGCGCGAATATTTTTTCGCACCTTTCAGGGAAGCGAAAAGGTAAGTCCAAGTCGGTGAGGAACAGAGAATAGTGAGCTCTTGCTCGCACTCACTGTGTCCAACATAGTTTGGACTCTCTTTCGGTTGCATGTCGCGTAGTTGCGAGACAGCAGCGAGCGCGGACTGGTGTTCGCTGCCTCGCACTTTTCTTTTCGTTCTATCCTTTTTTCGCCTCGCTCGGAAATGTGCGGCATACCTTTTATGTAAATTTTTTGTATTTTTTTACGCATTTTCTAAATAGCTTTTTTTGTAATCTAATAATTGAATATAAATACATAAAGAAAATTACAAATAAAACACTATTTTTTGGAATTTTTGTATAATAAAAAAAAATGATAGAAAACGCATCAATTTCAATATACCCAAGTTGTGTGTTTTTCCCATAACGGAAATAAAAATAGTAATGAAAATAAAAATTTAGATAGATGGGTGATTTATTCCGCGATTCTGAGGACAGTGCGCGGGACGATCAGTCGAGTCGACGAGGGCACCAGTGAGCTCTCTTTCTCGCACCCACTTAACACGCCATTGTTTTGTCTCTCGGTCGCATGCCATTTCTTTTCAAACGCAACATAAAAATAGTTTTTTTTTTGAGAAATAATGAGCAAACTTAATCATATCAGAACAACGAGAAAATACGATTTTTCGGAATTTTTTTTATTGTAAAAAAAAATGGTTAGAAATAGAATAAATTCCACACTGAGAAAAAATTCAGTTGATTTGAAAAAAAAAAGTTCAACCCAACCAAATCCGGCGTTCCCCGACGTTCAAACGAATTTCATCGTAACGGTAACTAAATATCATGTTGATTTACCCATCGATTATTTTTTCGAGGTGACCAATTTTGAAGTTGGCTCAATCAAAATGAGTCGCAAGCAACAAAATATATATTTGTTTGAAGAATACATTCATTTTCTACAACTATTTCTTTTTTTTGTGCACGAAGACAGCTAGTTAAGAAAAAACAAAAAATTCGTATTAAAAACAAAGAGTATGTTAGAGTTACTTAACTTATGGTTGAGAGATACATGCAACACCGAACACTCGAATATGTGTGTACTTTAAAGTGACACTTAATGTACTTCAGGGAACTGTACTTGCCTCACGGCAACCTGCTATATGAGCTATAATAAATAAATATACGATGCATCCAACCAAATATTTATTAACACTAAATCAACGCCTTTTCACGAGAAACAATTACGGTATTGATTCAGCGAAAAGATCTAGTTCAACGGGTAATAACGGTTCTTGATGGAACTGTATGCGAATTGAACGAAATTTACTTAATTCATGTATCAACAGACTGTTAACTTTATCTAAATAAATAATTAGTGAATTCAACACGAAATTGGTCGGTGAAATTAAACGAATTGGTTGATTCCCAAACATGATATTTTTGAAATCTTACGATAATTTTGCCACAACGAAGTATTTTTTTTAACGAAACCATTGATTTAGTTTATGAACCCAAGTATTTTTATAAAGTCTGCTAGTAATGCAGTTATGCCAAGCAAATTTTTGCTTTCCATCCATCCATTCAATTTATTTGGTGTGAAATAATATTTGTATCGCCTGGATTAATAACCAGTAAAACTAACATAAATCTGAACGTCGACAAGCAATCATTTTGTTGGTTCAGTCGCATCATTATTTCGGGGATACCAAGTTTAGCTTGACGTGATTAAATATTGTGTATATATAAACTATAAGTTTATTTAGAGAGGAAAATCACGGCATGGTTCTTATCGTTATATACTGTTCGATGCTAATCAATTTGTAACAACTGTTCCGTAAAGAGCCACGTAGGTGACACTTGCGTGTCTCAAAACTAAAACAATTCGGCAAGTGTCAACTGCGTTTTTCATTCAAGACCAGGTTTGTTACCACTGTAATGAGCAGCAAATAATATATTTACGATCGTAAAGAATGATTTAAAAGATTCTTTTCGGACTTAAATTTGTGACGCATGTAATTTTGTCATGGAATAGATTGGGGATATTTATGGCACTATAATATGGCATTTATGGCAAATAAAAATGTTTTTATTTACTTCCTTGCAATAAGTTACATCTTAATATCACGTCTTAGTCTCTAGAAGTCTCTAGAAAATATTGAAAGTACAACTTATCATAATTTTTTATAAACTTTATATCACTTAATATCATATAAATAAAATAGTATCACTTGCGTTACCGCATATCTTCTTAACGGAAAATTAACTTAGAAATAGTAATTGATAACCGATTTTACGATCATCATTATGTTAGCAGCGGTGCGATGAAAAAGAAAAATAATAAATAAATGCAATTAAAAAAAGAAGTGGCTATTATACAGTAGGTAAAGAAAAATGATCCCGCGAATGTTAACGAACCGGACAATTCTCTCGACAATTCGACAATTCTTTCGAATGAAAAATTGTACAAACCTTTTTGTATCAAATACCAAAGATGCTCACTTTCAACTGGATATTGCGCATTCAGAACATGAAATGCTTGGAAGCATATATCCAATGCTGTCAGAGCCGACTCTACCTGATAGAGGATTTTGTCAATTGACACGTAGAAACTCGAGAATGTTGTCAGGTTCGGTCCAACGACGATTATGAACGGTTGATTGGAAAGTCCCCAAAGTTTCACAAACGCCAAACGATCTTCCTGGATTTTGACGATATCGCCCGGGAACTGTACAGAAAAATAAATGTTATTGAAAAGTTATGTATATATTACAAGAATGAATACAAAAATCCTATCGAAAGCAGAAATATTAATTTTTCAATGCAAAGAAAAATCAAAAATTGAAATGATCAATTTAAGTTCTTGCTATTATTTTTTAACCATACAGATACTGTAAATAATTTTCCATTTACGTATAAGCTTCGTTGCGATCAAACTGAATCTTACTGTGAAAAAATTATACTTACAGCTGCATGCACGATTATACTGTCTTTGCATTCCGTTATTGACGGCTTCCAGTCCTTCTTATTTTTTCTTATTCGTCCTTTTGGCGGTATCAAGTAGGGAAGCATCAACAGTTGAAGGACAACTTTCGCATCTATATAAAGAAAATGTGGCCTCGATGATGTCTCTTGAGGGAAACATGTATGTTAGATTCTGGATGTAAAATTGTACTGACCGTCGTTCAAATCCTGAAGTTGCAGCAGTTCGGCCAATGCAGCTGCGTTACTGTCATCTTTATTGAAGGATCGAATCTTCTTGACGTTCGCATAAAATGTACCCCAGGTTTCTTGACTATTCTCGACTGTAGAAAGTTTCAAGAAATAGTAATCTTGTTGTATGAGGCGGTAACCCAACGGGTGTTTGAGAACAGGCCAGCGTTCGTAGATCGTGCACACTTTTGCGCTCGCAGTCGATGCAATTTCTTGGCGACGGTATTCTTTCGTGAACTCCCACTTCTCAATGACGTCGTCCCACGGTGCTGTGTGTTTCGCTAGCCAGGTTACAGCCGCTTTTATTTCGTCTGAATCCGTAAAAATTTCGTGTAAATGTAAATTTAAAAACCCTTTAAGATTCCATCTCTCGTTTCAAAGAAGCTTTTTTCATTTTTTATACTATTGATGAATTAAGAATAATACATATCACCTACGACACTAGAAATTGTACATGTTAAACCTTTACTCTGTTATCGAAATTACTATTTTTCAATGTATTTAAAAATCTCAAAAAAGTGAATATAACAAATAAAAGTAACAAAAGGTGCCTATCCCTGAATATATTCATCGCAATAAAATCACACCTGTAACCGTTTCGTGTTGATCATCTGAGATTGCAGCGGGTGTCACGTCCGTTACTTTGCAGCCGGTGACAAGTTTATACTCTTTAATTTTATTACGATATTTATCGACCAATTTTCCGCGAGAAGTGATCGACTTATTTTGGTCTCGAGAGAGCCTCTTCGGTATTGGTGGAACGTAATATGTCCTAGCGTTTTCACAAGGAAAAACCTCGACAATCTTTTTCGCCACAAATTCGAAGTCGCAATTCTTCAAGCTAAAAGTTGTATACAATCGCATTTTTGAGTATTAAAAAAATTGTGCTATGCGAAATAAATCTTGCTAGGAAATGGGTAAAAATATAGTTAATTTTCACCCATTGCTGAACATTTAAATGATATAATAATAATACAATTTTTACCAATTCACTTGGGCCAGAATTAATTCTACAATCTGATTGCGACATTTTCTTGACAACCTATTTGTTTTTTTGTACGATTTGAGAACTCCTTTGCCTCCGAGCGTTTTTTCGAGAATTTTCTTTATATTTAGAGTTCTCGTCCTCATTTGAAACGAAGTTTCACCCAAGAATGCCTCCTGACGTGTTAATTCATAGTCGTTGTCAGACATCAGATCTTCAGGCACTACCTCTTGGTTATCTGTTACCTTGCTCGAATCTACCGACTTAATCATCAAACGAGACATGTATTATCACTTTAGAATTGTCACTATGTACGTTATTCTGAGTGACAGCTCAAAGGTGACCACCGCGACTATTAAAATTATATGAGTAGATGGTCATGTTCGAATTGTCACCCAGTACATTGAGAAAAGTTCGATTCAATTTATGGTTGATTGGACTAAATATTTAATTCACATAACTACATATTTAGTTGGGTAAAACAAATTATGAAGGGTTAAATTATACTAGACCGTGAATCATTGGAACGAAATATCTTGGTCGATTAACAATAGCTTTGGTTGGGTGAAATAAAATTTTGTATATTGAACTATATTTTTAAGTAATCGAACTTAGTCTGGTGTAATGAATACCCGATTCATTCCGAATTTCGACTAACGACAGTGTACGGAATACTATTTAATATCACTATATACAAGAATGAAAAATAAAAACTTACGGACTCTGGTGTCGATCTATATATGGCCGTCCATTTCTCTAAGAATTTTTTTCGTAACCCGATTATGGGAATCAACTCCTTTACAGTTTCCAAATCGAGTGTGGAGAGCATACGCTCGTCAATTTCTTGTTCTTAGCCATTCAAATATACTTTTGAGCTTTTTTTGTTCATTTTTTAATAACATTCGGAGATTTTTAATTAAAAATTTTGAGCGTCTTTAACGGACAGAGCGTTACGGATTATCCGTTACCGACATCCCACAAACAGCAACAGCCGTTATTTCTGCTGAACCGCGAAACATTGTTGTATGAGGGAAAAACTATATCCCAATTAGTTGTCTCCATAACATCGAGTAGGCGATCGAACAAAGCCTTGGTTAGTAGAACTAAATATTTGGTTGGTGTAACCAAGAATATGTTCGACGTTTTGCGTTAGCAACAGCTTCGAGCCTTTGTCCTATTCAAGGACAAAGTTGTTACTGCAGGTTGCTCTATCGAAACTGTTGCTAAGGCAAAAATTCGAACATATTCTTGGTTAATTCAACTAAATATTTAGTTTTACTAACCAAGGCTTTGTTCGATCGACTACACGATGTCATGGAGACACCTAATTGGGTTATACTTTTTTCCCTCATACAACAATGTTTCACGGTACAGCAGAAATAACGTTTCCGAAACAAACGTCCGTTTTTCAATACCGCATACCCACGGATAATTTGTCGACATCAAATAAAATGAAACTATTTTTTTTCGGGGCCCGGTAATGATGAACGAACACAATAGTATTTTTCATTGAAAAATATATTAAGTGAAGCCTGAATATTTTGTCTGAAATTTCATACTGGCCAACAGACGCGACAGCATTTTGACACAAAGTAATGATAAATAATTGTCTTTGCTTACCTTTGAAAATCTTCACCAGTCTATCGTCGATGCCCCAAGACTTCACTATCGCTGCCATGTTAACGAGAAACAAATATTCTTCACGCCGAGATTTGTATTAAAGAAAACTTAAAACTGCCACCAGCACGTCGTCCTGCTGTGGCTGCCGCCGGTCGAATAATCTCGAACCATCCCCACCACGAAGCCTCGCCGCGAGGCTACGTGCACGAACGACTTGCGCGCGTGCGCAGAAACGATTTCCGCGCACACTTGGAGAAAAAACTGGATACACCAAATCATTTATTTTGAATATATATACAATTGGTTCAAGTATCTTGGAATTTGAAGCAACTACACGAATGGTCAAAACACCAATATATTGCATTGAATGAATGATATAAAAGAGCCGAATTATTGAAATGAAAAAAAAACCAGTACAATTGAATCAGCTATATATTTCAATGAATCGAATAAATAAATAATGACATAGATTTGATATGTATTTGAATCAATAGAACCATTTAGTTAATAAGAATAAATTGGATATATCTTCCACATAAAAATCCATTTAATTGAAGCAATTGAATATTAAACAAGTTTATATGAATATTGTCCACCTTGAAACAAATATTGTTTTGATTCAATGATAAATTCAGTTGGTAGGATTCACGATATAATATAAATAAGTATATTGTTTGACGTTTTCATAGTTTAGTTTGATTGAATCAACACAATATTTAGTAATAAGATTGGATATTCTATCGAATCAATCAAGTTTTTGATCCATTCAACAAAATAAGGAATTAATTATATAATTCATTTAAATAAACCTTGCATTTGAATATTTGCAAATAAATGATTTACTGAAAAATTCCGTGTATCCAATTACATTTTTCTTTCAGTGCAAGTTAACACGGCCGAGGCGAATAAACAACGCCATCAGTTTGTCGCAAAAATGTCTATATTTAGTACGAATAAAACATCAGTCAAAACAACGACGACATTTTTTCGATTAGCGACAAATCAGGGTAGCACGATTTTTTCAAGGTCTTACAAGACTTATTTTCATAACAAATGAATATTCTCTCCAATAGACCCAATTTTAATTGTTACGATTCAAAGGAATATACAGTTTTGACGCTGAATTCTCTCCGAATCAACCTATTCGTCGCGTCACTATCGTTTGGTAATACGGTCAATAGAACTATGTTTATGGTCCTAGGTGACTGCGTATCACAATGTTCGATAAAATAAAAAAATGTTGTGTTGACGATAAACTATGCACAATACAATCAGTACAAGATCACACCAACCAAATGATTTTTATAAAAGCGGCTCTTTGATCGAACTCAATTAATGGTTAACTCCAATTCTACGTTCGTTCCATTGGCCAAAAAACGGAAGAATTGGTCTAACGTAGAAATCATACAATTTTCAAATACATGGTTCAGTTGTATGTTCGCAAAAATAGTTAATAAGTCGACACTGTTAGTTTGGAGTAACTAAATATTGAGTCTACTTGTTGGTTTCAACCAACAGTACATTCAATTTGTCTAAACGAAATTTACTTTTAAACAAGGTAAAATATATTCTGATTGATCAGTATGATAGTTGCATCAAATGTATATTTAGTGAGGTTGTATTCGTTAAATATAACTAATACTTTCTGTTCTCCAAACATATTTTCATGCTTCAAACAAAAAAATATTTAATTGGATATTGTCTACCGATCGAAAAACCTCAGCAGTTACGTTCAACAATATATGTGAATACCACTGAATAAAGATTGTTCGAGGCGATCAAATCGGTGACGGTAGTTCCAAATAAAGGCGATGGATAAATCATATTTGCCAACGAATGTAGCATATTAAGTTCATTTTACTGATGCTTAGTTCGATTGAGTACAAATTATTTGGTCTCACTAAATCTGCGGCCAAATAAACGGGTGAGTTTAAACGAACTGAATTTTTTTCTCAGTGTACAGTTCAACTTGCACCCATGGACTAAATTAGCTTTGCAAGCTCCCATTCTTCATAATAAGATTCTGTCTGATAAGAGTTTGGTAATTTCGATTTACAATTTTTACACAGAAATTACTAGAAAATGTAGTACAATAATTATTATGTTAGGAAAACTTTAAAACAATTGTAGGTATACCTGCTGCGCAAGAACTTGATATAGAAATTTGTGTACTCGAGCCAGAAACTATTCATACGTGAAAATGAGAGATTGCTATGACAATTTAGTTTATCAGTGCAAGTGTACAACAAGCTGACAATAAAAAAGACTTCTATTAATGAACTGGACTTGAATAGAGAGAAATTAAACTATGAAAATGTTTTCTTTGTGCTTGTCGTATGGTATTTTTCATAAGGATGCAAATTTCATGTGCAATTTCAGAAGAACTTTCATATCATGATTTTTAGGTAACACAGTTTCCTTAAATAAATGTAAATGCTGTTGAGGTCTGCTAGAAGGTTTAATGTGCCATTGCAGTAAATTCTTACATCCATGATATTCAAGTAACTGAGCTTCATCAATTCGCTGAAACTGCTTCTAATTTTATTTAGTCTTTATTGCAATTGTTAAATAAAAAAAATTATATCACCAACCATATTATTGAATTATATAATAATACGTCTAATACATCCATATTGGAAATAGATGTTTATTCACTGGCAAGTAGTCGATTATTTATATTTTATATTTTTTTCCTTTACCTCTTAAATGTTTCATTCTGAAAACATGTTTTACATTTTCAAAAATAATCTGTATAAGATATACAACCGCGTATAATACTGGAAGGATTTTTGAAAATATATTTAATTCACACCTCTGGTGATATTTATGACAAGCCGGGTATTTGTCTATTGATTGGTCGATTCACCGTAGAATGCACTTTGGTAGAAAAGTATTATGCATGGAGAACCTTACTTCAAATGTCATTATGAAAATTTCCAGCAAATATCAAGTGCAACTGGACAAAATATTTCCCGGATTAAACTGAAGCACAAGAAATAAATGTGTTTATGAAAATTTTTCATTTATTTGGGCTTGTCAAGTGGTTATTTTATAAAGTTGGAAAATGCAATATGTTCACTGTAGCAGAATAACGTGTTTATAATTTTCGAGTGACCTATAATGGGCGGTTTCAGTTTGTATGCGATTATACACGCACGGCATAGACGACAATGACCTTGAAAGAGTCCCCGCGCGCCCCATGTTATTTTTCCGCCCTTTGTATTCTTTCACTTTTATTACAGTGCAAGGTATAAAAATCTGAAGTAGCAAGGATACAGATCAGTTTCGATTGCTAGTCTACTTACAAGTACCCGATAAGCACAATTTATAGCTTAGTGATTGATTATGTGCATTTACAATCTACATCATTCTGTCCATACCTTTGTTAACACTGATTTTTATACGTGGTTTAGGAAAAACTAAACACAATTTTTGGTCATTATTTGATTTATATCTAAAAGCAATTTATAATATATGACAGTAATGCTTATACTTACATTCGCTTGATTTCTTCGTAAAAGTTCGTGGCACTTCGGACATGTTTGTGTCTCTTCTGATGACAGACGATTAAAACAATAACTGTTTGCCGCGAGACCTTTGGTTTGCCGGTCTCAAAAGCGATAGTGGGGATTGCATGGGGGCATCGACGCATGCGTTCAATTATGACGCCGGCGCAACGATGACGCGCCTTAGCGCGTAACTTGAAATGGCCAATCGTGCTTCGTTGATATGTTTGTTAGAGATTATACAACACATTTTTATGGTTTCGTAATGATCGCAGTTCTTGTATCTCTTGCAAATAATTAATATATATTTTACTGTTTGTAAAAACCACGAAAGATGGTTTGAACCCAAAGCTGAAACTTTGAAGCTTAACTTTTGCATAATTGCGATACATGTTTTGGTGGGTGACAGATTATAAGGCGATAATCAAATATATTCAGCATTGAAGAAAACAATAGAAACAACTGATTTTCAAAACTATTGAACAACTTTTAATAATTCAAAATGGAGGAAAAATAAATATCTAATTCGGATAGGGACTATCGAAAAGACGAAGAAAACTTAATTAACAATTTCATACATAAATTATAATCTGGTGATGCCATCGTAACAGATTTATGTTTATATATGAATATTAAACTTAATTATTTAATTTAACATTAATATGATTTCGTATTTTCAAAAATTCTAGATTAAACCAAAGGCCTCATTATGTGCTACACCGACTGGGCGAGAGAGACAACTTCACTGGTGGCCGCGGTGGAGCGAGAGAGAACGACAGAAAGGTGTAGGACTTCCGATGTGCTACACCTTCCCGTTGTTCTCTCTCGCTCCTCAACGACCGCCAATAGCGCAATCGCACTTGTACTTGTGGAGCTTGAGTCTCTCTAGCACATGACGCGCGGGAACTTGGTAAAAAATAAATAAAATAATTTGAAATCGGATTTTTCAGAGTTGCAAAACCTTTCTACGTAGAAACTAATTTTTATTTTGTTTGCACTTTTATGCATAAGGCACGACTTTATTTTTGTTCGTTTTCATACGCTCACCTACTTTTTTTATAAATATGGAACATTTATGATTTCAAATATCGAAAAAGTAGTTAGATAAAAAAATTGGCGGAACGATTTTTCTCCCCTAAAAAGCTTTTATCTCGAACACTATCTCAACGTCCGTTGTTGATTTTTTATTCGTACTGTCATTTGTCATTGGGAAAGGGATCAAATTCAGGTTTAAGAATTAAATACGTTAAATAAAAGGAAATTCTGCATTATTGACCATTCATTTTTTCAACAACATGTGGACAAAAAGAATGGCTTTTATATGCAAGTATATCGATTCTTTTCCCCGTCAATTTACCACTTCGAAGCTTCCTATGATCTATTATCCGTGAAAACGAATTGATCTAATGCAAAACTATGTTCGCAACATTAATAGAAACATGACGTTCAGAAACTTTTCGTAATTTCGGATTACGTTTTGATGAGATCGTAAATCACAGAATTGGCGGAAGTAGAAAGTCACATGTGTAAAAGCGAACGGGAGCGACAAATACAAGGAAACAACAAACGTTTCTCCCCTCAGTCTCGTGCCTAGACAGCTTGAGATCAGGTTGCATAGACGGCCTCGATTGTTGCCATAATAAATAATTGTTGATTTTGATTAATACGGAAACTTCAACGTAATCTTATATCTAAAGTGATAGACCAAGAGTGGTGTGAAATAAAGAACCATAACGAACGTAGAGGTGTTAGGGAATTATTATGGCTAATAGAAATAGGATAAAAATAAAATATTCCTCAAATTGGAAAAGACGTCAAAGGTACGTAGGATTTATCAAGAAAACCAATCTCAACACAACGTATAAAGAAAAAAATGGTATCTATTAAGATGATGTGCTACATGTTTCTGTTGTTCTCACTCTACCGTGGTCACCAATGATGTTGTCTCTCTCGCACTTACGGTGACTCAGTCGGTGTAGCACATCGTCTTAAAAAAACTTTTTAAAAATATATTGTCAATCAACTGGATGCTTACGTATCTATGTTGGATAGGTATATTATTCTACATGGTTTGTTTGTGTGTGTGCTCGCGAATGTGAAACGTTGTACGATGCCGGTAGCCACGTGCTCGATCGAATAACCGGTACCTTGCTGCGGGAGCGTATGGAATCTGTCTTCCTAATATTATCCCTTTCCTTTATTCGAATGCATATTCTCAAAATATACGGAATATGAACTTATTAATATAATCTATATAAAGAGATGTTATTAATATACTAACCGTACTTTTATAATTTTTCCCATAAATAATTCCTTGTAATTTATGTAATGTACAATTATTTCTTTACTTCTAGTGATATAGATTTCTACGTTCAAAAAGGCTGTCCTTCAAAATCCTTCAAAATTCTGTAGGCAATTTTAGTTTGTAACAGTATATCTACCGCGGGAAAATTGGACTGATCTGTACCAGCGTTTAGAATAAATTGAGTTCCTTTCAGACAGGATAAAACTACGTCAGTAACAGACAGCACTGACAGTATATTCTGTAACTTTGATATATTCTTTTCAGTTACGTAATGAAAGAATGATTCTCCAACGATTTGAAATAGCATTTCAAAATGCAACGCAGACCCATGGACAACTCAGTAGAACTGTAGACAAATATTTTCAATAATATGAAGACTTTTTTTCAGCTGCATAGTAGAAAAATGGCTCTCAACAAGAGATTGGCTGCTTCGAAGCCCCATAGACAACATAGTAGAACTGTAGACAAATATTTTCAATAATATGAAGACTTTTTTTCAGCTTTGTAGTAGAAAAATGGCTCTCAACAAGAGATTGGCTGCTTCGAAGCCCCATAGACAACATAGTAGAACTGTAGATAAATATTTTCAATAATATGAAGACTTTTTCAGCTGCACAGTAGAAAAATGGCTCTCAACAAGAGATAGGCTGCTTTGAAGCCCCATAGACAACATTGTAGAACTGTAGACAAATATTTTCATTAATATGAAGACTTTTTTTCAGCTGCGTAGTAGAAAAATGGCTCTGAACAAGACATTGGCTGCTGCGAAGCCTGTAACCTATTTTTCCTTTTTCCATCACATTCAATTCTCCACTCAATTCAAGTTACTAACGACAGGTGGTTACAAAAGCTCGAGATCGAATTCTTACTGGGCGCCAGCCCCGTGAGATAAAATATCTCACGAGACAAATTTTGTTTGTAAGAATCGAAAACGAGGCCAGCTCGGCTTTGCCGCAGTCTCAGCGAATGGTAGAGGGGCAGGGTTAGTCATAGGATCTCGTGAAATAATTTCTGACTCTTTTCAAACTTAAGTGGCGGAACTCACAATCTCAAATTTATTTTCCTCAACACAACTACTCAACAAAATCTCGAGAGCACGGTAGAGAATCTACTGCGCGTTAACGTGCTCAGGTTCCGCTCACTTAATTAATCTTCACAAACCATTATTTTCTCCCAATCTCTATAAACTACACTATTCCACACAATTCCAATAGTTTTCGGAGAATCGACACAATCCAAAAAGATGACTTAATAAAATGGCTCAACTAGATTGATGTTGGGTTATCGCGAGATCTGATCGGGTCCCTGCATAAAATTATCTATTGTTAAATAACGGTCATAAGCTAAATTATTCTAGGTTACTCAATATAAGGTAATATCCGGAATTATTAAACAAAAGGTTAGTCCTGGGCAATAAAATGGAAGCCAACGATAAAATTTCCGAACTTAATTATGGTTCAACGGATATTGTCAAGGTCAACAGAAGGTTGAGCGAATTCAAAAGTTAAGAGATCGATCACACAAACAATTTGGATTTCTCGCGTGAGTTGAACTTTAGGATTTTACTGCGTCTGAATTTTCCACCAATGGTTCTCCGTTCTTAACTAATTTACAATTAAAATTACAATCACGACTTAAAGCTATGGACTTTCAGGAGCTAAAAATTATTAACCAAAATATATCAAAATGGAACCCCTTCGGCGATCCTTTATTTCTCGAGAAGCGAATTTTAAGAAATAATTTTTAGTACCGTGCAACGGTTGATCGGTTGCTCATAAGAAAAAAAAAGGAAGTTAAAATCCGGGCGCGATAGCTGGCCGTAACAACGATATCGATCGGGTTTCTCAACACAAAAATCACCACTACTCAAACCAGAAACGAACGGCGGCCTTACCAAATTTATGCTGTATCGGAGAACCTCTCGGGAAAACCTCGCAGTGGTTCCGAATCGCGGGAGGCAGGTGCCGGTTTCTCGAAGTACGAACACGAGATCGGCTCCAGAGACGACGTCCTTACTCTACGATACGCTACGCTGAAGTCCCCGAGAATTCGGTAATTCTCGGAAACGAAGATCCTCTCCCACCCCTTCGCTCTTGTCTACTTGTCGCCCCCTGTCGCGAATTCAGCGATATAGGGTCCTCGCACGCGCCTTCAAATTTGAATGTTCTTGCGGTAACGAGGGCCTACGCTAGAGAAGCACAGCAGCAGTGTACAACAGCGTAGGCTCGTAGCGGTGTAGCAAATCATTTGCTGCGGTGGTTGGCCTTATGATGGTGGCCAGCGGGTATCGATGCGAGATGATCCCGTGTGATGCTCTCCTCGTGAGCCTTGCGTTCGTTTGGAAGAGGTGGTCCAGGCCGTGATGAAATCTCGCCTGGATGTTGTGGCATTCGATCTTCCATCCGTGGTGCAGCGGCGGTAAGGTCACCGCACGCTCGGGAGAATTACATAAAATAAAGAAAACCCCATCGAAAAATTAATAAATAATACGGACAAGCTATTTAAATGACCTGTTGGATCGCCTCGGGGGTTTTTATCGCAAGTAACGACGTCGCTGCCAACGCCGTCTCCCACGAGAGCTGGATATTTCGCTCTTTGTGACGGTTGTCAAAAATAACCCGTCACAAGCCCCATAGGCAACATAGTAGGAATGTAGACAAATATTTTTAATAATATTAAGACTTTTTTTCAGCTGCGTAGTAGAAAAATGAATTTTGACAAGACGTTGGCTGCTTCGAAGCCCCATGGGCTTTAAAAATTGTAATAAGATTACAATTTTTTTGTTCACCTGCTTCATGGTATTATACCCAGATAGAAATATAGCGGCACGGGGACGGCACGGTAGCGACACGGCACGGTACGGCGTGTCGGCATCGTGCAGTCATGTGCGACCGAATGTGCCGCGTTTCTGTCGATACGGCGTGGTTAAACACGCTGTAGCTCCACAGTGACGGCACAATTGCAGCACTCCGTGGAGTGATATTGGAGCACAGTATTGCCACGGTGCAGGCACCGTGGGGACACGCCGGACTCCGTGCGGCTTCGCAGAACGGCACGGTGGCAGCACCGCACGTGCACAGTGTGTACCTTGTACAACGCCGTAGCAGCAGCGTGGTGATACGGTGGCGACACGGCGTAGATAGTGTACCGCTACGCTGCCACCACGGAGACGCTACGCCGTGCAACTCTGTGTCCCAGCGTAGCACCACTGAGGCGACACAGAGGCGGCACACCGTGTTCCTCGCATTTTCACGTGGCACCACAGTAACGACACCGTGTCGACACGCCGTGCTCCTCAGTATTACGCGAGCCTTCACGGTAACGGCACCGTGTCGGCACGCCGAACTCGTCTCTAGTACTTGTGGCTCCACGGTACCGACACGGTGTCAGCACGCCGTGCTTCTCTCTTTTCAACGTGGCTCCACGGCGCGTCGACAGAGTCGACACGCCGTGCTCCTCACTGGTACGCGTGGCTCCACGGTAACGGCACCGTGTCGGCACGCCGTGCATGACTTGTCTCGTGATTTTCGAGCGCTTTCGTCATGCATATTTGTTTTTCAGACGATTCACACCATTTAAAAAGTCGCCCAAAAAAATTTGCCCAAACCTTCCCTGATCCGTTTTTTGCGAGACAAAATATTCGATTTTAACAATGTTTGAAAGCCCTACCCGAAGACAACTTTTCCGCTTATTCTATTATAACTATTTATTTTATTATTTCTTAATAAAATATATCTATAAGTAGATTTCGGTTACATGCAGATAAATCTTGGTCGGGGAAGAAAACAGGTTAAGGTCATACACGGCCGAAGAAAAATCTTGTGAACACATATGTACGTCTGGCAGACAGTTTATTTACTCCTATGTAAAATAAAAAACACTGAACAAGGTAAGTAATAACGAGTGGATTCCCTTGATGATATTGCGCACGTGCTTGAGAGTACCAAGCCATGTGAAATTCACACTCGCCTTGATAATACGCGAACGTAAATTCCCTATGTGCTCGGTACGTCGAAAGCGCGTACGCTTGCGCGTACGCCGGGCCCAAACCACCGGGCCCATTTTTATAGAGCTGCAACTAGCAGCTCGCATCCATCACATCCACACTTACAACAATATAATTTTCTATATACTAAAATATTAAGTAATATACATGTACATATAACTTATCACGTTTATGTTACGAATAAAAGAAAAGATAGATTACAAAACGAATTAATTTAGAATTATGTACGCACATACAGAGATCGGGTCTCCATGGCTCGTCACTTCCACGGTAATTTGTGACTCCAAACCCCTCTCTGCAGGAGCGTCTCGTACAAATAATCAATAGAAAATTAACTTAAAACTTAAAACTTAAATAAAAGAAATACAAACTTACAGCCCAGTACGCGTCTCAGTGACGTCCCTGGGAACTTCTAATTATAAAATTAAGGCAGAAAACGCAAATATCGAAAAGCAATCGCCGACCTGAAACGACAAAAAGATTACTCCCTAGTACGACGTTCCTGAGAAATTCGAATTACGACAGTTGAGGTATAAAACACAAATAGTCCTTGAATCAATCGGGCCAGTGCGGAGATGATGAAGAAACTGCGAACCGCAATTACGTAGATGAGCCTCAAATTTTTGGTCAGTTAATAATGTGCGTCGAAAGCCATTGACGTAACTATAAACTCTCCATCAGCTAAAATCTGCTGACCAACGTCACCATGAAGACGTGGTGACCAATGGGGCATGCGATAACCTTTATTGGCTATGTCACCGAACCTTACGACCAAAAGCTCGTCTGCGAGTTCGGAACACTTGAAGTAACCAATGGAGGACGAAGGAATCGCAACATCGTAAAACGATGTGACACGAGAAAATTTCCTAACTGCCAAGTGAATTTCATCATCCTGAACTATGATATTACAGACAACAACAATGGAACCGTCCGACGTAATACAACAACTGTCTCGTTGTGTTGCCGCAAGAACGAATCGGTTACACTTGACACGGCGATACTGCTTAATTCTGGGATAGATCTGCCTGGAAATATCTGCCGGAAGAGGCCCATTGCTATGCTGATTGAGAACTGCAGGAGTATCGCTTGAATGCTTAGACAAGCTCTTGTCGACCCATTTAGCTTGCTCAGCGCGCCTATTCGCAATTTGCTGTAGGCTGTGACCTGGCTTTCTGCAGTATGCGCGGAAGATCTTCATGTTATTTTCGTAAGGAAAGGCTGAATACGCGTCGATGGGACCGAACAATTTGACATCCTCAACGAGATGAAGCAGGCAATGGATGTTGTAGCTTGGGAATTTCTCACCATACAAATTCGTGCACTGGCTCACAAATATTTTCAAAGCTCTTTCGGCATAGATGAGTTGATGTTCCGATGGAGAATGCGACGCTAAAATACGCAGGGGGGCGTGCAACAAAAGAAAATGTTGCAGATGATCATCGCCGACGATCCCCTCGAAAATTACTGGACCTGTATGAAGTAAAATTTGTCGGAACTGGGTGGCTTTGTATGTATTGTAATATTCAATCGATTCTGGGCGACGTGCGAACTCAGTCGGACAATAATCTGACAAACGCTCGAGTCTCTCGGAAAGAAATTTTATTTGGCGGGAAGACAGTTTAGCGGTTACACCGAACTTACCATCAATCATCGCCATTAGCATCAGTTTCATCACGCCAAGACAAACAAGATGCATATACTCGAAAGGCACTTGCCGCACCATATCGATCGGAAGAAGCGATAAAGGGCTATCGCCGATCTTGTGATGATCCTCGTCGATTTTTCTCCGGTATTCGTCGTCGGTTCGAAGACTATCACCGAGACTTGTGAAGGTCATTCGACCGTTCACGTAGTTTCCGGAAACCTTACACTTTGAGCATGGATTATACGAATTGTGGCCCCTGTGGTTGAGGATATACGCCCTTGCAGGTGCGTCAGCAATCAGCGCCCTAAAAGTGATGGGAATTCTTCCTACGGAATACGGTACGCCGCCGTCCTCGATCAATTGATTGGCTTCATCAATGAAAAACTTAAAAAAGTCCATCGCGCTGTTCGGTTTTTTTAATCCTCGGTAAATGCCGATAATTTCGACTTGAACATGATCGACGTTCACGATTCTACACTGAATAGGCCAAATTTGGTACTTAGAGGACTTCCCTAGTGTGGCTCCATCAGTGCTAATATCGATGTTGAGGATAGAAGGAATTTTTACCGGATTCAAGCATTTGAGAAGACGGACTAAAGCAGTCTCGAATCCTAGATGCAGGTACTGACCGGGCTCGATATCCACCAACGTTGATGACCGATGACTCATGGCCAGAAGGGTTTTCGTTGACTTTGGAAGGGAAGTAAAGCATTCGTGTTTACGTAATACAGCAAGTATACTGTCACCTCCCATGTGACTGATATTATTTGTCACAAAGCACGCCGCAAGATCCTCAGCGAAAGTAGATGCACCTGCGTCTGGAGTGGACATAGGTGGAACATCAGCCGGAAAGAGAATGGGTGGAACCTCATGCGTAGCGGCGGCTTCGTCGTCTCCGTCAGACAAAGAAAAATCGCTGTCATGAGCGTTCGTCTCGTCTTCTGTTTCGTCATCCGAAAAATTGATCATCGAAGGGCCTACAGAATGGATATCATCCCTACCAACTGAATTGATTTTTGACTGAGAAACGACAGAATCGAGGGACGTCACCGTGGAATCGATCTCGTTTACCCGATGTTCGTCAACAATGTGTGCGTCATCACTCCGCTCGGTTGGGCAAGATATGCTGTCACGCAAAGCACTTCTTATTCTTCGTTGCTGCTGCGGTCCTAGTTGATTAAAAACCTTACGGCCACGTGAAGTCGTTGTGAGGCGCTTCATCATTGATATCGACCAATGAACAAGCTAAAAATTGAGTAATAATATATCGGTTACGAATGAAAAAACATACACCGAGCGAAATCGTTTCATTGATTCAAGGAAAAAGAGCCTCATTGATTTTTTTTTATTTATTCCAATGAAATATTTCCATACATCCAATGAAATGGTGACTTTGAATTTCAAAGAGAACATTTCATTGACTTCGATGAAATGTTCTCTTTGTTTTTCCTGCCAGGCGCGAAAATGGTTGCTTCGCGTGCCGCGGTAAAGAGTTTAGATTTGTTGAACCTAACCTCTTTTCCAAGTGTCATTCCTTTATATCAATGAAAAAGTTTTCATTGATTTTCGGATTAATCAATGAAAAGATATCATTACTTCAAATTATATTCTTTCATTGAATTCAATGAAATGTTTCATAGGTTGAGATTTCAATGAAATGTCATTGAATCAATGAAACTTTTTCTCTCGGTGTAGACTTGAAATCGGTGACGTTTATAAATAATAGTAACCTGAAAAAATAAGCTCCCTGCAGAAAGTTGATGACCAGATCGAATTCAGTAGATGATAATCCTGGTACTCCTACAATTAGATAGAAACAAAAAAAGTGTAGGATGAATTAGATCAAAGGGCGAAGAACAATTTAAAGAGATAGGCATACCGCAGAATAAAGATCCTGCGCCAGAGAGTACACAGACGATATTGTCTCACTCTTGAAAGATACACGGTATTGTATACCGGCTGAATGTCTGCCGAGGGAGAATTCGGATTGCGGTGCGAAATGCTCGTGTCGACTCTGGTGCGGCCGCAGGTCGATTATTGCTGGTTGCTTTTTACGGACGCTACCATTGTGCTCGAAATGTTGTTGCAGCGGCAGATATTTTTGCTGGGGACCCTTGTGCGCGCAATTCGGATAACGTGTGAGCCTCGATACCTCGCATTAACGAATAGGGCCACGACAACCCATCCGCGCTCGCTGCTGTCACGCTGTTACGCGGTATGCGACCGAGGGAGTCGAAACAATGTCGGATACGGTGGGTGCGAGCTTGGAGCACTCCGTAACCCTAGTCGACTCGTCTGATCGTCTCGCGCGCTACCCTTCGAATCGCGGAATAATTCACCCATTTATATGAATTTATATTTCAATTATTTCTCTTGTTTCCGTTATGCGAAAATCACACAAGTCGAGTATATCGGAATTGATGCATTTTTCGATGAATTTTTTTTTATTCTACAAAAATTCCGAAAAACTGTAATTTTCTTAATTTATTTATGTTCGATTATTAGTTTCCCTCTTCAAAAAAACAGTGAATAAAATACATCGCATTTTCGATATAAGTATTTTTGTCGGGTTAATCGTTCTCTGATTGGCTGGGGTGCTAATAGAACAGTTATTAAATGATAGTTCTCGCACGTGTTTTGACGTTTGAAGTTTGGTGAATGAAATTAATCAATTACATTTCTCGGGCGTGCGTGACTTTTTAAGTTTGAAAAATAATAACAGTGGCGGATTTGGTTACCCCTTGTCTGTGACACAAGCAACGAGGCAGTAGACATGGTAGATGCGGTCATTTCTAGGCTGTGACAATAAGCATAGAGTAAGTAATAAGACGCGGCAGATAACGATTATTAAATAGTTAAATTTATGGGCTACACATACATTTTTGTGTGCAGCTTGGTTTTTATTATAATTTATATTAACTTTTTTGTAGAGTATCCCGACTCACAACCTGCGATTAGTTATTTGAGGGTCTGTTTGAAGAACAGATTTACCAAATAAATCTGGTTCAAACTTGGCAGGAAAGGTGGGAAACTCGTTTGATACATCCTGGTGTTAATTTCTAATTAATTTTTAATAGACGTAAGTACCAATATTCAATTGCGTATTATTCTCGGATGATAAGATGTATCGATCTGAAATTTTGCACACAAGTGGAGTATTAACTTCTCTTCAGTTACTGTGATATCGTATAAATAAAATAAACTGTTCAAGTGATAAAATCTTCCACTCAATAAATATATTTATTCCAATCAACCGTTTTTTCTCAGTGTATATTCGAATTAACGGAATGATGATTTAAATAACTCAGTAATTTTTATTATTGCTGGAATAAAATAAAATAAAAATTTTTGACTATGCTTGAACCGTCCTCGAGTTACAGTATTTAAAAAAAATACGAAAATCTCAAAACTCCATAAATTCCGAACCACTTTACCGACCCTGTCGAAATTTAATAGCAAACAACAGTGAACGTAAGTAGAGTTATGAAGAACTATTTACCTAAATTATTGAACTTTTACGAAAGTTATAGCGACAAAGCCCTTTCTTTAAAAAATTCAAAATGGCATAAAATCAAAATTGTTGTTTATTTTTATTGAAAATTAGAACATTCAAAGCAGGGAAAAAGCTATAATTGTGTGCCAAATTCCAGATCGCGAACAGTTCTTGAGATACAACCGAGTGAATTTTTGAAGCTCTGCACACACACACACGCATACATACATACATACATACATACATACACACTAGGGTGATTAACAAAAAATTGATCTTTTTCGCGGGCTTCAACGGAAGATTTTTTTCTATTTTTCAATGACAATCACGATATTAATCTTTTTCGCTCTCACTGCAGAAAGTATTAGGTGCTTGAAGGAACCGTAATTTGTTCAAAATGTTGGCGCTTTTATTTAAAAGCTGACTCAAGTAATGTTGTTGAATTTTTTTTTGTATTTTTAACCAAAAATCGTGAGATAATCAAATCTTCAGATACAAAATTAAAATTCTTGCTTCCCCTCAAAACAAAAGTCCTAAGTATTTGATGAAACTATCATTTTCATTTCCCAAGCAGGCTCAAAAGCGTTTGTTTTCAAATTCATATCGAAAGCAAATCACTCAAGTTCTTCAAACATAGCATCTATAAACTTCTTTTAACTGGTACTCGTTTCACTCGAAAACCTGTGTTCAAGTCCTTAAACATTTGACTTTTGTAGCTAAAGATTTGATTATCTCATGATTTTTAGTTAGAAATACAAAACACTGCTACAAAAACATTACTCGAAGCAGCTTTTAAAAAAATATTAGAGCGTCAAAAATTTAGAACAAATTACAGTTCCATGAAGCACTAATACTTTCTTCTTTGAGAGCAAAAAAAATTAATATCGTAATTGTCATCGAAAAATAAAAAAAAAAACGAAATGTCGCTTGAGCACTATCTAAAAAATTATTTAAACAATCCCAATTTTGCAAAAATTACTTTTTCACAATGTACTAACATTTTCCGTTGAGAAAAAAAATCGTGAAATAATATAATTAGCATGTTTTATTTTTTTTATTTCGTTGCGTGTGTGTATTTTTGTACGAAATTACAATAACTTAAGAGTTAATACTTTACTTATTTGGAAATTTTCATTTAGACAGACCTTTCACAAAAAAATTAATACCGTCCACGCGCGACTTTTAGAAAATTAATATATTCTGTCGAATCTGTATTTTAATCCCATTCTAATGCTCGTAGCATTAGAATGGGATTAAAAATAAAAAATGTAGAATAAAAAAAATCTCGTTACATATGGTTTTAAATCACCGTTACAAACGTCCTTGCTTTATATTTTTATTGCGTACACATTTTCAGCTTACTTGCTTAAGTTTTACGAAAATGACATCACAACAATAATTTTTGGAAAAATTCTACATCACCTAAAATATGAACCCCTTTACCGATAATCACCAAATTTGGTACATAGCAGCACTGAATGTTATTTTTCTTCTGTAGAAAATCTCAATTTCTTTGTTGAGATTTGACGTGAGTTAGAATAAAAAGTATTTTTTTTTTTCGAAAAAATCAAAATCCCATAAAAACCGAAATTTGGTACGAAGTTTCAGCCCGATAGTTAAAATTTTGTTGGAGCTTAATATTAATATTAATATTAACTTGTAATATTAGTTTTAGGCCTTTCATCTCAGACACCCACATCCGGCCAATTTTTCTAAACTACTTTCTCGACGATTGAGACCATTCTGAGTGTCCTGACATGAAAATCTCTAAAAAAAATGTTTTCATGAAAACAAAGCTTCCTCTATGAGGAAGCAAAATTACAATTAATTCAATATTTAAATTAAAAATCTTATGGATTTGAAAAACGTAGTTTTGACAAAAAAAAAAGATTTTGTAGTTAGCTTGCATCAAAAGTATTCTTCAAATATTAATTTCAATTATTAACCGACACTGATGGTTGTGCGGTCGGTGTGCGGCTTCGGCGGTCCCACGAGTTAAGCAGCATTTCGTGCTGCCAACACTTGGATGGGTGACCGCTTAGCCGTGCATCGACTGGCACATCAATAAGTGAGCGGGAGGCATTTTTTCTGAGACTTTGGTGTTTACACTTAAGTAACATTGTTACTTTCGGGTATACACCGAAGAATCAGAGAAATATAGTGCCGTCTGTACCGGTACGGGTTTTCCGCAGTTTCCCCGTGCCCATGGCGAATGCGGTACAGTGTAGCTAAGTCGGCTGCGGACGCATTGGAAGTTAGGTCAGCTTAGCGAAGTGCGGGTAGGGAGTGATAGGAGGAAGGGTGGGAAGGGTAATATACGTAAAAACCCAAACGGGTATACGTTGGAACAAATAAAAAATAAAAAAAATAATTTCAATTATTAATATTAATTGTGAAAAGTATAATATTTTGCTCGTAGAGGAAGCTTTGGCACGCAAGTAGAGTAGTTACCCCTCTTCGATTACTGCAACTTTTTACAAAATACATAGTCATTAAAATTTTATGTAGTGTATAATTTTCTGAAAAAGGGCGTGGTCGCTCTAATTTTCGTAAAAGTTCGCCGAATTAGCTAAATAGTTCTACATAACTGAAGATACGATAAATGTTGTTTGGTATTGAATTTGGATGAAATCGCTAAAGCGGGGTTCGGATTTTATGGAGTTTTGAAATTATCGTTTTTTTTAATGCTATAACTCAAAAGTTGTTCAAGTAGCGGATCTAAAACTGTGCATACAAATTAAATGGTGGGTCAACGTTTAATACTAAATTTCAACGAAATCGATAAGGCAGTAAAGATTTTATAGAAATTTGGATTGTCATAATTTTTTTGAAACTGCTATAACTCGAGAACGGGTTAACCAACTAATCCAAAATTTTGGGTAAAAATAGAATATATGTGTGTTACCGAATTTGATGAGAATCGAACAAAAAGTTAATATTTGGTTAATTCGAAATTTCCGAAAACACTAATTAAACACATTTCTTAATTTTTTTGGCGCTTTAAGTGCTAGTACACTGCTAATGTACTCAGTATATCAACAGGGCTGCAAAGTAGAACCTTGCAAATCGCTTCCACATTATTTTGTATCTTTAACAAAGTTTCCTCTATGAGGAAGCCAAAAGTTTATTGAAAGGTGACCACGTAAAAATCGAAGGCTTTATGAGAACAAAGAGGTAAGCATAATTTGCCTAGACTTCTCGTTTTGCAAATGTTTATAATTACATATACAAATAATAATATTTTAAAACATTTTATTAAAAAACATATCAAACGAGGTGACGGTTCGCAAGCAAATTTGATTTTAAAGAAAATGTAGTGATTAAATTTAAGAGTCGGTAAGAAATTCTCACAGCAAGACTGTATAACGTTAATAAGGTTTCATATACCGTTCGATTTAGTGTGTTTACAGAATTAAGAGAATCATTTATTTCATGTTCGTACTTGCTCAGATTAATCCAAACTAGCGAATAAAATATAATTATGGAAAATCATTCATTCGTGTTTTAATTATTTCGTTCATACTCTATTGCGTCAGACTGTCAGACTTGGGTACGCGCGTGAAGCGCGAGCTTGATACTAGTAAAAAGAGAAGCTATTTAGGAAATGCGTAAAAAATACAAATTTACAGGAAAAGGGATGCCGCGCATTTCCGAGCGAGCCGAAGAACGGACAGAATGAAAAAAAAAAAACGTGCGAGGCAGCGAACAGCAGTCCTGCTGTCTCGCTGCTACGCGTCATGCGAATAAAAAAAATTCCGAAGAATTGTAAACTTTTAACGTATTTATGTTCGATTACTAGTTCACAAAAAAAAAAAGCTATTTAGGAAATACATAAAAAAATAGAAATTTGCAGAAAAAGGGATGTCGCACATTTTCGAGCGAGGCGAAGAAAAAATACAACGAAAGGAAACTCGCAAAGCAGCGAACACCCGTTCGCGCTCGCTGCAGTCTCGCTGCTACGCGGAATGCGACCGAGAGAGTCAAAATAATGTGGGATACGTTGCACCGAAAAAAAAAATTTCATTGAATGAAGAACAGTGACCTTTGCGGGCTGACAACGACATAAATTATCGTTACAACTTTATATGCATTCTAATAATTATATATTGAATGAAAACATTAACACATTGACTTAAAATTTTTTTAGACATTGTTTGAATTTTATATATAATTGTTGGAACGAAAATAAAAATTGTACTGATAAATTATGTCATTGGCAGCCCGAAATGGTCACTGGTGATATTTTTTTTTTCGGCGCACCGTATCCCACCTTATTGCGACTCTTTCTGTCGCTTGTCGCGTAGCAGCGAGCGCGGACTGGTGTTCGCTGCCTCGCACGTTGCTTTTCGTTCTGTCTTTTCTTCGCTTCGCTCGGAAATGCGCGGCATCCCTTTTATGTACATTTTTTATTTTTTTACGCATTTCCTAAATAGCATTTTTTTTGTAAACTAATAATCGAACACATACATAAAGAAAATTAGAAATAAAATACTATTTTTCAGCATTTTTGTATAATAAAAAAAATGACAGAAAACGCATCAATTCCAACATACCCGAGTTGTGTGTTTTTCCAGTAACGGAAACAAGAGTAGTAATGAAATAAAAATTTACATAGAGGGGTGAATTATTCCGCGATTCTGAGGACAGTGCGCGAGACGATCAGTCGAGTCGACGAAGGCAACAGAGAGCTCTCTCGCTCGCACCCACTTTACACGCCATTGTTTTGTCTCTCTCGGTCGCATGCCATTTCTTTTCTAACGCAACATAAAAATAGTTTTTCCTTGAGAAATAATGAGCGAACGTAATCATATCAGAACAACGTAAAAATACGATTTTTCGGAATTTTTTTTATTGTAAAAAATTTGATAGAAATAGAATAAATTCCAGACACAGTCAACTCGGGTTATTGTCGCGTAACGGAAATAAGAGGAGTAATTATAATGAAAAAAAATGTTTAAAAGTGGGTTATTCCTCGATTTTGAGAACGACGCGAGAGACAATTAGTCGGGTCGACGAGGGCAACAGAATGCTCGCTTGTTCAAACCCATATTATCCGACATTGTTTCAACTCTCTCGGATCTGTCCTTTCTTCGCCTCACTCGGAAATACGCGGCATACCTTTTCCTGTAAATCTGTATTTTTTTACGCATTTCCTAAATAGCTTTTCTAAAAAAAAAAATTGATAGAAAAAGAATGAATTCCACACATACTTGGCTGGAATTAATTCTTTTTCTATCAATTTTTTTTTTTTTAGAAAAGCTATTTAGGAAATGCGTAAAAAAATACAGATTTACAGGAAAAGGTATGCCGCGTATTTCCGAGTGAGGCGAAGAAAGGACAGATCCGAGAGAGTTGAAACAATGTCGGATAATATGGGTTCGAGCAAGAGAGCATTCTGTTGCCCTCGTCGACCCGACTAATCGTCTCTCGCGCCGTTCTCAAAATCGGGGAATAACACACTTTTAAAATTTTTTTTCATTATAATTACTCCTCTTATTTCCATTACGCAACAAAAACCCGAGTCGACTGTGTCTGCACTGAGAAAAAAATTCAGTTCGTTTAAACTCACCCGTTTATTTGGCCGCAGATTTAGTGAGACCAAATAATTTGTACTCAATCGAACTAAGCATCAGTAAAATGAACTTAATATGCTACATTCGTTGGCAAATATGATTTATCCATCGCCTTTATTTGGAACTACCGTCACCGATTTGATCGCCTCGAACAATCTTTATTCAGTGGTATTCACATATATTGTTGAACGTAACTGCTGAGGTTTTTCGATCGGTAGACAATATCCAATTAAATATTTTTTTGTTTGAAGCATGAAAATATGTTTGGAGAACAGAAAGTATTAGTTATATTTAACGAATACAACCTCACTAAATATACATTTGATGCAACTATCATACTGATCAATCAGAATATATTTTACCTTGTTTAAAAGTAAATTTCGTTTAGACAAATTGAATGTACTGTTGGTTGAAACCAACAAGTAGACTCAATATTTAGTTACTCCAAACTAACAGTGTCGACTTATTAACTATTTTTGCGAACATACAACTGAACCATGTATTTGAAAATTGTATGATTTCTACGTTAGACCAATTCTTCCGTTTTTTGGCCAATGGAACGAACGTAGAATTGGAGTTAACCATTAATTGAGTTCGATCAAAGAGCCGCTTTTATAAAAATCATTTGGTTGGTGTGATCTTGTACTGATTGTATTGTGCATAGTTTATCGTCAACACAACATTTTTTTATTTTATCGAACATTGTGATACGCAGTCACCTAGGACCATAAACATAGTTCTATTGACCGTATTACCAAACGATAGTGACGCGACGAATAGGTTGATTCGGAGAGAATTCAGCGTCAAAACTGTATATTCCTTTGAATCGTAACAATTAAAATTGGGTCTATTGGAGAGAATATTCATTTGTTATGAAAATAAGTCTTGTAAGACCTTGAAAAAATCGTGCTACCCTGATTTGTCGCTAATCGAAAAAATGTCGTCGTTGTTTTGACTGATGTTTTATTCGTACTAAATATAGACATTTTTGCGACAAACTGATGGCGTTGTTTATTCGCCTCGGCCGTGTTAACTTGCACTGAAAGAAAAATGTAATTGGATACACGGAATTTTTCAGTAAATCATTTATTTGCAAATATTCAAATGCAAGGTTTATTTAAATGAATTATATAATTAATTCCTTATTTTGTTGAATGGATCAAAAACTTGATTGATTCGATAGAATATCCAATCTTATTACTAAATATTGTGTTGATTCAATCAAACTAAACTATGAAAACGTCAAACAATATACTTATTTATATTATATCGTGAATCCTACCAACTGAATTTATCATTGAATCAAAACAATATTTGTTTCAAGGTGGACAATATTCATATAAACTTGTTTAATATTCAATTGCTTCAATTAAATGGATTTTTATGTGGAAGATATATCCAATTTATTCTTATTAACTAAATGGTTCTATTGATTCAAATACATATCAAATCTATGTCATTATTTATTTATTCGATTCATTGAAATATATAGCTGATTCAATTGTACTGGTTTTTTTTTCATTTCAATAATTCGGCTCTTTTATATCATTCATTCAATGCAATATATTGGTGTTTTGACCATTCGTGTAGTTGCTTCAAATTCCAAGATACTTGAACCAATTGTATATATATTCAAAATAAATGATTTGGTGTATCCAGTTTTTTCTCCAAGTGTGCGCGGAAATCGTTTCTGCGCACGCGCGCAAGTCGTTCGTGCACGTAGCCTCGCGGCGAGGCTTCGTGGTGGGGATGGTTCGAGATTATTCGACCGGCGGCAGCCACAGCAGGACGACGTGCTGGTGGCAGTTTTAAGTTTTCTTTAATACAAATCTCGGTGTGAAGAATATTTGTTTCTCGTTAACATGGCAGCGATAGTGAAGTCTTGGGGCATCGACGATAGACTGGTGAAGATTTTCGAAGGTAAGCAAAGACAATTATTTATCATTACTTTGTGTCAAAATGCTGTCGCGTCTGTTGGCCAGTATG
The DNA here is from genome assembly GCA_964016905.1 of Perithous albicinctus. Taxonomy (NCBI): domain Eukaryota; kingdom Metazoa; phylum Arthropoda; class Insecta; order Hymenoptera; family Ichneumonidae; genus Perithous; species Perithous albicinctus. The sequence continues at coordinate 19,862,715 of OZ024688.1, read as the reverse complement.
AAATTTCAGACAAAATATTCAGGCTTCACTTAATATATTTTTCAATGAAAAATACTATTGTGTTCGTTCATCATTACCGGGCCCCGAAAAAAAATAGTTTCATTTTATTTGATGTCGACAAATTATTCCGTTTGTTTCGGAAACGTTATTTCTGCTGTACCGTGAAACATTGTTGTATGAGGGAAAAAAGTATAACCCAATTAGGTGTCTCCATGACATCGTGTAGTCGATCGAACAAAGCCTTGGTTAGTAAAACTAAATATTTAGTTGAATTAACCAAGAATATGTTCGAATTTTTGCCTTAGCAACAGTTTCGATAGAGCAACCTGCAGTAACAACTTTGTCCTTGAATAGGACAAAGGCTCGAAGCTGTTGCTAACGCAAAACGTCGAACATATTCTTGGTTACACCAACCAAATATTTAGTTCTACTAACCAAGGCTTTGTTCGATCGCCTACTCGATGTTATGGAGACAACTAATTGGGATATAGTTTTTCCCTCATACAACAATGTTTCGCGGTTCAGCAGAAATAACGGCTGTTGCTGTTTGTGGGATGTCGGTAACGGATAATCCGTAACGCTCTGTCCGTTAAAGACGCTCAAAATTTTTAATTAAAAATCTCCGAATGTTATTAAAAAATGAACAAAAAAAGCTCAAAAGTATATTTGAATGGCTAAGAACAAGAAATTGACGAGCGTATGCTCTCCACACTCGATTTGGAAACTGTAAAGGAGTTGATTCCCATAATCGGGTTACGAAAAAAATTCTTAGAGAAATGGACGGCCATATATAGATCGACACCAGAGTCCGTAAGTTTTTATTTTTCATTCTTGTATATAGTGATATTAAATAGTATTCCGTACACTGTCGTTAGTCGAAATTCGGAATGAATCGGGTATTCATTACACCAGACTAAGTTCGATTACTTAAAAATATAGTTCAATATACAAAATTTTATTTCACCCAACCAAAGCTATTGTTAATCGACCAAGATATTTCGTTCCAATGATTCACGGTCTAGTATAATTTAACCCTTCATAATTTGTTTTACCCAACTAAATATGTAGTTATGTGAATTAAATATTTAGTCCAATCAACCATAAATTGAATCGAACTTTTCTCAATGTACTGGGTGACAATTCGAACATGACCATCTACTCATATAATTTTAATAGTCGCGGTGGTCACCTTTGAGCTGTCACTCAGAATAACGTACATAGTGACAATTCTAAAGTGATAATACATGTCTCGTTTGATGATTAAGTCGGTAGATTCGAGCAAGGTAACAGATAACCAAGAGGTAGTGCCTGAAGATCTGATGTCTGACAACGACTATGAATTAACACGTCAGGAGGCATTCTTGGGTGAAACTTCGTTTCAAATGAGGACGAGAACTCTAAATATAAAGAAACTTCTCGAAAAAACGCTCGGAGGCAAAGGAGTTCTCAAATCGTACAAAAAAACAAATAGGTTGTCAAGAAAATGTCGCAATCAGATTGTAGAATTAATTCTGGCCCAAGTGAATTGGTAAAAATTGTATTATTATTATATCATTTAAATGTTCAGCAATGGGTGAAAATTAACTATATTTTTACCCATTTCCTAGCAAGATTTATTTCGCATAGCACAATTTTTTTAATACTCAAAAATGCGATTGTATACAACTTTTAGCTTGACGAATTGCGACTTCGAATTTGTGGCGAAAAAGATTGTCGAGGTTTTTCCTTGTGAAAACGCTAGGACATATTACGTTCCACCAATACCGAAGAGGCTCTCTCGAGACCAAAATAAGTCGATCACTTCTCGCGGAAAATTGGTCGATAAATATCGTAATAAAATTAAAGAGTATAAACTTCTCACCGGCTGCAAAGTAACGGACGTGACACCCGCTGCAATCTCAGATGATCAACACGAAACGGTTACAGGTGTGATTTTATTGCGATGAATATATTCAGGGATAGGCACCTTTTGTTACTTTTATTTGTTATATTCACTTTTTTGAGATTTTTAAACACATTGAAAAATAGTAATTTCGATAACAGAGTAAAGGTTTAACATGTACAATTTCTAGTGTCGTAGGTGATATGTATTATTCTTAATTCATCAATAGTATAAAAAATGAAAAAAGCTTCTTTGAAACGAGAGATGGAATCTTAAAGGGTTTTTAAATTTACATTTACACGAAATTTTTACGGATTCAGACGAAATAAAAGCGGCTGTAACCTGGCTAGCGAAACACACAGCACCGTGGGACGACGTCATTGAGAAGTGGGAGTTCACGAAAGAATACCGTCGCCAAGAAATTGCATCGACTGCGAGCGCAAAAGTGTGCACGATCTACGAACGCTGGCCTGTTCTCAAACACCCGTTGGGTTACCGCCTCATACAACAAGATTACTATTTCTTGAAACTTTCTACAGTCGAGAATAGTCAAGAAACCTGGGGTACATTTTATGCGAACGTCAAGAAGATTCGATCCTTCAATAAAGATGACAGTAACGCAGCTGCATTGGCCGAACTGCTGCAACTTCAGGATTTGAACGACGGTCAGTACAATTTTACATCCAGAATCTAACATACATGTTTCCCTCAAGAGACATCATCGAGGCCACATTTTCTTTATATAGATGCGAAAGTTGTCCTTCAACTGTTGATGCTTCCCCACTTGATACCGCCAAAAGGACGAATAAGAAAAAATAAGAAGGACTGGAAGCCGTCAATAACGGAATGCAAAGACAGTATAATCGTGCATGCAGCTGTAAGTATAATTTTTTCACAGTAAGATTCAGTTTGATCGCAACGAAGCTTATACGTAAATGGAAAATTATTTACAGTATCTGTATGGTTAAAAAATAATAGCAAGAACTTATATTGATCATTTCAATTTTTGATTTTTCTTTGCATTGAAAAATTAATATTTCTGCTTTCGATAGGATTTTTGTATTCATTCTTGTAATATATACATAACTTTTCAATAACATTTATTTTTCTGTACAGTTCCCGGGCGATATCGTCAAAATCCAGGAAGATCGTTTGGCGTTTGTGAAACTTTGGGGACTTTCCAATCAACCGTTCATAATCGTCGTTGGACCGAACCTGACAACATTCTCGAGTTTCTACGTGTCAATTGACAAAATCCTCTATCAGGTAGAGTCGGCTCTGACAGCATTGGATATATGCTTCCAAGCATTTCATGTTCTGAATGCGCAATATCCAGTTGAAGGTGAGCATCTTTGGTATTTGATACAAAAAGGTTTGTACAATTTTTCATTCGAAAGAATTGTCGAATTGTCGAGAGAATTGTCCGGTTCGTTAACATTCGCGGGATCATTTTTCTTTACCTACTGTATAATAGCCACTTCTTTTTTTAATTGCATTTATTTATTATTTTTCTTTTTCATCGCACCGCTGCTAACATAATGATGATCGTAAAATCGGTTATCAATTACTATTTCTAAGTTAATTTTCCGTTAAGAAGATATGCGGTAACGCAAGTGATACTATTTTATTTATATGATATTAAGTGATATAAAGTTTATAAAAAATTATGATAAGTTGTACTTTCAATATTTTCTAGAGACTTCTAGAGACTAAGACGTGATATTAAGATGTAACTTATTGCAAGGAAGTAAATAAAAACATTTTCATTTGCCATAAATGCCATATTATAGTGCCATAAATATCCCCAATCTATTCTATGACAAAATTACATGCGTCACAAATTTAAGTCCGAAAAGAATCTTTTAAATCATTCTTTACGATCGTAAATATATTATTTGCTGCTCATTACAGTGGTAACAAACCTGGTCTTGAATGAAAAACGCAGTTGACACTTGCCGAATTGTTTTAGTTTTGAGACACGCAAGTGTCACCTACGTGGCTCTTTACGGAACAGTTGTTACAAATTGATTAGCATCGAACAGTATATAACGATAAGAACCATGCCGTGATTTTCCTCTCTAAATAAACTTATAGTTTATATATACACAATATTTAATCACGTCAAGCTAAACTTGGTATCCCCGAAATAATGATGCGACTGAACCAACAAAATGATTGCTTGTCGACGTTCAGATTTATGTTAGTTTTACCAAATAAATTGAATGGATGGATGGAAAGCAAAAATTTGCTTGGCATAACTGCATTACTAGCAGACTTTATAAAAATACTTGGGTTCATAAACTAAATCAATGGTTTCGTTAAAAAAAATACTTCGTTGTGGCAAAATTATCGTAAGATTTCAAAAATATCATGTTTGGGTATCAACCAATTCGTTTAATTTCACCGACCAATTTCGTGTTGAATTCACTAATTATTTATTTAGATAAAGTTAACAGTCTGTTGATACATGAATTAAGTAAATTTCGTTCAATTCGCATACAGTTCCATCAAGAACCGTTATTACCCGTTGAACTAGATCTTTTCGCTGAATCAATACCGTAATTGTTTCTCGTGAAAAGGCGTTGATTTAGTGTTAATAAATATTTGGTTGGATGCATCGTATATTTATTTATTATAGCTCATATAGCAGGTTGCCGTGAGGCAAGTACAGTTCCCTGAAGTACATTAAGTGTCACTTTAAAGTACACACATATTCGAGTGTTCGGTGTTGCATGTATCTCTCAACCATAAGTTAAGTAACTCTAACATACTCTTTGTTTTTAATACGAATTTTTTGTTTTTTCTTAACTAGCTGTCTTCGTGCACAAAAAAAAGAAATAGTTGTAGAAAATGAATGTATTCTTCAAACAAATATATATTTTGTTGCTTGCGACTCATTTTGATTGAGCCAACTTCAAAATTGGTCACCTCGAAAAAATAATCGATGGGTAAATCAACATGATATTTAGTTACCGTTACGATGAAATTCGTTTGAACGTCGGGGAACGCCGGATTTGGTTGGGTTGAACTTTTTTTTTTCAAATCAACTGAATTTTTTTCTCAGTGTACGACAAATTCAAAAGGGGAAAAAATAGCCTCACCAATTTACATGTGTTTAAAGGATCTGAGACATCTAAAAATCGTGACAATAATGTTGTTTTAAAATTGTACATGAAATTTTGTATCTTTATCAAAAATACCACTAAACAAGTACATAAAATAAAACATTTCATCATTATCACCCATCCATTGGTTACTGTATCCTGTAGCAGTATTATTATTGTAACTTATTAAATGTTATTGTAAATTGTTTTTCAACTTTTCTGCTAAAAGGTAAAGAAAATGAGCCGGGGCCGACACCCAACATTGGGCAACATCCTCCACAGCTTTTACCACCCGCTCGAATTATGACGCCTCGCAAATGTAAGTACAAGCATCACTCTCGTATTATTGATCATTTTTTGTATAAATGGCGTATACATTCACGATCAAAAGTTTGATTGAATGAAAATTGTATAAGCCATTAGTTCAAGATACGATAAGAAGCTCGAGAAAAATCACAATATATATAAGGCATTCCATATCAATTCAGCTACACAAAAAAGAATGAAATTTCAAAATATGTCTAACAATCAAACGCAGTGGTTTCGATGCACCAAATTTCAAATAAAAAAATAACATTTCTGCAGGAATATGCCATTTTTGTTATTTAAATTTAATCTGTAATATCTTGAAAGCGATTAATCGTATTCGTAACACTAAAAAACGTGCGTTTTTATGGTCCACAAGAAAGAAGGTGCATTTATAATTAATTGTGTAATTTTAGGCCATATTCTACGGCAAAATCAACAAAAATATTTTTTTTGTGAAAAGAACTTCTGATATCGCCATCGAAAGAATTGCCTCAGATTCTGTGCGTGATAGGCAAATTTTAAGTACTTTTTCTATGGAATACCCAAACGTTCATAACTTATAGCAATTTGAAAATAAAAATAAATAATTATCCGCTTTTTCAATGTCGGATTTATCACTGTCAATGTTTATCGACAATATCAATTATTTCGTCATGTTCTGCGTACAGACTAATATTTTGGATGATACCCGGTTTATAGAGAACACAATTTTCAGAATGTTGTAACATATTACTTATTTTCATACTTTAAAGTTTAAATATTATTGATTTGCTTTCTTTATGTTATTGATGAAATAGAAAAATTGTGTGTAAAATATTTTATTTTCGTGTTTTCTTCTAGCATTGAAGTGTAAATTTACATGAGTGGTCCATAAAAGTAGAGAATGTTATACGCTCGACATAGTGCGAAAATCTTGAAAATATCGGAAAACTGCTATACATTACACAATATGAGCCCATCACGGAGTATTCGTTAAAAGGTTATAGTCATTTTTTTAAACCATCGAGTTTCTTTACGGAATAGGGTATTTACTAGCTGACGACGGGTTCTCCAATCTATTGGATCGCGAATCTTTATTTCGAAGTCTGTCGCATTTTTGCTTTGGATAGAACATTTGAACTGCTGATCTGGGGTGCAGCCCCGCTGCAAGTATTTGAAAATGTGGAGCCGTTTGCCTTACTTATATAACTATATATCATTTTTAAATACAATAGTCACTAAAGTAATTGAAAAAATGTGAATAGAATATAAAATTTGTACATAAACAAAAAAATGTTGACAATAAATTGCTCTAATATTCCGAAGACTGTGTTCTCTATGAATCGGATTTTATCCAAAATTCTGGTCCGTACGAGAAAAAGGATGAAACAATTGATATTGCCGATAATGAGTGTCCTGACATTAAAAAACGGATATTTATTCGAAAAAAAGTCAACAATCACTTACAAAATTTGGGTCAATTTTCCGATTAAAAATATATATACATTATATATACGCGTAAAGCCTTCTTTGAAGACATTTTCATATGTTAGCCGTCTATTTCGAGGACATTTGGCTGTTTCGAGGACTGTCCTTATAATTTTATCAACGTAAAGTATATTTTAAGGACTGTCCCCAAATTATCAACCATCATCGGTATGTACACTTTAGGGACGCGTATAAAATCATGTTAGATTGAGGACTGTTCTTGAAATAACAAACATATGGTTCGTATTCTTCGAGGACTGTCTTCAAAGTAACGACTTTATGGGTCGAACGATTTGGGGACAATCCTCATATTCCTCTGTAACGGTTACTTTGAAGACAGACTTGGAAAAATATGAACGCGTTAATTGTGCATTTCGTTATTCACTATTAGATAACGATTAGATTACATAGCGATGGATATTAAAGGATTTTTATATTTAAAACGCTTTAATTAACGAAACGAGAGTTTTTAATTACTTCAACATGTTTTTATTATCAAAACTCATTTTTGGAACACATATAATATTTCCGTCTCAGAATAATTATCATAATATATACTGCATGCTTTGTACCATTTAGTAGGTGCATTTATGAAAAAAGGACAATTGTAATCATTACAGTAATCATAAGATTCACTAGTCACAACGTGATGTTATTTCATAACATTATGACAGTACCTCGAGCATTCGAGAGTTAGTCGAGTTCACGTTACTCGAGTTTGAGTTACAGTCTTTGAGAAACCATGGAACAATATGGAAATTTTAACTTACATACTAAAACCAATATAAATCAGCGAGCATTTTTTTAAAGAAGTTTTCAAATACTTTTTTTTTGGAATTTCCAACTTAAACTGCATGTTTTGTACCATTTAGTAGGTGCGTTTACGAAAAAAGGACATAATCGTAGTCTTAACAGTAACCATAAGATTCACTAGTCACAACCTAATGTTTTTTTCATTACATTATGACAGTACCTCGAACATTCGTGAGTTAATAGAGTTCGCGTTATTCGAGTTTGAGTTACAGTCTTTGAGAAACCATAGAACAATATGGAAATTTTAACTTAAATACTAAAAACAATATAAATCAATGAACATTTTTTTTTAACGAAGTTTTCAAATATTATTTTTTGGAATTTCCAACTTAACGACTGTAATTTCGAACTAGTTCAATAGCAGTAGAGGCTTTACTTTTATTTGAGTATGTTTACAATGACGTAATAAAATACTGAGATAGCATTATTGTATACTACTTATCATAGTTTTTTTTTTTTGGGTGTGAAGCCATGTTCTCATTGCAGCAACTTGACGACCTTTAAGACATTTGTTCGCGTCTATCAATTGTTGCATCTGCTCACCAGTCGGCATTGCTCCTGTTCGCAACACATTTTTGAACGCACCAAGTACAGTACTGCGCTCTTCATCAGTCCAACGTCGATGTGTTGCTCCTGATCGAGAGGCGGGCCCGGGTTCGTCTTTTTCAGGTACATTCGATTGTCTCTTACCCGGCGTGGAACGCTTATGGAGATCGCTAGTATCAGGGTTGACATTGTTGATCGTTCGCGGATTCAACATCAGTAGAATGTGTCAAAGATCGCGAGACAGGGCGTTGCCTATGTTCCCCCACTCCTCCCCCCACCCCAGGGGGCGTGGCCACTACCCCACTCCCCTCCCCCCGCCCTGTGGGGGGACCCTGATTTGTCCTACTCCCTCCCACGCACCCCACCACCCGCTACCACCCACCCCCACTATGGGTCCCTTACACCCACCCCTCCCCCCAACCCCCACCTGGACCGATGCGCGTGATGCGCGAACTTCCCCCTCTCCCGCGGTCCCCCCCCCCCCCCCCCCTCCACCTGCTGGCGGGGGCCCCGAGGCCTGGCGCCACGTCTCGCGGCCTTTCCCCCTTTACCCGTGACGTGGCGCGCCGCGCCGCGCGGTTTTCCCCCTACGCGGGGCCCGTGGCTTGGCGCCGCGAGTCGCCTCTCTCTCGCTCCCACTAAGGCCCAGCATCCCCCCACCTCGGGCGCGCGCTCGACCCGCCGCCAGCAGTGGTTTTCCTCAAATGCCTAGCGATGGACCAAGATCGCGAAGGCCGTGCCGTTTGTCTTGGCGCCAAGACCCCCCCCCACCTCCTACCCGCCTCCCACTCACACACACGACCGACGCGACGCCACCCGGCGCTTTTCCGAAACACCGGTCGAATGACCAAGATCGCGAAACCTGTCTACCCCCTCTACCCGCCGCTCTCAAGACTCCCACCTCGCAGCCTCCCACTCGCGCACGCCTGACGCGACGCCTGGCGGAGATTTTTCAAATCTTCAGCGGGGGACAAAGATCGCTAAGACCCCCTCACTCTGACCAACGCAAATGGTTTTAAATTTGTTTTGTAAATATTTTTGTTTATTTAATTAACATTCAATTTCAATACATCCATATCCAGAGATTTTGCTGCTGCGGTTTTACATTGCTTGCAGTCTTTACATAGTGGAATATCTATTTCTGGAAGAACCGGTTTTACGTGTGGTTCACGGTGGTGTGTATAGCATGGCAGGTACGTTGAGACTTGTGACGTATTTTTCTTTATCTCGATACCGCGAGTTTAAAAGTAACAAAATACAAAAAAAAAAAAAAAAAAAAAACAAAGAAAAATGGAACCGGAACCAAACTTCAGCTCAACCCAAAAGGGAGAAAAAAAAAAAAGAGAAAAAAAAAAAGAAAACACGAAACCGAAACTTACGTCACCTTCGGCCGTTTGCATCCGCGAGTGCAACGAGATCCCGGGGGCGCCAGTCAATTTTTATTTCGCCGGTATTAACTAACCGGACTACAACTGGAGATCGGTGGAACCGGCCGACCTCCGCAAAGACGAAACAGACACGAAAAGCTAAAACTAATCATCGATGGCACTCGCGAGCGCAAACGGTTGCGGAAATGCACGGTTGCTCAGGATGCAGATTATGGTAGAAGGGTCGCGATCCTCTCGCCAATAAAATAACTACGAGAACACACACGACACCGAGAAAAATTATTCTGAACTAGAACAATCATCTGGTGTTGACTTGAAGGTCGCGGGATCGCATCTAAATGCATCGAAAACCACTCAGCCGATCGAAAGATCCAGGCGAGCATAACGAGAACGCATCTCTTCGCACGATCGATAAATTATCTTTAAAAGAAATAACTCACCGAAACAGCAGGAGAGAGTTCAAAGAACTCAACGGGAACTGTATCTTGCGATACCACGGAAACTGCACTTGATCACTGCAGCACTTGGAGAATTAACGCATCCCACAAGGCACCGGAACAAGGAAAAAAAGAATTCTTTCCGAATTCGCACGAAAACAACACCAGAATATCCACCAGTCAAACGAGAAGCACACGCGAAAGCGAGCATCCGTGACAGGTACGATATACCGTGAGCACGAGAGAGACAGCGTATGTCTCTCAACCGAGCGCGAGAACAATACGGCCGAAACCATAACACACGGGAACACGAGAAGAGGTCCGAGTTGCCTCGAGGACAGCTCTCGGTAGACTAATTTGTCTACAGGAATCATCGAAAGCAATTATTATCATTATCACCGAAATCGTGACCGATAACTACTGCCCTCTCAACTATTTCACGATATCCTCGATACGAGAGAGAGAGAGAGAGAGAAAGAAAGAAAGAAAGAAAGAAAGAAAGCTATAGCGGTAATATGGATCTTCACGATCGCTTCCCCTAGTCAATGCGCGAAAACAAGGCTCTTCTTTACATAAAAAAAATAAACCACACAGTACAAGGGGTTCCAACCTTGCCTGGAACTGAACCATAACTCCGCCTGTTCTCCAGCGCATTGCACTATCCGTTGGGGTGCCGGAGTTGCACCGGACTTTTGCGTATTCGCAACAACCCTCGTCGGGCCTCTCCTTTACTCGGGCTGCTCATTACTTCGAGCTCCTCACCACCGAGTAAATTCGAGAACCTCGACCAAAACTGAACTTAATCGTAAAATAACCAAATAAAAAAAATACCGGAAGTTGTACCAAGCAAAAGAACAAAATAAAATCTCGATCGAGAGCGTACGGGAGCCGAACGGTAACGTGAAATAGTCGAGGTGCGATAAAGCGGGATCTATAACGACGAAAATCGGACGTAACTCACGCAATTTCGTTCATGTTATATTTTTGTGACGATGATAAAAAAAAAATCACGTCACAACTCCTCACCCCTTAGGGGAGGTTTCGAACAAGAGCTCGAAACGGTAGCCAATCCGAAAATCACGGGAACCAAAACTCCGGTAGTCTTCTTGGAGTTCAACCTAAAGGTTGCGGGACCAATTCGGGAACTTTAGCACGCGTAGCAGGTGTCGTTAACGACTCATGCCCAACGCGCTTTTTCGGCGACAGACTCGCGACTTCGTCGTGAGGAAGTCCGCGAGGGTGTTGACCTCTCGATACGGAAACCAACGAAGGAGGACCGTTAGCCACAGTTCGGTAGCTGTAACCTCCTGCTCTCACCACCGTTGCTCGTCGGTAATAAATTGTGAGGTGAGACGGGAACTTCACGAGAGACTAGGTCTCGATCGTAACACGGGAAAATAAGATAAATATTTTTACTACACATTCTGAGGACAACCACAATTATCAACAAAATGGTCTACATTACCCTCTCCGCAGCGTGATTTCCAACGTCGATCTTGTGACGAAATCCAAGAGGGCGAGGTCCAATGTAGCGGGAACGAAGATAGTTTCCTCTGGCGAAAACTTAGGCCTTGCGGCCCGTATGACGGGATCCACGGTAGATGGCCGATTACGGGAACTTGGTTTCCTTCAGAAGCCAAAGGCGGGAGCTTGGACTTTTCGTCCAATGGAAAAGAACCTCGAGCTCGAGGTGGGAGGGCCACCAACGTCACACATGTCAGAGCCTGCAGCTCAACAGGGTGGTTAGGCCGGTGCCTCGGTCGGTCGATAGGGTTTTAAATCCTTCACCGAGATCTTTCCCATCGATCGCCCATCGAGATCCGATAGTTCGTAAACTACGCGGGAAACCTTCTTCGAAATCATGAACGGCCCCTCAAACGGAGCGTTCAACGCTGCCGACACATGCCTGGCGGCGTTCGAGAGCGTATGCGATCGTCGCCAGACGAGATCGCCGACTTCGAACGTACGATCCCGGTGACGGAGGTTGTACTGTTCGGCTTGTCGTCGGAAGGCCTCATCGAGAGCATGCGTGAACGCGGTCCTCAGGGTGTCCAGACGGGCCATTCGCCTCATCCATTCCTCAGGAGGACGCGGGATCACCTCGAGAACTCCCTCAACCTCCCGTCGAAGCGAGGTAGCTGACGGAGGCTCGCGCCCAAAGTTTGCGAAGGCCGGCGTGGCCTGTAGGGAACTATGGAACGCGGTATTGTACGCGAACCGGAACTCATGCAAATGGTGATCCCATTCGCGATGATTTCCATCGAGAAACGCGCGGATCATGGTTTTAACAACCCGATTCACACGCTCGGTAGGGTTAGCCTGCGGATGGTATGGCGGTGTCGTTTGATGCCGCATACCCACACGCTCCGTGAGTTGACGAATGTCCCGATTAATAAACTCGGTTCCATTGTCCGTGAGCAATACTCGGGGCGCACCCCAGCGAGTAACGATTAAATCGTCGATAACTTTCGAGATCGATTTACCAGTTGCCTTCCGGAGGGGGCAGATCTCTATCCATTTGGTATAGAGATCCTGGATGACGAGAACATAAGCGTATCCTGTGGACGCTGGCGTGAGCGGCCCCATGATATCGGCTGCGATAGTCGTCCAGGGACCATCGACCACACGATGGCCCATGAGGCCTGCGGGAGCCTGTTGTTCTACCTTGCAACGTTGGCAGGTTTCACACTGCCGTACGTGGGCAACAACATCTTTGAACATTCCAGGCCAATAGTAAAGGGTGGATAGACGTCGGTACGTCTTCTCGACACCCAGGTGGCCTGCCTGCGGGAGCGCGTGGCACTCTTGAAGAGCGACACGTCGGGATTCGCGAGGGAGCACAAGCTTCCATGCATCGAGATCTTCAAATTCGAGATCGGCGAGATCGGCGGGTCGATGGAAGTATAGCCGACCATCGACTACCTGCTAATCCGGGAACTTGTCGGGTTTCCGCACAACGTCGCGGAAACGCCGGCGGTACCAGGCATCCTGAGTGTCGCGAGCGCACAGGGCAACGTCGCCTTGACCCTCAGGGATCCTCGAGAGCGCATCGGGAACATGGTGCAACGCGCCCTTGCGGTGTACTATGTCGAAGTTATACTCCAACGGTTCCAAAGCCCACCGAGCTAGTCGACCAGTGGGGTTCTTTAAATTGTGTAGCCATCGAAGACTACTGTGGTCTGTCACCACTGTAAAAGAATACCCCTCGAGATAGCAACGGAACTTCCTTATTGCCCATAGAACCGCGAGGCATTCTTGCTCCGTCACTGAGAATTTCCTCTCTGGCGCGGTCAGAGCGCGACTCGCATAGGCAATAACCCGTTCGTGACCTTCGATTACTTGCGTGAGGACGGCACCAAGTCCGACCCCGCTAGCATCGGTTTGTAGCGTGAACGGCAACGCGAAGTCCGGGCAGGCGAGCGTGGGGGTGCTCGTTAGCCTCTGCTTCAGCGTATCGAGAGCTTGTTGTTGTTCGGGACCCCATTCCCATACCTGGGCTTTTTTCGTGAGCCGTGTTAGAGGTTCTGCAATCGTAGCGAACTCCTCTATGAAACGCCGGTACCATGACGCCATGCCGAGGAAACGGCGTAGCTGTCGTATATTTTGCGGGATCGGAAACTCGAGAACAGGTGCTACCTTTGCGGGATCAATCTTCAGGCCCTCGCTATTCACGAGAAACCCGAGATACTGAACTTCAGAGCGACAGAACTCGCTCTTCTCGCGATTAATTGCGAGGCCAGCAATCGAGATCTTCTCGAGGACTTTTCGGAGCCACACTAGGTGCTCTTCGAAGGTCCGAGTTACGATAATGATGTCGTCTAGGTAGACGAACACATGTGGGTACATTTCTGCACCCAGGAGTTGATCCAACATACGCTGGAACGTAGCGGGAGCATTCGTGAGGCCGTACGGCATCCGCTTGAAGTGGAACAGACCTCGGCCTGGGACCACAAAAGCGGTTATCTCACGCGAAGCGGGATCCATCGGAACTTGCCAATAGGCTTGGCTTAAGTCCAATGTCGAGATATAGTTAGCTTGACGCAACTCATCGAGGATGCCGGTCATGTTCGGGATGGGGTAGGCATCCTTTTTCGTCACAGCATTGACCTTTCTGTAATCAATACAGAAACGGTACTTGCCGTTAGACTTCTTGACCATGACCACGGGACTTGCCCAGTCACTATTGGAGGGCTCGATAATGTCGGTAGCCAACATCCGGTCGACCTCCGCCCACATAATGTCGCGGATCACCGGAGTTACGGGATACGGCTTCTGCTTGACCGGAGCACTGTCGCCTACGTCAATGTGATGGGTCACAAGCGTGGTAACTGCTGAATCAGCAGGAATATCCGGCACGTTAGCATCGAGAAACTCGCGTAAGCGAGTCGTCTCGGCGGTATCCGGAGTTCGTAAGCCACAGCACATAGTTATGCGTGACCCAACCTCCTCAGGAACAAAAGTGTGTCGTACTTCCGGAAGATCACGGAAAACCCATGAGTCCCCGAAGAAGTCGACGACCATTTTTGCGGAAATCAGGTAATCCAAACCTAGTATCAGCTCTTCGGAGAGCGATGGTAGGTGGAGTGCGAGAACATTCGTACAGCGACCCTCGAGGATCGCCGGTACTTCGGTAGCTGTCTCGACAGTCTCGACCTGGCTATTCGCAACCAAGACTGGCCGAGGCGGGATTCGTTGTACTGGAAGGCCGAGACTAGCACAGAACTCAATCAAGTTCGCGCCCAGAAACGTCCTGGTAGCACCCGAATCGACGAGAGCTTTTACGGTACGACCGTAAATGACGACTTCAACCCGAAAAGCAATGATGCGGTCGTCGCTAGCGGCATTGACGATTACATCGTCCAGCGACGTGTCGGGAGCAGGGTTGATGTCCGGTAGCCGCCTCTGCTGTCTCTTCTTACGACGGATCGCATGACGACAGGGCCTCGATAAGCGGAAACTTGGCGGAAGCGTGTTAGTCAGGGTATGACTGTCTTTACCTGGAGGCGCGGGAGAATGGTTCACGCGCCTCCTTGCGCGTTTCCCCGGTTGCAATGCGTGCAACGGGCGGACGTCACACCTGACAGGCCACATCGGTAGCAAAAGAGTCGACGAGACTCCTTGCATTCCCGATGCCGATGACCCTGCTGGTCACAATTCCAGCAGTGGTTCACCGCGGTAACCCGGGGCGCGTTCCCCTCCCGGTTAAGGGCTGGACCAACCCCAGCGGTAGTCTCTTGTTGCGGAAAGGCCTCGCGAGAAGAGTTCGGGAGCTGCGGCGGTATTGCAGCCGCTCGGGAAGTGGAAGGCTGTGGCCTTCCCTCGGTAGCTCGTCCGCGGTTAGCGCGTGACGGAACGAGAGCTCTCAGGAAGTCGAAGGGTTTCTCGACTTCCTCCGATGGAGACTGATATTCAGCTTCAACATCGAGCTCCTGAGCAGCATTAATTCGTGTGCGTCGAGGAGCTTGCGGGAACTGCCTGCGAGGTTCGCGATACGCGAAACTCGGGCATAGCGATGACTCCGGTCTCGGAGGTGGGCGACGAGAGTCGAGACTCTGTATCACCCGCTCACGACGACCTGCCTCACGCTCGAGATCTCTCATCGTCAATCGATCATGATACGAGATCATGATCTTGAACGGGGGTAGCATATTTCGATATGCATACCGCACGCGTTCCTGTTCAGTCCAAGGGGGGCTGAGACGTGAGAATAAGCCGCTCATACAGCTTAAATACACGAGAACCGACTCATGGTTGCCCTGAGTCCTGGACATTATCTCCTCGCGGAGTGCGATTTGATAATCGGGATCAGAGAAGCGTCCTCGGAATGCAGCTTTCACCGATTCCCAATCTGTCAACAGACGGCGCTCCTCTCGGTACCACGTACGGGCCATGCCCGACAGGCAAAACGAGAGCGTCTTGATCAGATCCTCGTCCCGGATCGGGATCAAGGATCTGCCTTCCTCCATGAGGGAGAGGAAATCCTCAACGTCCTCATGCGGTTGGCCCGAGAACGAAACATCCCAGCGGCGAACCTCTTGGAGGACGCGCTGAGGCGAGAGCCAGCGTCTTCGACGTCTCGGTAATTCCGACTCTTCGGTGATCTCGAAATCGTCCGGGTCCAGCGTTAGCCGTCTCCGGACGCCGTCATGGGGTGGGTGCCCACGACCATCTCGAACACCGTTCGGGTCAACGGGAGCGGCGGTCCGTTCCACCGGGAACCCCCATTGGCGGGCCCTCCGCCGATAACGACGCGGCGTCACGGGATCTTGCCGGCGTAGGCCACCAGCCTGTCCACGTGAAGGGTCACGGAATCTACCTGGTCTTTCCGCATCATCCGACCTATCGGAGAGGGAAGACTCAGGGTGCTCCGAAGCTCGGTCGGGCAACCTTTCGGGAGCTAAGCCGGACTTCCGGTCGTCGACTCGGCCGGTTCCACCTCTCGCACCGTCCTCGGACATTGCGTAAGGCGCCCCGGACAACCAGCGATACCGAAAGGGATCTAATAAGATCGGCTACGATCGGGATCCGAAAATCGAGAATACTAATTACTTTTCGAACTTCCGAAATTAATTCGCGTTCGAAAAGACGGGAGCGAAAATTTTTCGAACGTCGAAAATTAATTCGAGCTCGAAAAAGCGAGAACGAGAATTTTCCGAACGTCGAAAATTAATTCGAGTTCGGAAAAGCGAGAACGAAAGATTTTCGAACGTCGAAAATTAATTCGAGTTCGAATAAGCGAGAGCGAAAAATTTTCGAACGTCGAAAATTAATTCGAGTTCGAAAAAGCGAGAACGAGAATTTTCGAACGTCGAAAATTAATTCGAGTTCGAAAAAGCGAGAACGAGAATTTTCGAACGTCGAAAATTAATTCGAGTTCGAAAAAGCGAGAGCGAAAAATTTTCGAACGTCGAAAATTAATTCGAGTTCGAAAAAGCGAGAGCGAAAAATTTTCGAACGTCGAAAATTAATTCGAGTTTGAAAAAGCGAGAACGAAAATTTTTCGAACGTCGAAAATTAGTTCGAGTTCGAAAAAGCGAGAACGAAAATTTTTCGAACGTCGAAAATTAATTCGAGTTCGGAAAAGCGAGAACGAAAATTTTTCGAACGTTGAAATTTAATTCAAGTCCGAAAAGCGAGAGCGAGAATTTTTCGAACGTCGAAAATTAATTCGAGTTCGGAAAAGCGAGAACGAAAATTTTTCGAACGTCGAAAATTAATTCAAGTTCGAAAAAGCGAGAGCGAAAAATTTTCGAACGTCGAAAATTAATTCGAGTTCGAAAAAGCGAGAACGAAAATTTTTCGAACGTCGAAAATTAATTCGAGTTCGGAAAAGCGAGAACGAAAATTTTTCGAACGTTGAAATTTAATTCAAGTTCGAAAAGCGAGAACGAGAATTTTTCGAACGTCGAAAATTAATTCGAGTTCGGAAAAGCGAGAACGAAAATTTTTCGAACGTCGAAAATTAATTCAAGTTCGAAAAAGCGAGAGCGAAAAATTTTCGAACGTCGAAAATTAATTCGAGTTCGAAAAAGCGAGAACGAAAATTTTTCGAACGTCGAAAATTAATTCGAGTTCGGAAAAGCGAGAACGAAAATTTTTCGAACGTTGAAATTTAATTCAAGTTCGAAAAGCGAGAACGAGAATTTTTCGAACGTCGAAAATTAATTCGAGTTCGAAAAAGCGAGAACGAAAAATTTTCGAACGTCGAAAATTAATTCGAGTTCGGAAAAGCGAGAACGAAATTTTTTCGAACGTCGAAAATTAGTCCGAGTTCGAAAAAGCGAGAACGAAAAATTTTCGAACGTCGAAAATTAGTTCGAGTTCGAAAAAGCGAGAACGAAAAATTTTCGAACGTCGAAAATTAATTCGAGTTCGGAAAAGCGAGAACGAAAATTTT
This sequence comes from Perithous albicinctus, assembly GCA_964016905.1. NCBI lineage: Eukaryota > Metazoa > Arthropoda > Insecta > Hymenoptera > Ichneumonidae > Perithous > Perithous albicinctus. Next base: position 19,844,872 of record OZ024688.1, on the reverse strand, counting down.
TCGAACGTTGAAATTTAATTCAAGTTCGAAAAGCGAGAACGAGAAACTTTCGAACGTCGAAAATTAATTCGAGTTCGAAAAAGCGAGAACGAAAAATTTTCGAACGTCGAAAATTAATTCGAGTTCGAAACAGCGAGAACGAAAATTTTTCGAACGTTGAAAATTAATTCAAGTTCGAAAAGCGAGAACGAGAAACTTTCGAACGTCGAAAATTAATTCGAGTTCGAAAAAGCGAGAACGAAAAATTTTCGAACGTCGAAAATTAATTCGAGTTCGAAACAGCGAGAACGAAAATTTTTCGAACGTTGAAAATTAATTCAAGTTCGAAAAGCGAGAACGAGAAACTTTCGAACGTCGAAAATTAATTCGAGTTCGAAAAAGCGAGAGCGAAAATTTTTCGAACGTCGAAAATTAATTCGAGTTCGAAAAACCGAGAACGAAAATTTTTCGAACGTCGAAAATTAATTCGAGTTCGAAAAACCGAGAACGAAAATTTTTCGAACGTCGAAAATTAATTCGAGTTCGAAAAGCGAGAACGAGAATTTTTCGAACGTCGAAAATTAATTCGAGTTCGAAACAGCGAGAACGAAAATTTTTCGAACGTTGAAAATTAATTCAAGTTCGAAAAGCGAGAACGAGAAACTTTCGAACGTCGAAAATTAATTCGAGTTCGAAAAAGCGAGAACGAAAATTTTTCGAACGTTGAAAATTATTTCAAGTTCGAAAAAGCGAGAGCGAAAAATTTTCGAACGTCGAAAATTAATTCGAGTTCGAAAAAGCGAGAACGAAAAATTTTCGAACGTCGAAAATTAATTCGAGTTCGAAAAAGCGAGAACGAAAATTTTTCGAACGTTGAAAATTAATTCAAGTTCGAAAAGCGAGAACGAGAAACTTTCGAACGTCGAAAATTAATTCGAGTTCGAAAGAGCGAGAACCACGAAATCGATGGGCGAAAGAGAAAAAAGAAAAAAAAAAAAAAATCTACCCCAGAAAACGTGCGGGTACCTCGAAACGAGGGTACTTACGGGATTGATGTCTTCGGTAATCCAAAGGACACTTCACAATTCTTTTTCGAGATTTCACAAGAGACGTGGTGTTCACCGTGATTAATCGCGCAGTAATGATCGGCAGACCGTCAATTTCGGCGATCGAGAGTGAAAAGGGCGAGGAGAAGGGATTCCTCAAACTCAAAAAAAATTGTTTGTCACAATTCGGGAACGCCGGTGATAACGGTTGAGCGTCGGCTAACGGAACTTCCCCCCACTCTAGCGCGTGCGACGCGCGAGCGTTAAGGGTGAGAAAATTCGCCAATTTCGAAAAATACGAAAAAGGCAAAATTCTCCGAGATCGTGTCTTTCCGACACATCGTGAACACAAAAAAAAAATATGCGTCCCAAAAAAATAATTTTCACATATTTTAGGGAGCCGAGAACCAGCGTAACGGGTGGGCAGCGAGAAAAAAAAAGGAAAAGGATTTTGGCACAAATCCTCCATCTCCTCCTCTCCCTCTATCCCTCGTTACAGCCATCGAAAATACGTGGGTTCGTCTGAACAACCACAGCGGGATCAAAAGAAATTTTCTTAATTTTGTTCCATCGAAATCGAGTCGATCGAGCCAAACGAGAGCGAGCACAAAAAAAATAAATAAAAAAAAAATAACCGGTAGCGTTATTTTATTGGCGTGGCCCCACGTTGGGCGCCATTTGTGACGTATTTTTCTTTATCTCGATACCGCGAGTTTAAAAGTAACAAAATACAAAAAAAAAAAAAAAAAAAAACAAAGAAAAATGGAACCGGAACCAAACTTCAGCTCAAACCAAAAGGGAGAAAAAAAAAAAAAGAGAAAAAAAAAAAGAAAACACGAAACCGAAACTTACGTCACCTTCGGCCGTTTGCATCCGCGAGTGCAACGAGATCCCGGGGGCGCCAGTCAATTTTTATTTCGCCGGTATTAACTAACCGGACTACAACTGGAGATCGGTGGAACCGGCCGACCTCCGCAAAGACGAAACAGACACGAAAAGCTAAAACTAATCATCGATGGCACTCGCGAGCGCAAACGGTTGCGGAAATGCACGGTTGCTCAGGATGCAGATTATGGTAGAAGGGTCGCGATCCTCTCGCCAATAAAATAACTACGAGAACACACACGACACCGAGAAAAATTATTCTGAACTAGAACAATCATCTGGTGTTGACTTGAAGGTCGCGGGATCGCATCTAAATGCATCGAAAACCACTCAGCCGATCGAAAGATCCAGGCGAGCATAACGAGAACGCATCTCTTCGCACGATCGATAAATTATCTTTAAAAGAAATAACTCACCGAAACAGCAGGAGAGAGTTCAAAGAACTCAACGGGAACTGTATCTTGCGATACCACGGAAACTGCACTTGATCACTGCAGCACTTGGAGAATTAACGCATCCCACAAGGCACCGGAACAAGGAAAAAAACAAGGAATTTCCGAATTCGCACGAAAACAACACCAGAATATCCACCAGTCAAACGAGAAGCACACGCGAAAGCGAGCATCCGTGACAGGTACGATATACCGTGAGCACGAGAGAGACAGCGTATGTCTCTCAACCGAGCGCGAGAACAATACGGCCGAAACCATAACACACGGGAACACGAGAAGAGGTCCGAGTTGCCTCGAGGACAGCTCTCGGTAGACTAATTTGTCTACAGGAATCATCGAAAGCAATTATTATCATTATCACCGAAATCGTGACCGATAACTACTGCCCTCTCAACTATTTCACGATATCCTCGATACGAGAGAGAGAGAGAGAGAAAGAAAGAAAGAAAGAAAGAAAGCTATAGCGGTAATATGGATCTTCACGATCGCTTCCCCTAGTCAATGCGCGAAAACAAGGCTCTTCTTTACATAAAAAAAATAAACCACACAGTACAAGGGGTTCCAACCTTGCCTGGAACTGAACCATAACTCCGCCTGTTCTCCAGCGCATTGCACTATCCGTTGGGGTGCCGGAGTTGCACCGGACTTTTGCGTATTCGCAACAACCCTCGTCGGGCCTCTCCTTTACTCGGGCTGCTCATTACTTCGAGCTCCTCACCACCGAATAAATTCGAGAACCTCGACCAAAACTGAACTTAATCGTAAAATAACCAAATAAAAAAAAAATACCGGAAGTTGTACCAAGCAAAAGAACAAAATAAAATCTCGATCGAGAGCGTACGGGAGCCGAACGGTAACGTGAAATAGTCGAGGTGCGATAAAGCGGGAT